>CM077156.1:186594353-187077248 GCA_039583875.1 Platanthera guangdongensis | reverse complement strand
CCATGGTAATTTCGCTCAAGATATCAGATTCTTTATTTGTACTGGTGGATTTGCCATTTTTTTAGATTTTCTCTCAGCTCATTAATTTTGATTCCATATTTTGTTTGCTTGGACAGCCACAAGGTGACTACATCGAGCTTCATCGGAAGCGTCATGGCTACCGCGTCGATCATTTCGAGCGAAAAAGAAAGAAGGAGGCTAGGGAGGTCCACGAACGTGCTTCTTATGCCCAAAAGGTTCCATAGTTTCCCATGTCGCTTATGCCATTCCTTACATGTTTGTTTTTATTTTCTAAGTTGCTATTTTTTATATTTGCTTATAGGCGCTCGGAATCAAAGGGAAACTTTTTGCAAAGAAGCGTTACACCGAGAAGGCGTTGATGAAAAAAAACGTAAGTTGCATTTGCATTTTTCAGTTTTGTAAAAGTAATTCTTTCCATTCCGCCGTCTTCCTATTGAAATACTGCCGTCTTCCCATTGTAATGCTTGCATATTTTACTGTTATCAGTTGGTATGACAGAAGTAGCTTTAACTTAAATCACAAGGCTCCAAAATACCCCCACAAATGTAACTATGCATTGCGTGACTTGGCGGGCTTTCATATGTTGGATATTTGTGGTTTGGGGTATTGGAGTAGGTATGAGCGGTACAATTAGATGCAAAAAGTGATCATTGGATAGGTGAGACGTGTATTTATTTGTTTGAAGAATTGGTAAGGTGGCTGGTGATGAGGAGGGATCTGGCATCCCATTATGTGTCAGAGTGGTAATGGTGATAAAATAATGGAGCATTGTGTATAACTATGAAATATGTGGAATTTATTGTTTTATTGAAGCAGTTCTCATCAAACACAACATGCTTTGATAATTACCCACATCTTATGGCGGCAATTAAATCATTTATAACCTCACTGTTGAATGATATATATATATACACACACACACACACAAGAAAAACACATTGCAAGGAGACATTGTGGAGTGTATGTGATTGATAGTCTCAACCATAGACACAAGTAACCTAAGGCTTTAGATGTACTATATTATCGTGTCAAATTTAAAAGTTTTTAAAATGACATGTACTTGTAGTATGATGGCGGGCAACTTGTTGATTAAATAAGCAACAATGCCGAAGATGATCGTATCGTGTTCTACAAACATAACCACTAATGAGCACTGCAAGTTTGGTTTCAATAATATGTCTGCAATTTTGTTATACAAACATGAGCGCTAATAGAAAATGACATGAGATTCTAGATATTCCTTCAACTTTTGAAACTCTATGCTGCCATTGGATTGTAAGCATTAACAATATTTTGACATGTATTTCGATAGATAAGGATCAAAAGATTTTGACTTTTACTAGATTGGAAACAACCAATAAATTCGATCTAGTGGCACATTACAATGATAATTAGACGATAAACATTGTGTTTTGCATGTGACATGGTTGACAAAAATTGACAGATGAGTACATTATAAGTAATTTAACGGATATATAGTGGAGGATACTATGTAGTGAAATGGATGGCCAAGATGGATCACGACACATCGAACAAGATGAATGATCATCATTTTAAGCATTATGTGAACCAATGAGAGACGATTATGCAAAATTGGAGTCCATCTGATCACCGAGAAGATATAAATCATTCTTACTCGGCCTTGAAATAGGTGTTCCACTACATATTTATCTTTGAGAACAAAAAAGATTAGGTTGAAAAAATGTACTTTTTTTGTGAATTGAGTATTTGCTAGAATATTCTTAGGAATATGAAGAACATGGAAAAAGTATGAGTGCAAAGGTAGAGCATTGTTTTTAAATTGGAAGATCCAACCTGACAGACTTGCAAACTTGGTACTTGAATATGAATGTGAAGTTAAGAGATTTGCAAGACTAGCCCAAAATGGCTAACTGCACCAAAGTCTACACAAATTAGCATTGATTGAGAAAACAACATAACTCGAGGTGAATTTTGTTGTGGAGTGGAGTACCTAAGGCAATGTTAGTATTAAATGGCAGTATAGGCCAAAAGTTTTTGGATTTGACATAGTACGAGTTATGCATGTAAATTTTAACAAACAAGAATAATCGAATTGTGATTGATTGTTCCTTTTACAAGGCATTCAGAGGAGCATTCCATGTCTACATTTGGATGTCAAATGTGCACACCTTTTGATTCCCTTGGATTCATTGGGTTGCGGTATTAGGCTACTGCCAATCACAACTAGTCACTTTTGGGTCATCAACAACAACTTTAGGTTTTTTCAAGCCTTCGTCTTCTTAGACAACATGTCTTTAATGGATTCAACAATTTGATGGGCTCTCAAATACTGAGTGAACCTCAACGCCATTATTGACATCTAGGGGATTCTTGAGGCAATCAAGCTCTTTGCTTTGATCTCCCATGAAATCTAGCTGTCAACAAAATGTAGTATGAATTTTTAGTGTCAGATTATATAGCATAAAGGAGATCATCAAACATTTTCATAGAAATAACGTGAAGAGAGCCTTGAAAGGAGAATTTAAAATAAATTAGTCCACTAGGAATCCTTTAATAGAGAATCACATGTAACTAATTCTTGGGCAACATAGTTTTTTTTGAAGACACCCATCCAAAAGGATTGCGTCACCAATCGTTGTAAGACGGGTCAAACGAACTCTTTCATCTTTTTCTTCTTTGTTTTCAAGTGCCCAATGATGCTTCAACTCTTGAGAGAAACCTATAATAAATTAAAATCTTGTTAGGGAGAGAGGTAGAGAGAGAGAGAGTTAGAGACGAGGGAAGTTAAGGAGAAGAGAAATCACTTATTTTTCTATCCCTTGGACTTAATACAACACAAAAAAGTACAAAAATTTCTTTCAAGATATACAAACTCCAAAAATAAGAAAGTTCATTGCCCGTATTGTAAGCCCGATTCAATGAATTGAGCCACCGAATCAATCCCTAAACTTACATTTTGCAGCTTTCACCGGAATAAAGAGCCCGATACATTGAATTGTAATTTCAATTAAACCTAAAGTGCACTGACTAGGCATTTCCAATTAGATTAGGACGATCCATCCATTGTGGACACCCGATAGATCCATGATTGCCTCAATATCGATTTGATTACCTTCCTCTTCTTGTAAAGGTGCAAGCGATGAATGTATCCATAATATCTCTCCCCTCAAAATCGAGTCCCCAAGCCCGCGGGTTAGATACAACATATCGAACTCGTCTCGATCGATCTATATGACCTCATCTTGAGGCTTGTGATGCCATTGAACTACTACTTCTCTTTACTCTCGTTGATGCAAACACAATGGATTTTATATGACACAGGAACTATCCGCCCTTAGATGTTTGAAGAAAGGGATATAACATTATGGGGGTCCCTCAGAAGCTTTTCAGTGATGAGACGTTGAAGACTTGCTGAGTTTTTTCTTGGCAGGAATCTCTAATGTCCAAGAGATAAGCGACTTTACCAATGCGCTCAATCACCTTGTATGGGCCATAGAATTTTTGTGAGAGCATACACATGCTTGTACAACTAGTGGCATTGTAGCGTTTTTTTTGGAGTTTTAACCATGCCCAGCTGGCTTCATCCAATTGGACATCCCTGTGTTACTCATAATAACATTATTTCATACGTTTGTGCTTTTCAGATGTGCACACGCAATTTCATATTGTTCTGCGCTTAAAAGATGCGCTCGTGTAGTTGCAATAATGATGTCACACTGTTTTAATTTGGAGCGCATCCAATAATGATGTCACACTGTTGTAATTTGGAGCGCATCCGATTAATTGTCAAGAACAAATACTCGCTTCTGAGTGTCGACGAGTTATTTGATAAGTTTTTACATGCTTCAATATTATCAAAGCTAGTTTTGCGGGGAACGCTATTAATTGATGATCATAGGCTTTGATATTCAAAAGACCGCATTTAGCTTTATATAAAGCTATTTTCTTGAGATTGAGTTTGTATATGAGCCATTGACAGTTTGAGAGAGGAGATATGGGGGAGGCACATTCCTCAAACTATCCTATCCACCTTAGCATTACAAAGATGTACATTGACCTTGAACATACGTTTTGGTGGCTTGGGATAAAGGACTGTCATACTTGTCAAATGGTCAACACTGAGAGCTAGAGATCTGGACAACTTCTTCTGCCCCTTGTGATCCATGAGCGGAAGTTTGAAGATATTTTGAGACTTTGTCCTTGGTCTACCCATATTTAGATTGGACAACAATTTTTTGTGTTATAATAAACAAATTTAGTAACGTGGAGCGATTTATTATGAATCGGTCATACGATGTTGGGGATGTTCTAGCTCTACTATACATAAATAATATAGTATGCTATCATGGATCTTCAAGGTCTTTTGTTTTGATCCTAACGACAAGAAAGTGCAAAGTTAGTTGGGTTTGAAGTTCTGTTTCAACGCTATTTTCACCCACAAACCAATGATTAAATGGAGTGGACTTGCTTTGCATGTGCATTATTGACTTTGGTAAGCACTTGGGAAAATCATATCCTAAAGCCTAAACCCACTAACAAAAGCATATACACTCTCTGTTGCATTAAAGGACATTTTTTTGGAATGATGAAAAGCGTTAAAGGACATTTATTAGCACTTGTTTTATCCTGCTATGCTCACCACTCCGCTGAAGCTAGGCCTCCATCTATTGGGTTTCATGAAGGTCGTAATGGGTCTTGAGGCGGTGGTCATGATGGCCGCAACCGTTCCAGATGACAGATCCCTCACACGTGCACCCACTGTGGTTCGAAAAATCATACCGAAACTACCTGTTATCAGAAATATGGGTTCCCACAGCCGCTCCCTCACACCACCTCTTTAACAGTGGATTCTCCCAGCATGCCTGCACTGAAATTGACACCATGCAGGTGGAACTCTGGTATCTGTGGGGGCTGGTTGATGCGGAGCAGAGACGAGCACGAGCTTTGGGCTCGTCCGGGGATGATTTGGCGACTTACCATATATGACGTGCCCGGATCGACGATCAGACTCCACGGTTGCGTCCGACACGTCGCCGCGAGTCAAAACATATATTAGTTTATTTTTTTGAGTTTATTTTCATGTATTTAGTGGCCGATCCCACCGGCCAATCATAGCCGTTGATGGTGAAGTCCTAATTTGTTCTCTTCTTATAGATATTGGTCTAAGTGGCTGAACCAAGGTATTGCAGATTTTGGAGAAGAGAAATTCTGAAATTCGACGATCCCTCCACGGTGCCGACTCCGTGGAACCCTAGGTGACGACTCCTAGGTGCCTAACTCCCTCCCCAAGGTACCCCTAACCCTAATCCTCTTTTCCCCCTCCAAAACCCCTTGTCGCCGCCTACCAACCCCCTCCATGTCAGCTGCATCCTGCTGTCCAGAATTCCATTTCCTATTCACGACACTGTTCAAAAATGAAATCTCTTGTTCATTTCCTAATGTTTTCCCTCCCGTGAACCCTCCTCCTCCCCTGGCACCGCCGACCTCACATTTGCCATTCCTGTAGGCCGCCGGCTCATCCGCTACTCCCCCTGTCCACAGGCAGCCGCCCCCCAGCCAACCACCGCTCAACCCCCTTCCCTCCCTCTTCCCGCCGCCCCTCATTTGGCTCCCTGCAACACCACCAACCATCCACTGCGGCACCAACAACCGCCGAGCACCCCTCTCCACCACTATTCCCAACCCAGAGCCCCTCCTTCCATGGAACCACTTCCGTGGAACCACCTTCCCAAAGCCGTGCCCCTTCCGGATCAGCCCCGATCCGAAAATTTCAGCCCAGATTCCATCTCAAATATCGGATCTATCCTTCCCCACCCGGATCTCCCTCCTAGTAGCCGGATCTCCCTCCTAGTAGCCGGATCTATCCATTTACGGCCCGATCTCCCCACTTTCCGCCGAGGACATCAACCGCCATCATCGTTACGCCTCCGGTTCCACATTTGATTGCCACTCTACTCATCCGGCTCCAGAATCTTCAGTGTCTTGGTCAGCCCCCTATTTGGTGAGAATTTGTTGTATTGGTTTATTATTTCAATATTTATTTATTGGGTTGGACATTTTATATTTACTTGAATATATATTGTATTGTGGTGGTTTGTTTGGATAATTATTGTGATTTGCAGGAGTTATTCGCCGCACGCTCTAGTTTTGGCCCTCCACGCGGAGGAAAACCTAAGCTTGTTTTTGCCCTAATAAAATATTGTGTTGTCGTGAATTAACTATGTGGGATATTTAAATTCATTATCTAATTTGTGATTTAATCCGTCGGGTTTTGCATAGCATGTAGGGTTAGGTCACCGCATTTCCCGCCGCCTATAGATTCGTCTCGCGTCACTGGTTACTCAAACCACTAGCTCCATTTCCTCTACATCCAATGACAACATATCTTGTTTTTCCTATAGTTTCTCCTGGATAGTGGATTACATGACCTCAAATCACATTACTCTGCAAAAACCTTCTCGGTACACGAACACTGCTACTCCCAAATTTATCACTTTTGCCAATGGTGCTACCACTTTTGTTTGCGGATCAGGATATGTTCCCCTCAATCCGTCCATTTCTTTACATTATGTACTTCATGTACCCAACTCACAATTTAATCTTCTCCATGTCAGTTGACTTTCTCTTGATCATGACCGCTCCGTCACTTTTACCTTTTATTCCTTTGTGGTGTAGGATCGATGGACGTGGTGTATCATTGCTGAGTCCGTCTGTCAAATGAGTTTTACACTCTGGACCTTCCCATCTCAGTACTATCCTCTGTTACTTCTTTTTATTGACACCAATGCCTTGACCATGCTCCTCTTTTTATACTCCGGAAGGCTCTTCCTAATTTTACGTTTTATGAATTTACAAGCTAATCTTGTATCTATGAGAAACATGATTCTACGTTCTCCCCTAGTTGTACTAGGAGCTCTGCTCCATTTGCTTAAGTTCATTCAAAATGTGGGGTCCATTTAAAACTGCGAGTTTGTTTCGATATTCCTATATTGATGATAATTCTAGCATGTCATGAGTGTATTTACTGCGTGATTGCTTTGAATTATTGCATTGTTTTGGCTCATTCATCGCTGAAACTCACAGCCAATTTCCGTGTTCCATTAAAATTTTTTGGGCCGATATTGCTCGCGAGCATATTAGTCACGAATTTCATGAAGCTTGCAATACCTGGGTATTATCCACCAAGCATCTTGTGCCTATACCTGAAAACAAAAAAGTGTGACTGAGTGGAAGAACCGTCATCTTCTCGAGTTTGCCCACTTCTTTATGTTTCAAATCTAGGTTCCCATGAATTATTGATACTTTGCTATTACCAGCGCGTGCTATTTAATTAATCACATGCCTTCTACCGTACTAAACTTTACTACCCCCTCTCCACCCTGTTCCCCTCCTCACCCCTTCCCCTTACCTCCTCGTATCTTCATGTGTGTCATCTTTGTCCATCTTAGCCTTTCCGTGGACAAGTTGCCACCTGTGCTACAAAATATATGTTTGTTGGGTACTCTTGCACACAAATGACAATGTGTTACTCTCCCACTGATCGGAAAACGGTCACATCCGCTAATGTCAACTTCCTCGAGGATCAACCATTGTACACCTCAACTCATAATAACTTCCCACATACTATCCCGCGTTCTAACGTCCCTATTAACTACACAACCTCTCCCGTGCTCCAACACTACTTATCGTGCTCTCAACCCTACTTCTTCCTCTTCTCCATCTGCATACTCGTCGTCGTCCTCATGCTATTGCCCTGAGACAGTTTCCCTTATTGATGACGCTCTGCGACCAGCTCGTCCAACTACCACTTCCACCTATGATGTCGGCCCCTCTACAACCCACCCTCTTTCTCATTATGCCTCCTTTTACCGCTTATTTCTAGAACTTCACATATTTGCAACTTGTCTTATATTTATACCCACTGTTATGTGCATTAAGGTTTCCAACATTCGGTGTGACAGGCCGCGATGGATGATGAAATGGCCACCCTGTGAGCCATTTAGACATGAGAGTTTGTCTCCCTTCCTCCTGACCAATCCCTCTTGGGATATAAATGGCTCGTCGCTATCAAGCACTATCTCGATGGGGCGGTTGATCACCTCAAAGCTCGTCTTGTGGCGCATGGTTTCGCTCAACAATATGATCTCGACTATGAAGAGACGTTCTCTCCAGTTACTAAGCTGAATACAATTTGGGTATTGACAGTTACATCAACTTGATATCAATAATGTGTTCCTTAATGACGATTTATCAAAGACTATCTATATGCTTAACCTTCTAGTTATGAAACCACGAGGGAGTCTCTTGTCTGTCATCTCAGGAAATCTATTTATGGCTCAAACAATCTTCTCGGGCTTGGTTTGCCAAGTTCAATCAGGTCATTTAGGATTTTGGATTCGCTCAGAGCTCCACGAACTTCTCCTTATTTACTCGTCGTCGCCTAGCAAGCACGATGATACTTATTATGTATGTTGATGATATTCTCATCACGAGTGACGATCTGATTGATATATTTATGTTCAAGAAACACTTGATCTCACACTTACAAACTAAAATTTGGGCCGCCTCAAATTCTTTTGGGTATTGAGGTAGCTCATCGACCGATGAACTCATTTTGTCTCAACGAAAGTACTATCTCAATTTATCTTCTTTACGATGCATGCTACTCGGGTTGCAGGCCTGTTGACACACCAATGTATGCCAATTACAAGGTATCTACTTGACTGTCACCTGACCTAATATTTTATTTTTTGTTGGTGTGGTTAGCCGCTTCATGCATGCTCCGTGGATATCCCACTTCCAGTTGTCGAGCTAATCCTCTAGTATTTAACAGATGCTTCCGGACAAAGGCTTTTGTATAAGCCCTCCTTGTTCCTATCAATAATTGTCTATTCTGATGCAGAATATTCCAGCTCCCTCGATGATCGACGATATATGAGTGGCTATTGCACATATTTTGGAGGACACCCGATCACTTGGCGGAGCAAGAAGCCGGCGGTGGTGGCACGCTTCTCCGTGGAGGTTGAGTATCGTTTGATGACATTTACTGTTTCTGAACTAATGTGGTTGGAAATTCTTCTTACTGATCTTGGTTTCAAGATCCTCTGTTCGTTCGTCCTCTACTGGGATAGTCATGGTGCCATCCATACTTCTTAGAATCTAGTTTTTCATGAACGTACCAAGCATATCGCAGTTAATTGTCATTTCATCGGAAAAAAGATCAACTTCGCAAACTTGATCAGTGATATATACCCGTTGTCGAGCAAATATCTAAAATCCTCACCAAGGCCTTCTTATCACACCCCCTATGCTGACCGTTCGTTTTCAAGCTTGACGCCTGCAATCTTTATGCTCCAGCTTACGGAGGAGTGTAGAAGAACTATGAATAAACCCAATATAATAACCCACTTTCTTGGCCCATTAACATATTCCTCTCATATATAGATTAATCCGACATTTTGGTTTAGAGTTAAGATCACTCGTCCCTTTTATATGTGTACAAATAGTTGTGTTTTTTGTGTTCATATGTGAAGTACTAAAATTTTTTAAGCTTTGTATTCCCTTTCTCTGCACATGTAATAGTGGGAATTTATGTAACATGTGGACGAGATACGTTATGAAATAGATACAGGAACATGATCCGGCTGGGGAGAAAGAGTGAGGACAGGAAGGAACTTCAACTTGAGAGCCGCGGGAATGTTTTCGACTCATCCCGTCTTTCATCCTATCTTCCCTCTTTTTTGTTTTTTGTATGTAATGTAGATTGACTTTTCTTTGACTATTTAGAGGTTCTAGGAACTCTCTCTTGGAATCTTTCTACCCCCCGGTAATCCCCTCCGGTCTTTCGTTCGTATCGCAAAGTGGGTCGACGCCAGCTATAGTGCACATTCCTCATTCGATCCACCTGTACGGGCGCGAGTGGCCTCATCTATTATGTTTCAGATGATTCATATCGCGCGTGCATCTTCAAGTTTCATAATTTTGCAGCTCATGCGTATCAACATTCAGTTTCGCGCATAGGTGGCAGCGCTGTAGGAGACCTCACGCCCCGTTCGACTGCCTAGGAGAAGAAAGAAAGGTAGACATCTCGTAGGATCTTTCCTACTCGTATCAGTACTCTAAGTTGAGCTTAGAGTACTAACTTCGGGTGACCACAGATGAAACTGTTGATCCTTCATCGGTTTTTCTTTTGGTTTTCAGCCCTACTTACTAAGCTACGGGCCCCTCTCTGATAAGGTGCGAAGCAGTTCATTCCAACTTGAATGACAAATATGGTCCGATGGCTGTTCTCCACTAACCACAAGAATATTGGTACTCTCAATTTCATCTTTGGTGCCATTGCTGGAGTGATGGGCACATGCTTCTCCGTACTGATTCGTATGGAATTAGCTCGACCCGGCGATCAAATTCTTGGTGGGAATCATCAACTTTCTAATGTTTTAATAACGGCTCACGCTTCTTTAATGATCTTTTTAGATGATGCCGACGATGATAGCTGGATCTGGTGATTGGTCTGTTTCGATTCTGATAGGTGCACCTGACATGGCATTTCCACGATCAAATAATCTATCATTCTGGTTGTTGCCACCAAGTCTCTTGCTCCTATTAAGCCCAGCCTTAGTAGAAGTGGGTAGCGGCACTGGGTGGACGGTCTATCCGCCCTTAAGTGGTATTACCAGCCATTCTGGAGGAGCAGTTGATTCAGCAATTTCTAGTCCTCATCTATCAGGTGTTTCATCAATCTTAGGTTCTATCAATTTTCTCACAACTATCTCCAACATGCGTGGACCTGGAATGACTATGCATAGATCACCCCTTTTTGTGTGGTCCGTTCTAGTGACAACATTCCTACTTTTTTTATCACTTTCGGTACTGGCAAGGACAATTACAATGTTATTAACTGATCAAAATTTTATTACAACCTTTTCTGATCCTGCCCCCATATTATACCAACATCTCTTTCGGTTCTTCGGTTTTCAATGGCCCTTTTCAGATGAAAATCTGAATAAGCATTGCGCTGTATGTTAGGACTCGCTGCTTAATGGTACTCCTACTATGTTCATAAGTGGTTTTCTATTGTAACTCCGATCAGTAGGAGAAAGAGGCTCAGAGATCATAGTTGCGCGTAGCGATGCTTTCTTTTTGAAGAAACCCTTTCTTTTCCCTCGTAGCGAGCGTAGCGATGCTTTCTTTTCTCAGAAAAGCAATGCGACTGAGACGGGCTTTAGAGTGGAAATATGTGTGTTTTGGCTAGCAATCAAGTTAGGGTCCTCATCGAGCAAGACGTGGTAGTTCTCAAATTCACTACTTATATACAATATTCATAGAAAGAAATGAATCAAAACGAGGAAGAAACTCGAAAGAGAATATTGAACTATTCACTCTTAAGATCAACCTATGAAACACGAATATCCGCTACATAGCTCGCTTATGAAGAAAATCCTAGTTTTTTCCTCAAGTCTTTAAAGCCTGCCAATTCTCTCATCGAGTACGTGAACCACTGCTTAAGCTGGAGATTGAGTCAACATTCTTTGTCAAGAAAGACCAATTAGCCACTGACTCTCTCTTCTTTGTGGAAGAGCCCTTAGATCATTTTTGGGAAAGAAAAACCAGAACTGATTAACGGGCATAAACCCTCTACCCATGGATCGTCACCTATTAGTATCTTTGCCCTCACTACAATGACTTAGTAATGAAAGAGATACGAGCTTACCAACCCTTTACATATTTTCAGACTGTTCGTCGCGTAGCGATGAAACGGTATTCGTCCTCTTCATCTTTCTCTAAACCTCCGATGTCCCGACCTGTCTGGCTGGCAGCACAGTCAGTCCGTTTGACGCACACGAGAGATGCAAGAGATTGTTGGAAGTCTTTCCCAAAAACAATCCGGTGTAGCAAAAAACACTCTTCTTCTTTCTTCGGTTAGGATCAAGGGCATCGCTTGTTGTGGGTCGAGTCTCACTGCAGGCAATTAATGAGAGATCTGCCTTCCCCCCTTGCTCATTACCAAGGACTTTGTTGCCCCTAATGGCAAAGAAAAAGTGGACATATATGAGAGTGAGACAAGGAACACACAAGAAACTTCCCACTTGACTTTTGATGTCCCGTTTGACGATTCTGCTGCGTAAAAAAGAGAACAACCAATTAGAATGAGTTCTGAACATTTCATCATTATGATTATGAGAATGATGAATTTATTTGATTAGGAGTCTTCCCCGTAAGTATCTTGGATCGATAATATAAAAAGACAGAGGTATTGATAAAGATGTGACACATAGAATCCAAGCGGGTTGGTTGAAGTTGAGAGGCGCGTTGGGGATCTTATGTAATCGTAAAGTACCATTAAAACTCAAGTGAAAGTTTTACTGTATTGCAATTAGACCAGCGATGCTCTATGATTCTGAGTGTTGGGCAGTGAATTGTGTACATGAGCAAAAAATGAGTTGCGGAGATGAGAATGCTTAGGTGGATGTGTGGACACACGAGACTGGATAAAATTAGGAATGAATGTATCAGGTTTAAGACAAGAGTAGCACCAATTGCAGAGAAGATGAGAGAAGCTCGACTAAGATGGTTTGGACACGTACAAAGGAGACCATTAGAGGCACCTGTTAGCCGTTGTGAGAGTCTAGTCACTAGGCATGTTAAACGAGGGAGGGGTAGACCAATAAAGACTTGGAATGAAACTATACGAAAAGATATAATGTACTTAGGCATTAGTGAGATTATGACGAAAGATAGGGCACAATGACGACAAATGATCCATATGGACCCCACTATAGTGGGATAAAGGATTGAGTGTTGTTGTTGTAGGAGTCTTCCCCGTCTCATTCTGACATTTTGATGTCCAGAGACATCAAACAAAAAGAATAGAACGAAATCAGGCTACTTCGTATTTTGTCACTATCATGATAGAACGAAGTCAACAACACTCTTACTGCAGCTAGCCTAGGGAGGGACAACCTAAACTCGGTCTTTGCAATTTCATCACAGCGACTCTTGCAAAAAGATAAGCTTTTTTTTGCCAGCGGAAGCTTCAATCACAATCGTCAGAATGTAGTTTTCTATATGAATATGAAGTGGGTAACCTCGTCTTTTGAATAGGCAACACGCGCACAAGCAAACAAAGGAACAGAACTGGGTCACAATGGGAACGGTCAATCAACGGTTTCCGGTTCGAGTGGCCCTTTAGGGTCTATGGCAAAAGTGTGGGAAACCCTTTTTCCCTCATTGAGGGAAAAATAAAATGAGATTTTTTATCTTTACCTATGGCAAAAGTTCATTTCTCCTTTTTCACTCATTCGGGGTCCATCGAAAATGAAATTTTTTTATCTTTTCCTATGGAAAAAGTTCATTTCGCCTTTTTCACTCATTCAGGGTCCATCAAAAATGAGATTTTTTATCTTTCCCTATGGTAAAAGTTCATTTTGCATTTTTCAGAAACGTCACATGTAAACTATAGTAGAAAAAAACAACTATAATTTGATTACTTACAATTTCCAATTAGTAAACTGGAAAGAATGAAAAAGTCTTCAGAAAAAACAACAATAGCAGAAGGAAAAAAACTGCAAATGTTGTAAATGATGGAAAAAATGAAAACTAAAGGCATTGCATGGACCTAAAATAGTGAAATGAGAGCCAACAATAAAAATATTTCATGGGAATGATAAAAAAGTCATGAGATACAGTCAGTGTCGAAGAGCGGGAGGAGTTCATAGCATAAGGCATGAGGAAATGTCGGCCCCGAAGAGGAGCAGGAGGCCTGAAGAGTAGGGGTGTAGAGAGCAAGAGGCGTGAGAATCCGTCGGCGTTGAAGAGACTAGGAGGTGTGAGAAAAATGATGAAATCGGGGTTAGGTTTTGAGAAGTTGTCGAGATATAAAACATCACTTCCGCTTTCCGCTATTACACTATGCGGAACGTACGTGTTTCCTCCTCATTTTATTTTATTATTATTAAATTTTAATGTGGGGATGTTTCAGAAGTGCGTTTCGGCATGTTTCCAAACGTTTTCCGTCTCCGATACGTGTTCGAGCCGATACACGAGGCATTTTTAAGTATCCGTATTTCATAGGGGGGCATGAAGTTGTGGCATTAATCATTATGTTGATGGACTTCTTTGATTTATAAAACAATACATTAGTAAGCCTTCATTTATTTATATTTTTTTTGTAAAATGTCAGACTTGCTATGCATGATGAGTCAACAAGTAGGCGAAAGGTGGACGATAAGGTTCAAGATGGGGCTATTCCTGCCTATCTTCTGGATCGTGATGTCACTACTCGAGCAAAAGTAAGTGGAAGACTGGCATATTTTGTTTTTTTTTTGATGTTCTAATTTTGCAGGTTATATGACATAAAACGCATTTGTCTCCATTCTACCAGGTTCTCAGCAACACAATTAAGCAGAAGAGGAAGGAGAAGGCAGGCAAATGGGAAGTTCCGTTGCCTAAAGTGAGTTTGTTTTGGCTATCATCCTTAACTTTTGTTTTACTTTTCTTCGAATATTCTGTGCTTGATTTGTATATAAAGTTATACAACTAGTGGGTAAACTGTCTGTTTTGTCCTGCACGCTGTGATACTTGTTTATTGTGCTTATTCTGTTGCATGATTATACAATTTTGTTTTCTATTTGCTGACAGGAGTTTATATTGTTTTTTGTTTCTCCATTTCAAGTAGATACCCTGATACTTACTTTTCAGGTAAGGCCAGTGGCTGAAGATGAAATGTTTAAAGTCATACGGTCTGGCAAACGTAAAAGTAAGAGCTTATATTTTTATCTATTTGGCAGTCAAGTCATCATGAAAACTATGTATACAGAAATAATATTTGAACACCTGCTAGGATCTTGGCTTACAAGTATTTTCTTATTTTTGTATGATTAATAGAAGATACACATTTTAATTGTTCCGTCTATTAATTGTGACCGATATCTTTTTTCCGACGTTTAAATTTTCAACGTTCAATCAATGATATACCCATATAAATTTTAATAAATAAAACTTCTTTCTCTTGTTGGTCTCTTATTTTTTCATATTTATAAATCTATATTCGTTCTCGGATGACATTCACAATGTCATAAATGCTATCAAAGAAGCAAAATGTTTCAAAGGCCTACTAATACAACAAATAAAACCTTTTATGAATCTGCACTTTTATGCAGTCAATTTTTTATTGCCGGGTGGTAGCTGAATACTGAAGTTTGTTTGTGTAGTTAGATCTTATGATTTAAATTACATTAATATACTAATACACATATCCTTATATACATCAATCTTATCAATAGATATGTTCATATTTGTTGATCCATAATATTTAAGGATCAAAATCATTTTGGGTGTATTTTAACTTATAAATGATATATTGGAATTCATGTTGCGACATGTTTTTAATCATTCTTCTTTTTTTGTCCTTGATATTCTCTAATTTAGAAGTAGGCACCTACGATTAAAGATATGTTTTTACATGTGTTTTTTGTGTTGTAATGTTATTTTTTTGATGGTTTAGCTAATGCTACTTAACTTTGGACTAAAATTTGAACACTACATAATTTTGTAATCAATATATCCTTATTTATAGCTCTAAATTGGCCCCTAAGATGAAATGCATATTTAGGGATGCCCCATTACCTTATTAAGTTATCTAAACATTGTTGTTACCATCAAATTAATCAACAATGCTTTGATTTTCGATGGCCAAAGCTGTTTTTTAGTTGTTTGGGATGACTTCTTATACACAACTGAGCAAGAATCAATTTTAATAGAGCTGCTTTTGGAGAATCTACCCAACCCCTGCATTTGACTCCCGTAAAATCACGTCTCAGGTTTTCTTCCCGATCGCGAGTCGTGCGATCTTCCTCTTCCTCTTCCACGACGCCACGACGATAGAGAGAACGACGGGACGCCTCCACGATGCCACCACGAGAGTGAGTCGACCGCCTCTCCTCTTCCAACCGACCGTCTTCTCCGACCATTTGGAGCCTTCCTCCGGCGATTTGGAGCCCCCGACGCCAGCACGACAGCGAGCCGACCGCTTCTCCTCTTTGTCGTTCCCGTCAAGCTCGATGAGTTTCTCCTCTCCCGACAGCCATTGTCGAGCCTTCCACGTCCAGATCCGGTGGATTCTGAGCCCTACTCTTCCAGATCCGATCAATTCCAAGCCCTAGCTTTCTGAGCCCGATTTTTCTGCCAAACAGTCTGCAATTCTATCTATTCCATCAACAACTTCTCCATCCATCAAAGTTGTCCCAAACAGAGCTGAAACCTTTGGCAAATACTTCTGCCAGCTGATATTTGGGGTGAACAAATAAAGTAACAACATTCCTTTTGTTAAGATGATCCTTTTTAAAATATTTACCCCTTTCAATGTGATTGGTCCTATCATGTTGAACTGGATTATGAGCAATGATGATGATGACCTTATTATTGCAATACAATAAGAGAGACTTATGATCACATATTCTTTGGTCATGTAGAACAATAGTCAACCATAAGCATTCGCAGAGACCTTGGGACATGACCCGATATTGTTCCTGCACTAGATCATGCCAACCACATTTTGTTTTTTGCTCCTCCAGGTTATCAAGTTGCCTCCCACAAAGGTATAATAGTTCGTTGTGGTCTTTCTATCATCTTAATTCCCTACACTTCAATTTTAAAGTGATTATTCTTGGAGAATAATAGACTACAACCAGGGGACTACAAACTGCTTAAGTATCTCATGTCCTTATGCTGGTTCTCGGTGTCAGACCCTGGGGGCATGCACGTGTCTTCTCAGAATGCCCACAACATATGTTATGTCTGGTTATGTGTGGCATAGGTATATCTGTCTTCCAACTAATCTCTGATAGCTAGACACTTCAACCAAATTTCTATTTATATCCTCATTGATCTTGTCATTTGTCTCAATGAGAGTATCCATTAGAGCACACCCAAACATTGTTGTTTCCTTTAAAAAATCTATGACATATTTTCGTTAGGAAATGAAACTGCCTTTACTGGATCTCTCTACTTCTATCCAAAGGAAGTATGTCAACCTCTCTAGATCTTTAACCTCAAATTTTATAGCAAAATGAACTTTGAGTGCAGTGATCTCCTCAGTATCATTACCGTGATCACAATGTCATCCATGTACACAATGAGAATATAGGCTTTCTGATACTGCCTTTATACGAATATTGTGTGATCAGATTGTTTCTTCTTATACCCAAACCGAATCATGAATCTGTGGAATCTTCCAAACCAAGCCATGGTTGAATGTTTTTTAATCCATACAATACTTTCCTTAAGTAGCAGACCGATCCTTATTGTCCTCTTTCTATGAATCCAAAGGGAGGCTTCATATATCTCTTCCTCCAACTCCTCATGGAGGAAGACATTCTTTCATGTCAAGTTGACGAAGCTCCTAACTTAGACAGGTTGCACAAGTTAACATATTCCAAATAGAATCCATCTTTTCAACAGGAGCAAACTTCTCCGGATAGTCTACCCCTTGGGGTTGGGTATATCTTTGGGCAACCAACCTTGCTTTATGATGTTCCACTGTTTCATTTGAGTTTTGCTTCACAAAAATCACCCACTTGGATTTAACAACTCTCTTGCTTTGAGGAGGTTGAGAAATTTCCCAAGTATGATTTTTCTCAAGGGAAATCATTTCCTCCTCCATGGCTATCTTCCATTCAAATATTTCAATGCATCCTGCCAATTCTTAGGAATAGAAATCCAGAAGAGATAATGAAGGCCAAAATTTCACGTGTAAGGTTATGATATGAAACATAGTTGTGGATATGATGAGCAATACAAGCAGATTTACCTTCAGTAGGATAATATGAAGATGAAGATTATGCTCATAATCTGGGTTCGAGGAGGGCATTTGTAGAGTAGGAACTGTAGAGTCACTGGCTATTTGGGTACCTGCCAGATTATAGACAATGGGGGAGAAATTGAACTGAGGAGTAACATGAGCTGGGCTTCGCTTATGGATGGGTGATGACATAGGAAAGTGAGAGGTAATAGGAAGAGGGATATAGAATTGCCCTCATGAAAGTAACATCCATCGTATAAAACACATGGGGGGTGATAACACCGATATCCCTTGGTAGTGGAGGAATTACCCAGGAAGACACATCGCTGAGCACAAGGATCAAGCTTCTCCACTTTGGGCGATGATTGTGGATAAAGTAGACACCAGAAAAGACATGGAGGAAGATGCGAAGTATGCACAATGTGATGGGTGATGAGACGGGCTGTAAGAATAGTGTAGTTAAGGACTCTGTACATTTGACGATTGATAAGATGAGTCACTGTTAGGAAATCATCATCGCAATAAGAATTAAAGAGATGCGTGGTGGTGAGTAGACAACAGACAACCTCAAGAAGTTGTTTGTTATTTCGTTCTGCGACTTCTTTTTGAGTGGAGGTGCACACACACATAGTTTTACGAAGAATACTATGATTAACAAGATATGACCAGAATAGCCCACAATTGTCATATTCCTGTCCATTATCACTATGAAGGACACAATATCTTTGAACTGGTTAACCACCATTTTATGAAACACCTGAAAACAATCAAAGACTTCACTTTTCTTTTTAGAAAGATAAAACCCATATGGTGCGAGTCCCCCATGGAAACACGATCTGAACATGAACAAAACAAACAAGGAAACAAACTGTCAATCACCTCAACATCTCATGCCACCTTAAAACTTCATGTGCCAGATATAGGAACAAGTTGAGGAAGCCATAAGACGGCTCCAACGACTGTCAATTTGGAGAAGGGAGTCCGATAGACTGTTTACCGGACCAAATGGAGATGCCGTAGGTCAGATGCCAAGTAGGATATTGGAGAATTGCCAGAGGAAAGCGAGTGGACTACGAGCCGATTTGGCTTCACTCACACAATTTAGAGCTTAAGTGTGAAAATGTGAAAAGCAGTAGAAAATTTAGAGGTAAGGCATGAGAAGCGCAAGGCCTCAACTCACACGGTTTTATATTGAAAATTTCTCTCAAATAAAGCATCATCACGCATCTATGGGTAAAAATCCAATATGTTTTGAATTTTCTAATCCTAATTCTTGAGCACAAGGCCCTTGATTGGATTAGGTAAATGACAGTAACTGCAGGAAAGACCATAATAACTTCTGTAAACTAGATAGAAGTTGCTGTAAATGCGACAACAGTATCTAAATCAAATAAAATTCTCTGAAATTTCGAAAAGTTTCTCCACTAAACATTTCATGAATGAAATATAAATTCACCATCATTCGGAATGGAAACCAGAACTCGGTGCTGGTTGAGTTTGTTGAGTTTTACTGTCATTGTTTCAAACCTGCTCTATACACTTTGAACTGTTAGTGCTTCAATTGTTTAATTATAAAAACTAAAATTTCCCTACTTTCCTTGTAGCCATTGCTGCTCTAATGATTTCCTTTATTTAATAATTACTTCATGTTGTCTGGGGTTTACTCGAAAACAATTTCATTAATGTTGGTTTCCCCATGCAGCAAAGCAATGGAAGAGAATGGTGACCAAGGTCACATTTGTTGGCCCCGATTTCACAAGAAAGCCGCCAAAGTACGAACGGTTCATCAGGCCGAGCGCTCTGCGGGCAACCAAAGCTAATGTGACGCACCCTGAACTTAAATGCACCTTTTTTCTCGACATAATTGGGGTCAAGAAAAATCCAAATGGCAAAATGTCCACCTCCCTGGGCGTCATCACCAGGGGAACCGTCATCGAGGTAGAAATTAGAATATATTACATTTATTATATTTTATTTCTTCAATAGTCAATTTTAGTTACTTGGTTTGCCTGTTTGGGTGAGCTACACCAGTGGTTATGGTGAAAATTATAGTTCCTAGCCCTCGGCGGGATATGTAGCTCAAAATTGAGATTTTGTCTCTTCCCACTGCATCAGAGCTCAAATGGGAAGGTTATTCAAACACTTTCATTTCTCCATAGGGTTAACAAAAAACGCCACCGGATTCAAAACATGGTACCAAACAAAATCTTAATTAATTGCGCCTCACCCTCTTTGCACTTAATGATGAGCAAAAAGTCCTAAGATAGCTGAAACATATTGTGCAGGCAACAAACAATTTATAATAGTGAAAAAGAGTGCAACTCGGATAGGTTCCATCCAAACTAAGAATTGGCCCATATATTGGTACAATTTCAAATTTTGGAACCAGAACCGACCCGCAGTCCTAAAGTATAGAACATGATTCGAACTGGCCGCTTCGGTTCGGTCCTCGGTTCGACCCTTGTCTCAAAATAATAAAAAAGAACGACTATTCCCAGTCATGATTCTTTCATACAACTACCAATGTTTCAAAGTAATTGAATACTCTCTCTCTATAACATTAAGGCCATAACTCTACACGAGTTCATCAATTATTTTCTTTTGCCATACAACTATATTCTCAATCATTTTCAAGTATTAAACAATCCGATTATAACAGCTGTCTCAAAATATTTTTTTATCAATGATTTTCGGTTCTCGGGTTGATTCTGAGCACCCGACCTTTGAAACTAGGAACCAAACCAAATTGTCGATTTTGGTATTATGGGAACCATATCCGAACTGAACCTATTTAGAACTAACCCGTACCGTTCGGTTCGGTTCTGATCCGGTTTTCAGTTCTTGTTTATTTTTGCACACCCCTAATACTAAAGTAAGCTTAAGGGGTGGAAGTGCACTTTTTATAAAAAAAATTCCTTGGTCTTGTTTGTTTCAATCACGGCGATCTACGATGAATACTATATTGAGGAGTAATCAAATATCAATAGGTAAATGTGAGCGAGCTCGGACTGGTCACTCCTGCCGGCAAAGTAGTGTGGGGTAATCTTTCACATTCTTATATTTATCTTGGTTTCCGAGCTGCATAAACTGTTTGCATTAATTAAATGAATATGAATGCAGGTAAATATGCTCAGGTTACCAACAATCCTGAGAATGATGGCTGCATAAATTCTGTTCTTCTGGTCTGAAGCGCGCTTGGAAAAGAAGAGCAAGCAGTAGTAGGTTTGATTTTGGAATTTTTTGAGTTTACAGCTGAATTTGTTTTTGAACTCTCTTGTTTACTCGGTTGACTAATGAATCGGTTCATATTTGATTAGATTGGAAATAGATTAAAAAAATTTTGAATTCCATTTTGTTTGTGTTTTTTTTTGAACATTTTTTCATCAACGCCCACCTAAGGAACTTCATCCGCTTTTATGTTCAAACGATGATGTTTGTTAGGTGGTCCTTAACGAATGATGGTTTAACCCATGCGTTTGCAACCGCCATCACCATGCCAAACGGAGCCTAAGGCTCCATTTGACGCATGATTTCTGCTCTAGTGAGTTTGGATAAAAACACCACCATCAATGAATATATGTTTGACACGAGAACGGTTATGTTTTGAACATAAAAGTGGACAAAATACCTTTGGTGAGGCCGAGCGTTCACAAATGACGAATCACAATCACCAAGTTCATGATTGCCACTGCTGCACCAAACGGAGCCTAATTGCAGCTAAAAGTATTCATAATTATATGAAATATTCAAAAGAAGTAATCCTCCCAAAATGTTGGAACACCTTGAGGAAGGCCTCATTTCAGCCTCTTCTGAGGGGAGAGAGCGAAGCTGAGTGCAGAGATATCAACTAGGTCACCATGTTTTATGATTTTTCCCCTTACAATCAGTCTCGCTTGTCCGGCATAAATTAATTATTTCATTCTTTGTTTTGCTCCGCTGCAGCACTCACAAGCGCGGCGGTGTGAAACTGCGGTTTAAAAGTGTTCAAGTGTTATCATGGAGAAGGGCTTGATATTCCCCATTCTTGGCCTTGCCCCAACGATGGATGTTAGAGGCTTGGGTGAAGGCAGAGTGTTCAGTGTTGATAGAATGAATCTGTTTTGGAGAACGGTTTTTTCTTTTGGGTTGCGGATATTGTTTTGAGGTCTATTATCATACGATTTGACGCATGCTGCGGTGGTGATGTGGATATGGAGTGGGAGATGCTTTCTTGATGGAGCTTGGTCGGTAGGATACAATGGTGGATTAAGATTGGGGCTCTCCTTGGTGAGGGTTGAGTCCCTATGGATTAGGATTTTGGATGTGTAGATTTGACTTAGGCTTCGTTTGGGGGGACTTATTTTCACCGGTCAAGCGGTTACGACCGCATGGACCGGACCTTAATTAAGGTCTTAAGGTCCGGTCCATGCGATCGTAACCGCTTGACCGGTGAAAATAAGTCCCCCCAAACGGAGCCTTAAATAGGTTGGAGGAGAGGCCTGAGGATGTGCCTTGAGGAAAGGGATGAGAAGATATGTGTATGATGTGGAAGGCATGAAGTAGTGTTGTTGAAGAGTAAAGTTTTTGGAGATGAATGGATGTGTGAGAAGTTGATTTGAAGGGAAATATATTTTCATGAAAGTTTAGGGGTCCTTGAGATGTGTTAAAAGTTACGGGAGGTCGGGGTTCATGCTTGTGGTTGTTATAGTGCCTTAGCCAAGGGTACCAAAGACATATACAAAGACTTCAAGAGTTGTATAGCTGGGTGGATGATGACAAAGTTTGTGAGAAGATGAGTCAAAGTGGAGAACATATGTGAGAAGACAATTGATTAGGTATTTTACGGTCTGAAATGCATAGGCTGCCGATACTTTCTTTTAGCCGATCAAACATGTTCACGAATGTACGCATGCGAGATAAGGTGTTGGATGCCGTTTTTGGAAAGTCCGTCGGTGGAGATAATCTTGTTCAATGTCTTCCATACCATCTGATTCACATTGGTATATTGAAATCTATTGTATTGGTGTCGACGGGCGTCCCTTCGTTTTGGGGATGGAATTGATATTGACAAAAGTGACAATCTATATCCATTTCTATTCACCAACTAGTAAAATGAAGTATGTGAAGAATTTGTCCCTCCCCATCAAAGGAGGAAGATGAAAACATTGAGGCAAGGTTAACATCGGGATACTTATGTTTTGTTTATAATGCTCCTGTATAAACATTAGGAATATTAGTTTCGTGTCTCAAACACATTCGAATACTAGCCGCATAATAATAATAAATATAGTTAAGTTATATCTATTATTACAATATTGAACGGCGCAATATATTGTAATTGTGACGTTACATCAATTGATCCGCAATATAGTCCCTTAAAACATACATTTCAGTAGCTCATGTCCCTTTAAATGCAGTAGGTGCAGTACAGTGCAATGCTTGGATCAGTGTTGATGTTCAACGGATGAGTGTTTGGTCTAAAGCTCGTATGCCTCTTGATGAACAAACCTTATCACATTCACCGAACTTTGGATCTGTGCACGAACAATGTCTCATAATATAGTTACGCAGTGTCGTTGTAGCCTCCATAATCACAACTCTTTTGAGAAAACATATTTGCCTTCAATATTGCAAAATAATTAGAAAATACGAGGTGTTCTACTATTCAAAATGTTCAAGTAGAATCAAATGGTGCAAGCACTCACCTTGAGGTGGAAATGAAAATTTACTTCTCGGATCCCTTATTACACAATGATATATGCGACTATCATGTACAAAATCCTCCCAACTGATGTATGCCACTTTGTTTTCAACACAGGTTGGTCTGTCGCTTATAGTATATTCATGCAAGCCTTGGTTATATATATATAAACATCAGGCCTCCCATATTGAATTGCTATACTATAATATATAAACACAGGCTTCCCATATTGGATTGCTATACTTAAATATATAAACACCAGGCTTCCCATATTCTGTGTATATATAAATATATCTATTAATTCTTGTTCACAGTGCTAGACAAATGGCACCCTCATTGAAGGGGAAGAAGAAGCTCAAGTAATGATGAAAATTATTTAATAAGCTAGTTGGAGACCATGTTCATACTAAGGCTGTTGGAGGGAGACTTATTTTCACCGGTCAAGCGGTTACGGTCGCATGAACCAGATCATAATTATGGTCCGGTTCATGCAATCGTAACCGCTTGACCGGTGTATGTCCCCCCAAACGGAACCTAAGTCATGAATTTGCTATATATCTATATAAGACCTACGGAGGATTTCATAGCACATCGATCAAAGGAGATATTCAAATTGATTTTATTAGCTAGTAATGGATTTCTCCCATCAGCTTTTCCTTCTTGCTCTCGTCATTCCTCTCGTTGTCGCCTGCATCGATCCCACCTACCAGCACTGCGGACAAAACTTTACCGACAATAGCATCTTGCGACAACACATTAACAGAGTTATCATTAGCATGGTAGACACCACTCCTGAGAGAGTGTACGCTATCTCCTGGGTCAGCGATGATCGTAGCAACTCCGTCTACGGGCTCACTCGGTGTCGAGGAGACATTGGCCCCAAAGCTTGCTCCGATTGTATCGTTGCTGCATCCCAAGATCTCCAAGAATTTTGCCCCGACACTTCCGCTTCACGTATATGGCATGATTTGTGCTTCCTACGCTACGACACCACCAACTTTCTTGGAACTATTGACAATTCAGACCTGAAAGGCTGGCGGTCGGAGAAAGAGGCGGAGGATCCACTTAAATTTAGTATGATGGTACTGCAACAGCTGATTTGGTTGAAAACGGGCGCCGCTGCTGCGAAAAAACGAGTTTGGAATGGGGAAGAGAAGCTTCAATTATAATGCGAACATAACCATCTATTGAATGGCACAATGAACACGAGACCTCCAAGGAATCACGTGCATGCAATGCTAGGAAGAATTGACGAGCAGGCTGATAATTTTGTGTGCAAATAGAAATGGGTGCTTTTTTGTCTAGTAGTTGTCTCCTGAGGTTTGAGATCTACAATTTCCTCTTTGCCAGTACAATTCCTACCTATCCAGAGGTTGATGAGCCAGCGTCTTCACCGTCAACAATTGATTAGTGGTATGATTAGGGTAAGGCTCCGTTTGGTATGGTGGTGGCGGTCATGAATATGAAGATTAAAATTGTCATTCGTTAACGCCCACCTACAGAACTTCATTCACTTTGTTGGGTGATCCTTAACGAATGACGTTTTAACCCATGCGTTTAACACCGTCACCACCGTGTCAAACGGAGCCTAAGTCAATTTCTATGGTCAGTATTGACGTTTCAGTCGATGCCAGTTATCGGTTGATTTTTCCTAAAATTTAAAAAGTGTGTTGTGTTCTATTGATATTTTACGGGACACAACGCGTGGAGATGTTCTCGATTGTCTTAATGTTGAATGTATGTATGTGGCTTTGTGCTAAAAATATTGCAAGTTTTTTATTTATGTATGTAGCATTTTTTGTGTGAGCAAGTATTTTCTCATTGAATGATGATGACACATTACTAACATCTAACTGATTTGTTGAACATACAAGACAGTCGTTCTTTTTTGGCTCTTCAAAGCCACAGAAAATGCGAGTTGTGACACCCCATAGAATATGGAACCTCATGTAGCTTTGTCACACAAACTAATTCTCTCATGCATGGTGCTCGTGGGGTCAATCGTGTTGCACCAAAACCCCATAATAGGCATTGGATGCGATATTTGAAAAGTATGTGCACCTGATACTCACCTCCACCATTGGCAATTCGGCATAGACGGTCTTGATCCAGTGACGGATCCAAAAAATTAATAATGAGAGTGCACAAATTGATAACATGGGTGCACACAATTTTATTTTAGATGCGTCTCTGTGTTCTAAAAATTGACATGAACTTCCTTCAAATTTTTTTTGAACGTTTTCATCTTATCGGAGCTGCTTCTCCCTCATCTGGCCACCGTTTTTGACGTATAATTGGACAAAATTCATTGTCTCGACGAGAGAAATTCAAATACACTAATTATTTTGAAAAATAGTGGGGAGGGGGGGGGGGGCAGTGTCCCTCGGGCCCCCTTCTGAATCCGCCTGTCTTGATCGATGTTCATGGCATACATAAGGGAACCATGTATATTTGGTGTAGTACTCCGCACAAAATAATTTAACATCAATAACCTCCAAGAAGGTCAACTGGTAATTTGAAGTGATGCATGACAATGAACTAACGACATAATTAAGGAGAGCATGTGAATATTATTAGAGGGATGCAAGTCACAATATGAGTTAGATTGTTCTGAACATGAAATGTTTAGAGACCAAGCCATTATTGTCAGACGGCGATGGTGAGGTCTGTAGATGAAGTGATTGGCGACTGTGTTGAAGAAGAGCATGGCCACTCATAAAGGTCTCCTACTTCGGCCTAGAACCAAGGATGCCTTCATCTTCAAGCCCTTTATTAACAAAAAGTGACTGGAAAAAAAATATTGTTTTTAGTATTGAGAGACCGAGAGAGTTGTAGGGTTTGCGGCTCGCAAAATTTTTCTGCCCGGGCCCCAGACTAAGGACTTGAAGAAGTAAGGTTTTTAAGTCGCTAAGCTCTACTATGTGCTCAACATTACGAAGTTGTAGCATCTTATCCTTCTGTTCATTCTGTCATTGTAGACAAGGTAACATTTTCGTAAGACATTTTTTACCACTATTCGACAACCCAATTATCATGGCAACGACATTAACATAAAATTTTAGCTATATGGAGTTAATACCGAAGCTGGTAGTTGATGACCTATGTGTCAAAACCATTGCATACAAAATCGGCACATTTTGTGGGGCAGATGAAATTTGAAACAAATGCAATATTCCAATATCTTGAAGTACTTTCAATAACTCATTGTCCATCTTGACAATAATAACCCTCGTAGAGGTTGCAAAGGAAGACACAAAATATCTAGAGCTTAAAATATGAGTTTTGACCTCTCTCTAATCATAATAGTTTAACTGATGTGCAAGAGAATCAATGTTAGCAAATCAACAAGATAGAAACTTCGCCGAATACAAATAAATTCTCTCGGATAGAAATAATATCTCTTAGACACAATGAAAATAGCTAAGATACAACTCAAACCATCTCAGTTATCACTCGAATAGATAACAACAAGAACTAAACATGACATTTTTCTACCCACTTCAAGCAAACGAAGTGTTTTTGCCTCACCAAAAATATCGTAGTTAGGGTTAATGAAGAACAATAAGACTGATCCACTATACTATCCTAAAGCTATCACACGCGATAAAGAATAACTACATTACCTTTGAGAATCGCGGAATGCCGCCGGAGATTTCGAAAATAGCCGAAACTTCGCGGGAGGAGAAGATGTTGAAGAAACCCTTTGCGTTGTATCTGGAGATGGAGAGAAAGCGTCAGCAAAAATAATGCGCCCCAAATAAGGATATAACTGAAAGAAAAAGGACTTTAAGTAATGCGCCACGCGTCATCAATCACGCGTGTCCCGGACAAAAACATTTTGCCAGTGGCTATGGTATTGTAGTAGTGTATATAGCGAGGGGTACACTTATGTTATTTGTGTAGTATTTTATGTGAAGAGTGTGTGTGTTGACAATGTTGTGCGCAACCTAGCTGCTTCCCTAGCACTCTGAGAACTGTAGTAATAATGATAACTCAAGTGTGTTGAATTTTGTGAAGTGGAAGTGGGTGATGGGCAGGTCGGGAAGACTGTGCGGCCTGAGCGGTCTGTGCCCGCGGTCTGGGCGGACTGCTGGTTGCGGCCTGAGTGACCATGACTTGGTCTTGGTGGCGTGGCTGATCTTGAGGAGCGGCATGTGCGGCATGGTGTGCGGCCTGTGCGGTCTGGCTGGCCTTTGGCCAAGGAAGAGCTTCTAGCAAAGCGGCCTGAGCGGACTGCGGTTCGCGGCCTGTTGGCGGTGCTCAGCTTGATTTGCGGCCTTGCAGATTAGCAAGCACTTGTGTAGCCAGGATTATATGGAGTTTGTGTCCGCGGGAGGCTATGCAGACTGATTGAGTCTGCGGTGTCCGCTGTTGTGGACTGGCCTTGGAGTTCGGCTGTGGCCTTTGCCGTGCTCTCTGGTGTTGCAGCGGACGTTAGCTGCTGTGGAGCACTGCGCGGACTGGTGTCGAAGTCCGACAGTTGGTCGTTGTCTTGCAGCTGCGCGAGTAGGGACTTGCGAGCTCTGCCTTATTTTGGTGGAGTGTTGGTGATCTGCCTTGGGGGCTGGCGGACTGGCCTTGTCCGCCGAGCTCGCGCCAGGCCCTTGGTGGTTTACTGGACTGGTCACATTCTGTGACAAGTCCAGCGTGTCCGCGGGTATCCGCAGAGTCCGCGGTTGACCGGGCGGAACTGCCTGCTGGTCATGGACTCTTGGCAGATTGTGGCCTTATTCTCATGCTGTGCAGACTACCTCTTTTAGTGTGCGGACTGTCGCAGTAGAGGCTGTTCTAGTGTGGTGGTGTTTGCGGGCTATGCGGGCTGATGCCTTGTCCGCATAGTGTGGGCGGGCTGGTGCGTGCTCGCCTGATGGTGAACATCTTGTCTTGCTCCTGGCGGTTTTGTTGGAATCCGGCTAAGTCCTTGCGGACTCCAGCAGACGGGACTCTGCTAGTGCACAGGCTGGGGCAGTGACTCTATTCACTAGGGTGGTGACCACACTCCTCACTCGCCTATAAATAGACCCCCCCGCCAAGTCTACAGTATAACTGAGTGAACAGTAAATGGGCCTTGGTCATTTGTTACGGTCTGAATTTTCCTCTCCGCGCGGGTTGAATAGAGTTAACTGTGTGCTGTGTGTAGGTCGCGCGACTAGCTTCAAGGAGCCAGAAGTTTGGCTTTGACTTCAGTCAAATTCTGTGAAGTGTGCGGTCTCTGCGGTCTCAGCAGGTCGCTTCTGCGGCTTGTCAGTTCTCTGCTTCAGCATTTCCAAGTTCCATTAACCTGTCCGCTGGTCTCAGGCGGGTAGACGGTCTGTTCATCAGTTCTTCAGCAGTCAGCGAATAACGGTGTGTCCGTGCGACCTCGCGGTCTCGGCGGACTTTGTGTTCTATTCGGCTTGTAGCAGCAACAGCTCGGGCGGCTTCGGCGACCTTGGCGGACTCGGCGGTCTCGACGGTCCCTGCTCTGTCCGCCCAGCTTGTTTTGTGCTTTCCGTTTTAGCTTGTGTACTGGCGAAATCATGTCTCGCTATGTATACCTCGCCCTGTAAAGAAGTGTTAATAAAAATAAGATATGTTTGTTCTTCCATTTGCATTTGGTGTTGAGCTTGCTACTTGAGTTTCCGCATGATCAAAGTGTGAACTGGATAGTTCTGAGAATATTAATTTGGCTTTAGGCTATCTTGCTGACCGCTTTGAGAAAATTTAACAAAGTGACATGCTCCTTCTCGCTCTGGTGTCAGGCTCATGAGTTTTTTCTCCAGGATCCTGATGGACGGGATCTCAACACTTTTATTTGTTTAAGGAGTTCCACATAAGTCTTATACAACGGTCTTATTTTTCGATAGCTTTCTGCACATGATGTGAGCTGCTCATATGGGAAGGGATTCGAGCAAACATGAATTTGATCCGGGGATCTCCAGGGTCTCTAAAACTCTCATTGGATCTTATTCCAACGTCTTCATGAATACTACTCTGAATGTTGGCTCAAGTGGAATTCCATTGGAAAATTATGAAACTCTATGCTGATGGAAGGGAAGTTATTACATTCGCCGTCGTGGAAAAGGAGCTCGCCGCTTTGCCGCACCATTTTTCGCTCTTTACAAGATGCTTGTACGGGATGCGACCTGTTCCTATTGTGAGGGAGTTTCTTACCAATTTCTTCGACCCATCAAATTCGTTCACCCTTGTACCAATGGACAATAGACATCTAATTCTTCGCTTCTACAATGACGTTGACTTCAACAAAGGTATGCCATAGATCATTTTTGTATGTCACTAAGAAAGGTCTTGAATTTGTTTTTCGCTTTCTTAAGGGGACATCAGAGTTCTCCATCAAATTTGAGCCACACATTGTCCCAACATGAATAACTATTGTTGGTCTTCCATAACATCTAATTCACTTGAAATATTGAGATCTTTGTATTAGTGTCGACGGGCTACCCTTCATTTTGGGGATGGTATTGATATTGACAAACAATGAACATCTCTATCCATATCTGTTCACCAACTAGTAAAAAGTGATATCCGAAAAATTTGTCTCCTCCCCCATCAAAGGAGGAAGATGAAAACATTGAAGGCAAGGTTAACATCGGGACACTTATGTTTTGTATATATCTGATGAGAAATGAGAAGTAGAATGAAAGGTGCAATATATTCTTCCACAAAGGGACATAATATAGGACTTACATCAAGACATCCAACACCGATAGACGGTGTGGGACTAAACACAAACACTACTAAAATACTCAAACCCAAATAACTCTAACACTCCCCCTCAAGCTGAAGGGAGACCCTACAACTCGAACATAACATAAAAAAGGAAGGTAAAAAGACGGTTGGCAACGTGTGAGACAAAACAGTTGCTACCGAGGTCCAACCACGTGTCACCGGGGATACTTCAACCGGGAAAGAGCCACACGACGTTGGTCCACAAAACCGACCATGACTACGCTGGATACACTCGGAGCGAAAACTAGGTCCACCACGAAAGACCAAACGAACACTACCAAATCCAGAGAAAACGACGAGGAGACACAAACAACATACGAAATCGACTTGGGGGCCATGTGTTACTAAGGCAGGAGTCGAGAAAAAGGCATCTGAGTCGCTGTTATCACAAACACTCCCCCTCACGTGGAATACGTGCATGAAGACATAGACTATGCCTTGAGGCCGTGACGTACACTCCCCATCACGTAGACCACGTGCACATGTGGGACCCTCATCGGGTACATGAACCCAGATCACATGGAAGAAGATCGAGTCGCAACACAACTATAACAACAACTAAAAAAAACAACTTAAAAAAATGACTAAGGCAGGAGTTAGCCGGACCAGAGAAGAAGCAGCGGCGGCGCAGGTAGAGCAGCAGTGACAAGAGGGCTGCCGGGCTGGAGAAGAGTAGCAGTCTAGAGAGGCACCCGACAAGTAGAAGGCCGGGCCGGAGAATAGCCAGCAGCAACGAACAAAGAGCAACAACAACAAGAGGGCTGCTGGGCCGGGAAGCAACATCAGCAAGAGGTGCAGCCGACTAGAAGAAGGCCGGGCCAGAGAAGGGGTGGCAGGAGCGGAAAAAAGGGGTTCCAGGCCGGATAGGAAACAACCGAAGAAGTTGCGGTAGAACGCCGGAGGAAAAGAAGACGTGCCAGAGGAGGAGAAGAAGGGCTGCTGTCGACGGGAGAAGCATGCATCAATTTTGACGGGAGAAGGAGCCGTCGATTTCGACGGAAGAGGCGCACGACGACTTCGTCAAGAGAAGAGGCCATCGATTTCGACGGGAGAAAGAGTCGTTTATTTCGACGGGAGAATCAGGAAGCTCAACAGCAATCGCAGAGAGAATCAGGGCCGCTAGATGTCGCAGGCGGAAGCAATACCGGGTAGCGATTGCGGAATCAGAGCCGCTCCTGTCGACGGGATTAGCGATCGACTCCGTCGACAGGAGCGGGAGCGGCGGGCGTGAGCCCTAGCAGCTCGCGGTTAAAAAAAACGGAAGCACGGGTCGGGGAAGGGGGGGGGGGGGGAGCAAGAACAACAACCGACGGAAGGACTCACGAAGAAAAAAAAATTATTTTTGGTTCAGGACCGTAGCTCTGATACCATGATGAGAAATGAGAAGTAGAATGAAAGGTGCAATATATTCTTTCACAAAGGGGCATAATATAGGACTTACATCAAGACATCCAACACGATAGTCGGTGTGGGACTAAACACAACACTACTAAAATACTCAAACCCAAATAACTCTAACACTCCCCCTCAAGCTGAAGGGGGACCCTACAACTTGAACATAGCATAAAAAAGGAAGGTAAAAGACGGTTGACAACGTGAGACAAAACAGTTGCTACCGAGGCCCAACCACGTGTCACCGGAGATACTTCAACCGGGAAAGAGCCACACGACGTTGATCCACAAAACCGACCATGACTACGCTGGATACACTCGGAGCGAAAACTATGTCAACCCGAAAGACCAAACGAACACTACCAAATCCAGAGAAAACGATGAGGAGACACAAACAACATACAAAATCGACTTGGGGGCCATGTGTTACTAAGGCAGGAGTCGGGAAATAGGCACCTGAGTCGCTGTTATAACAAACACTCCCCTCACGTGGAATACGTGCATGAAGGCATAGACTATGCCTTGAGGCCGTGACGTACACTCCCCCTCACGTAGAACACGTGCACTTGTGGGACCCTCATCGGGTACATGAACCCAGATCACATGGAAGAAGGTCGAGTCGCAACACAACTATAACAACAACTAAAAAAACGCAACTTAAAAAAAAAATGACTAAGGCAGGAGTCAGCCGGGCCGGAGAAGAAGCAGCGGCGGCGCAGGTAGAGCAGCAGTGACAAGAGGGCTGCCGGGCTGGAGAAGAGTAGCAGTCTGGAGAGGCACCCGACAAGTAGAAGGCCGGGCCGGAGAAGAGCCAGCAACAACGAACAAAGAGCAACAACAACAGGAGGGTTGCTGGGCCGGGAAGCAGCAGCAGCAAGAGGTGCAGCCGGCTAGAAGAAGGTCGGGTCAGAGAAGGGGTAGCAGCAGCGGAAAGAGGGCTTCCAGGCCGGAGAGGAAACAACCAGAGGAGAAGAAGTAGCGGTAGCAACGCCGGAGGATAAGAAGACGTGCCGGAGGAGTAGAAGAAGGGCTGCTGTCAACGGGAGAAGCATGCATCGATTTTGACGGGAGGAGCCGCCGATTTCGACGAAAGAGGTGCACGACGACTTCGTCGGGAGAAGAGGCCGTCGATTTCGACGGGAGAAAGAGCCGTCGATTTCGACGGGAAAATCAGGAAGCTCAATAGCAATCGCAGAGAGAATCAGAGCCGCTCGATGTCGCAGGCGGAAGCAACACAGGGCAGCGCCGGCGGAATCGGAGCCGCTCCTGTCGGCGCGATTGACTCCGTCGACAGGAGCGGGAGCGGCGGGCGTGAGCCCTAGCAGCTCGCGGTTAAAAAACCGAAAGCACGGGTCGGGGAGGGGGGGGGCAAGAACAACAGCCGACAAAAGGAATCACAGAGAAAAAAAAATTATTTTTGGTTTCAGGACCGTAGCTTGATACCATGATGAGAAATGAGAAGTAGAATGAAAGGTGCAATATATTCTTCCACAAAGGGGCATAAACTAAACACAACACTACTAAAATACTCAAACTCAAATAACTCTAATAATATCTTATGATATTATTTATTATTAAAATTAAAAAAATTATTTGAATAACTATAATGAAGTTTCATAGCTATCGCATCATCAGAGTTCAATCCAATCGATCAAACAAGTTATACATACATGGCAAAATTTGAATTGTATTATTAAACAAATACTCGACTTGTATTTATTTGCGAAGTACCAAGGCCGGTTAGTAACTTGGTATATTCAGAAGTCTTTGGATACAATTGCTATTAATAAATATAAAAACACCAGGCTTCTCATAGAAATATATTCATTTATTATTAACTAAAAAACATATTCAATGTGAACACATATATCTATTTCTTATTCACAGGCTATACAAATGGCACCCTCATTCAAGGTGAAGAAGAAGCTCAAGGATGAAAAATGTTTAGGAAGCTAGATGAAGATGAATATATAAGATGGTGGATTGCGTATATAGCACTTAGGGCGCTATTTTACTGAGCTGATGCCCCGAGAGAAGCAGTGATGAAAAGTCTGCTGTGTTTGAGAAATAACGTTTACAGTATTGTTGAAATGGGAGAAACTGTTTAACATGTTTTTTTTTGCAAAACAACTGTGGTGTAGAACTGTTTTGAATTAAATCAAATAAATTATGGAAAAAGTAAATGAGATTCATATGATTGTTTAATGGTCCAAAAAATACTTATAAATAAAATAAAAGACATAATAACCATAAGTTTTTTTTTCTCTCAATAAACACATCAAGATGCTCCTGCATAAACATTAGGAATACTAATTTAGTGTCTCAAATACAATTGAACATTTAACTGCATCATGATAATAATCAAAATAGTTATCAATGTTATATATATCTTTTGTTGCTATATTAAACAAACACAATGAATTATACCTGTGAAGATCAATCATTGATTCACAATGTAATCATAGCTCAATTGACGATGAGAAGTGAAAGAACTTTATAATTAAGTGTGTTCGAGGTAGAGAAGTTCTGGATGGGCGACTCCTGGGAAGTCCCCGTAAGGGCGCTTAGCTGGATCACTTTTTATCAAAAGAAGACTGCTGTCTCCAAATACCCGCCCATGGATGGAGAGTGGTTGGGGTGTACGGTCTGTAAACCTGTTAAGGCTGAACCCTTTCGAGCTGGATGTTGAGGGTGCCGATGACAGTCCTTCTGAGCTGCGTGTTGGGGAGGCCGTTACAAAAAAGTGCACTTTTTTATAACACCTCTCCACTCAACCACATTGACCTCTTAGCGCGCATGTTATCGGGCTGCAGCCCAAGCACCCCAAAGCCTCCCGCGTCTGTTTATCGGCCGCACACATTATTGGCATTGGGTCTCGAACCCGCAACTATTGATAAAGAGCCTTAATACCACTGCTCATCACCAATTGAGCTGCAGCTCAATTGGTGATGAGGAGTGCTTTGAGGACTCATTATCAAGAAGGTTGCGGGTTAGAGACCCGACCTGAACAATGCATCGTGACCGAGAAACATGCGTGGAGAGACTTTGGGGTGCTCGGGCTGCTGTCCTGTAACATGCTCGCTAAGACGATACTATGGTTGAGTGGAGAAGTGTTACAATAAAAAGTGCACTTTTTGTAACGGCCTCCCCAGCATACAACTCGAAAGGACGGCCGCCGGCACCCCCAGCACCACGATCGAAAGGGTTCAACCTCAAATAGTATGCAAACCATACACCCCAAACCCCTCTCCATCCACAGGTGAGTTGTTGGAATCGCAACCTCCCTTCGATGAGAAGTGATCCAGTTTAAGAGCCCCTACGGGGACTGTTGGGTACATTGGGAATTGTGTACCTAATTTGAAGAAGTCCTTTCAACTCAATGATATACACAAATTTGTATTTGATGTATGTTAAGTTTACTTGTGCAGTTTCTATGTTGAAGAAAAAATAAACTAAGTACAAAAACTGTCGAGACACTAGACAAGTTGTGTCGACACTCAGGACTAGTGTCGACACCCTTATTCAAGTAGTTTCGAGACTGGAAGCAAGGTGTGCGACACCCGGGACTTGGGTCGACACCGATGTCAAGAAACCAGCTGTGTTAACACTCAGGACTAGTGTAGACACATTTCACACAAGTTATGTCGAGACTGGAAGCAAGCTATGTCAACACTCAGGACTTGGGCCGACACCATTAATCAAGAAACCAGCTGTGTCGACACTCAGGACTAGTGTCGACACATTTTACACAAGTTGTGTTGAAACAAGAAGCTAACAATGTCGACACACTCGATTGTTGTCAACATCCCTATAAGAGAAGCGTCGACACCCAGGATTGATGTCGACAGAATATAAGTACAGAAGTGTCAACACTCAGAACTGTGTCAACACCTTCATGCAAAAGCTAAGACAGAAATTCTTCTAATTCCAGAATTCGAAACCTGAAATTCTGACAACCGTCAGAACTGTCATATGTCAGTGAATTAACTAGGACAACCGATCATTCTTGTCAAAGCCTATATAAGGAGACCAACACAACAGAAACAGAGTGATCATTCTCATTCTTCCCATCTAAGTCTGTCAGGATAATTGAATAGAATTTGAAGGTGGAGAGAAGACAGATCGTGAATCAACTTCAATCGTCTCCAGCCAAAGTTCAACCCTACCTTGTCTTTCAAGAAGCTTTGAAAAAGCTAAAAAGGGTTGAATCTTTTCTCGTCATAGTCAAGATTAAGGGAGAAGATTTCACATCAAGATCTGATCAAGAAGAAGTCACCAGTCTCTTTCTTCCTGGGGGACACTCAAAACTCAATTTTTTTATGTTATAATAATTGTAATATCTATTAGTAGATCTGAGGTGTAGGAGGTTGATTCCTCTGAGTTGTAAGCCTAAATTATAAAGACTGATGTAGTGCTGTGAGTCTGAGGAGATATTTCTTTGAGTTGTGGGAACTAGAAGGTTCTGAGGTTCTAGGGCAAGGGTTTGCCTGAGGAGTAGGAGTGAAGGTGCACTCTGAGTTAGGGTTCTTGAAGAGGAGCCTGAGTTGTAGGATCTTGAGGATCTGAGGTAGGACATTATTTGTCTGAGTTGTAGGAGCCAGCTGAGCTCTGAGGTGTAAGATCTGAGGATTTGAGGAAAATTAAGAAGAAGTTCGGCCGAATCTAGTTCATTGCTAGCTAGGCGAAGGGGAAAAGTGAATGTACCTATAAATTGGGGAACCACTATAAAAATATTGTGTGTTGTGCTGTGATTGTTAAATTAGATATGCGATGTATTTAGTAGATCAATTGTGTTCTTGAATGTTGTGGCTGTGTTAATAAACACACTAAGAAATTTCTGTGATTTAAAATAGCCAAGATTTAAATTGTACTTATTCAATCCCCCTCTAGGTCATTCTCTATCCTAAACAAACACTTTACATGGACTTCCTAGGAAGTGAAAGAACGTTATAATTAATCGTTCTTTCAACAACCCACCTGTGGATGGAGAGAGGTTGGGGTGCATGACCCGCAGACTATTTGAGGATGAACCCTTTCGAGCGTGGTGCTTGAGGTGTCGACGGTCGTTCTTTCGAGCTGTATGCTGGGGAGGACATTACAAAAAGTGCACTTTTTGTAACGGCCTCTGGTCTCAGCCCGTAGCTTGAAAGGACGACCGCTGACACCCCCAACACCAGTACACCACGCTCGAATGTGTTCAGCCTCAACAGGTTTGCATACCATGCACCCCAACCTCTCTCCATCCACAGACGGGTTGTTGGAAACCGCAACCTCCCTTCGATGAGAAATGATCCAGTGAAGCGCCTCTACGAGGACTTCCCAGGAGATCACCCATCCAAGAACTACTCCAGCCCGAGCACGCTTAAATATAAAATTCTTTCACTTCTCATCACCAATTTAGCTGCAGCTCTACTGTGCGCACGTTAATGCGTGCCCCCGTAGAGAGCGCGTACGGGTGAACGCGGGCACTACTGTGCGCACATTAATGTGTGCCACCGTAGAGAGCGCGTACGGGTGAACGCGGGCACTACTGTGCGCACGTTAATGTGTGCCACCGTAGAGAGCGCGTGCAATGTGCTTGAGCACCAAAGCTGCCGCAATTACGCGTTGACGTGCAGCGTGCACTGCCGCAAATGCATTTTGTAGAAAGTAGCGAAAAAGAAAGAACAAACGGATAGACTTTTGAATAATTGAAATTTTATTATCCAAAAAAGATATCATTTACAAAGGTATGACCTCCCTTATATATAATGGAGGAGATATGAGAGAGAGTAAACAAACAATGTGGGACTAAACATTTACAGTACTGAGCGGCTATAAATAAAGGAGACCGCACAAGCCGCGCGGTTAGACAGATGGGTTAACCGCTCGGCAACTCCAGCAGGATAGAACAGGCCGCAATGGGAGACCGATAGACCGCCCGGTCTCCAGGCTTCAGAGAGAGACCGCCAGACCGCTCGGTCAACAAACCGCTGGACAAGACCGCAAGGCCGCCCGGTCTAATACTTCAACACTCCCCCTCAAGCTGGAGCATAGATATCAATCATGCCCAGCTTGTCACAAATGTGGAAGAAGGAAGTAGAAACCGGCTTGGTGAAGATATCTGCCAATTCCTTGTCAGAGGTGACAAATGGAGTACAAATCTGTTTCTTCAAAATCTCTTCCCGAATGAAGTGACAGTCAACCTCTATATGCTTTGTTCTCTCATGGAAGACCGGATTTCTGGATATGTATATAGCGGCCTTGTTGTCACAGAACATAGGGAGAGGACAGTCATATACCTCGCCCAGGTCAAGCATGAGAGCCCGCAACCACTTTAACTCACACGTGGTTGACGTCATACTCCGGTATTCGGCTTCTGCACTGGATCTGGAGATAACGGACTGTTTCTTGCTCTTCCAACTCACAAGATTACCTCCAACAAAGGTACAAAAACCTGATGTGGACTTACGATCGCCTTTGTCATCCGCATAACTCGAATCTGAGTAGGCCTCAACGCTCAGATGACCATTCTTCTGAAAGAGTAACCCTTTGCCTGGTGCTGCTTTGATATACTCTAAAATTCTCAGGGCGGACTGAAGATGGCACTCCCTGGGAGCTTGCATAAACTGACTGACCTTGCCTACAGCATAGGCGATGTCGGGTCTAGTCACCGTGAGATAGATGAGTTTGCCTACCAAACGTCTGTACCTTGTGACATCAGATAGAAGAGGCGAATCATCCGTCCACGTTTTGTCTTCTCCAATAGCCATGGGAAACCGAGCCGGTTTGGCACCTGTTAAGCCTGCTTCTTGTAGAAGATCAAGGGCATACTTCCGTTGGGAGAGAACTAACGAGTCAAGTTTCCGAGAGATTTCTACCCCCAAAAAGTATTTCGGGGAGCCCATATCCTTCGTGACCAAGTGCTGACGGAGGTGCTTCTTCGTCAAGTCCACCCCATCTCGGTCATCGCCAGTAAGAAGAATATCATCCACATATACTGCCAAAACCACCAGTCCCGAGGCCGTTTTGCGAATGAATAAGGAGTGATCGGCCGAACTCCTTCTAAAGCCGATGGTAGCCACAATACTACTGAATTTGTCGAACCATGCCCGAGGGCTCTGCTTTAGGCCATAAATGGCCTTCTTCAAATGATATACGCGTGTCTCCCCTTGAGCAACATACCCAGGAGGTTGCTCCATATAGACGTCCTCTTGAAGATCGCCATAGAGAAAGGCATTCTTCACATCAAGCTGGGAAATAGCCCAATCCCGGTTAACAACTACAGAAAGGAGAACCCGGATGGTGCTGAGGCGAGCGACGGGAGAAAAGGTATCAAAGTAATCAATGTCGTAAGTCTGAGTGAAGCCCTTGGCCACCAGCCGGGCTTTGTAGCGATCCACAGTGCCGTCGGGGCGAAACTTCACAACAAAGACCCAACGACAGCCAACCACATCAGTGCCCACGGGAGGAGGAACAAGGGTCCAGGTACCCCGTTCAGTAAGAGTAGCCATCTCCTCATCCATGGCAGACTTCCAATGAGGGAGAGCAAGAGCCTCCTGGTAGGTGCGGGGAGTAGAGGTAGCAGAGATAGCCAAGGCAAAACACCTGCGAGAAGGAGAAAGCCGATCATAGGAAACAACTGCCGCAAGCGGGTGTTGAGTACACGCCTGCACCCCTTTGCGAAGAGCAATGGGAAGATCCAGGTCGACGGGAGCGTCAGCGACCGGAGCGTCCGTGGCGGAGAAGGCTGGCCCGGGACTAGAGAGAGACGGCGGCGGAGAGGAGGGTGGAGGGGTGGGTGGGAGACGGACTGGGAAGGAGTCGGTGGAGGAGGAGACGGAGGTGGGAAAACGTCGAGAGGCGTAGAAGGAACAGAGATATCAGAAGGAAGAGAAGAGGGAGGAGAGAAATAGGAAGTATTCTCGAAAAAAGTCACATCTGCGGAGACAAACTGCTTGCGGAGAAGAGGGTCAAAGCAGCAATAGCCTTTTTGAGTGGTAGAGTACCCCAAAAAGACACACTTGGTGGAACGGGGGGAAAGCTTATCGCGGGTAGCGGAGGGAGCGTGAACAAAGCCGTACAGCCAAAGACACGGAGAGGGAGAGGAAAAGGTTCCTTGTGGGGGTAGAGAATGGAGAAGGGGGTCTGACCGTGGAGAACCGTGGAGGGAAGGCGATTGATGAGATAGCAGGCGAGGAGCACAGCGTAACCCCAGTAGGAGCGAGGGACGTGCATCTGCGTCATGAGAGTACGAACAACATCAAGCAGGTGACGGTTTTTACGCTCCGCCACCCCATTCTGCTGGGAGGTGTAAACACAAGTCGTTTGATGAAGGAGACCATGTTGGTGAAAGAAAGAGAACTCATAATTCAAATATTCCTTGGCATTATCAGAACATAAAACTTTAATAGAAATAGCAAATTGAGTCTGAATCATAAAGTAAAATGATTGCCAAACAGAAAAGAGTTCAGAGCGATCTTTTAACAGATACACCCAGGTACAGCGTGAAAAATCATCTATAAAAGTGACAAAATAGGAACTGCCCCGACCAACAGTGAGGGTAGGAGCAGGACCCCATACATCAGAATGAATAAGATCAAACGGGCGAGAGGAGCCACGACCTTGCTTCGGTGGGAAGGAGGAGCGATGATGTTTGCCAAGCTGACACGCATCACAGTTAAGCAGAGAACTGGTAGGAGGTAAGTGAGGCAGAAGATGTCGAAGAATCCGAGGAGGAGGATGTCCAAGGCGAAGATGCCATTGAAGGAGATCTGGGGAGGAGGAGTAGGCGGACAGAGCGGAAACATCGTCGAGGAAGTAGAGACCGCCGCTCTCAGTCCCAGTAGCAATCATCCGCTGGGTCCTCGGGTCCTGAAAAGAACAAGTAGTGAGAGTGAATAAGACGGAGCACTGAAGTTGCCGGCATAAAGTAGTAACGGATAACAAATTGCACGGGAACTTCGAGACATAGATGGTGTCCTCCAAGCAAAGCGATGGGGTGAGTTGAACCATGCCCGTCCCATGAACCGGGGACGGTGAACCATCCGCCACACGAACCGGGGGTAAGCGGTCATGTGTCTCAAGACGGGAGAAGCAATGAGGGTTGCCCGTCATATGATTTGTAGCACCGGAGTCAATCAGCCATTGACCTTGGGTAACGACGTGGGCACTACCTGACGTCGTGGCCACAGAGGCAGACGACCGAGAAGAGGCGGAGGCCGAAGAAGTAGTCATAGAACACAGCAAGAAACCGCAGCGGGTAGAAAAGGAAGAAGCCGCGCGAACACAAGCGGCTAGAAGGCAGTCAAAGGCACAGCGGGGAAGAGGTCGCGCAGACTGAAAAGGTCGAGCGAACAAAAGAGAATAGGAGGCAAGAAACAGGTCGGGCGAACAGAAACAGCGACTAGAACAAGTCGCAGGCCGGACGAACAGAAACAGGCCGCAACGACTAGATAGTCAGAGAGGCAAGAAACAGGTCGCGGCGACAACGGAACAGGTCGCGGCGACGAAGAGCAGCAGGAGAAGAGAACCAAGGAGAAGCAAGCCGCGCGAACAGGGCAGCGGACAGAAACAAGCCGCGCGAACAGGGCAGCGGGCAGAAGAGAAGGCAAGCCGCGAGACAGGTCGCGGGAAAGAGGAAAATAAGTCGCGAGAAGCAGAGAGCGCACAGAATCAGGAGGAAACGACCGTGTCCTCTGATACCATGTAGAAAGTAGCGAAAAAGAAAGAACAAACGGATAGACTTTTGAATAATTGAAATTTTATTATCCAAAAAAGATATCATTTACAAAGGTATAACCTCCATTATATAGAATGAAGGAGATATGAGAGAGAGTAAACAAACAATGTGAGACTAAACATTTACAGTACTGAGCGGCTAGAAATAAAGGAGACCGCACAAGCCGCGCGGTTAGACAGATGGGTTAACCGCTCGGCAACTCCAGCAGGATAGAACAGGCCGCAATGGGAGACCGATAGACCGCCCGGTCTCCAGGCTTCAGAGAGAGACCGCCAGACCACTCGGTCAACAAACCGCTGGACAAGACCGCAAGGCCGCCCGGTCTAATACTTCAACACGTTTTATGTGCCATCTTGCACATATGAGTGGCATGAGGCACAAGCTTGTGAGAAGACGCTCTCCTTCATGTGAGAAGCCTGTTCATATTTTAGAGACATAAATGAAGATTGTTCTTCAAAGAAGTACTAAACGATCAAGAATAAAATACTGATTCCCCTCCAATTGGCTCAAAGGACTCAAAGCCTTTGAAATGTGATCATGGGCAAAGCATGTTCTTTCCATCTTTGGAGGGCATGATCCATACCATAAGGGTCTGTTCGGCGGGACGGAATTGGCATTCTGACATTGGCTTTCAGAAATAGCAAAGTCATTTCTTATGTTCGGCCGGTCGGAATTGGCGTGGAATTGATTGTAGGCTTAAATACGTCGGTTTTATACCTAGGTTAAAGCGGCGATCCCCTCAATTCTTACCTCCCGAGACGATTTTTCGCTATTTTCTTAGGCAACGGAGCTGTTCCGCCTAGACACGCGTCTTCATCATCCCCGATCTTCCGCCTCCTCTTCTTTCGGCGCAGGCATACCTCCTCTTCCTCCTCCTCCTCTGATTCTTTTCTTCCTCACCTTATCTTCTTCCTCACCTTCTTCTTCCCCGTTCTTCCACCTTCTCCTCTTCTGCCTCCTCCGATTCTCTTCTTCCTCACCTTCTTCTTCCCGTTCTTCTACCTCCTCCTCTTCCGCCTCCTCCGATTCTCTTCTTCCTCACCTTATCTTTTTCCTCACCTTCTTCTTCCCCGTTATTCTACCTCCTCCTCTTCCGCCTCCTCTGATTCTCTTCTTCCTCGCCTTCTTCCCCGCCGAAATGTTGTACAAATTTTCTTATGTGAGGAAGAAAGCGAGGAACAGACCTGCATATTTCTTCCCGATGTTCCTCACTTTCTTCCTCACCTTCTTCCCGATGTATTAAATATCTTTTTTTTTCGTTCTACACTAGTAATATAAATCCACTTCTTTATAAAATTGTATACATTTTAATTTGAAAAATGTATACATTTTAAAAATTTCAATTTCAGAAAGCCAATTCCAGTGTGCAGCCAAACAACTTTTACATATCAAAGTCAATTATGTTCACTGAATACCATCATGCAGCCGAACAACATAATTGGTTTTCTGCATAAAACCGATTCCTGCAGATATTGGTTTTCTGGCCAAAGCCAATTCAAGAAAGTCAATACCTGCACGCCGAACAGACCCTAATTGTAGTCTTAAAGGGTGGGGTAGGCCCACTATCAGCTGAAGGACCCTAAATTATTCCTAATTGTAGTCCTTTGGTGCAATTCTGTTTTCTTTGGCCAAATCGCATCGTTGCCGTGCAGACCACACCGCTCGCACCCCTAACAACAGCGGTATTTTCTAGGAATAACAAAAAAAGAATCCCCAAGCATAATGGAATACATGGTAATAAGAACAGGCAAAACTGCAAAACAATTCCGTGGCATAATAAATAGATATTTATTTTCTTATTCACTAGCTCGACAAATGGCACCCTCGTATAACAGGAAGAAAGATTTAAAATAAGGAAGACAATTATTTAAGAAGCTGGATGGAAGTGCAGCATACCAAGTCATGATTTTGCTCTCTATATAAGAGGAGGATTGTGGAGTACTTATGTCAAAAGCAAAGGAGAAATCAAATTGATTCCAATTGTAATGGAATTCTCTCATCAACTCTTTTTCCTTGCTCTTCTTCTTCCTCTCGTCGCCTGCACCGATCCCATCTACCGGCACTGCGTCCAAAAACTTCACTGACAATAGCATCTTGCAAGACAACATCGACAAAAACTATTTATAGCTTGATAGCAAACACTCCCGATACCGGGTACGCCATCTCCACAGTCGGCAACAGTAGCAACACCGTCTACGGGCTCACCCGGTGTCGAGGAGACATTGGCCGCAAAGCTTGCTTTGATTGTATCGTTGCCGCTTCTCAAGATCTCCAAGCAATTGTCGTGGCACATCGGCGTCACGTATATGGTATGAGTTCTGCTTCCTACGCTACGAGACCACCAATTTTCTTCGAACTGTTGACAATTCAGACGTGCTAAGCTGGGGGTCAACAAAAGCGGAGGAGGATCCTAAACAATTTAATACGGCGGTAATGCAACTACTGAATTGGGTGAAAACGGGCGCCGCTGCTGCAGGGAGCAACAAGTTTGGAATGGGGAAGAGAAGCTTCAATGTTGATGCAAGCATAACCATCTACGGAATGGCGCAATGCACAGAAGACCTTCAAAGGAATTCCGTGCATGCAATGCTTGGAAGAATTGACGAGCAGGCTGGTAATTTTCTGTGCAAATAGAAATGGGTGCTTTTATATGTCTAGTAGTTGTCTCCTGAGGTTTGAGATCTACAATTTCCTCTTGGCTCCTACAATTCCTACCTATCCAGAGATTGATGCGCCGGCGCCTTCACCCTCAACAATTGCTTAGTGGTGTGATTATGCTAAGTCTATTTGTGTGGTCAGCATTGGTATGTCAATAGATGCTTGTTATCAGTTAATTTTTCCTAAAATTTTAAAAGTGTGTTGTGTTCTCTTAAAATTTCACATGTCACAAAGCGTGGAGATGTTTTCAATTGTCTTAATGTTCGGTATATGTATGTTTGTGCTAATAATATTGCAAGTGTTCGTTTTTATTCATGAAGTAAATTTTGCGTGATCAAGTACTTTCTTATTTAAATCCTTAATTGTTTGTTATCTATTGATTTGTTGAACATACATACATGCCATTCGTTCTTGTTTGGCATTTCTAAACCGCAAAAAACATGTGAGTTATGGCATCCCAGAGAGTATGAAAGGTTATATAGCTTTGCAACACTGAGTAATTCCTTCACGTACAGTGCTCATGATCAGGACAATAGAGTCTCGTGTTAAAAGTAGCACAACATTAAACCATAAATCAAAAATCTCACTCATTAACATTAAACATCATTCATTAACAATACTAAGCAATTCAATAGAACTAGACAAGTTCTTCAAACTGTAACTTTTATCTAATGAAAGTTAACAAGAAGTTTGTATATATGTCTTTGCATGATTGAAGAGTTTGTCCATGAGATAAACAATTGGAGAAAAAATATATTAGAAGAAGTTTAGGAGGATGAATTGTAAAAAATTTATGGAAAGCTAAAATCGAGGTCGCAGAAACACTAAACAACAACTGAAGACAAGTACAATCCAAGTACACCAGAGTTTTCAATTGAAATTAACTTCTTTTACATGACGAGGTATACATTGCAAGACATGATTACAATGCGACTACGGAAACAAAAAATTTGCCACTACAAGTTAACCGCGCGGACAGAATCCCGTACCGCACAAACCGCCTAACCGTCAGCTGAGTTCGCCGAACCGCCGAAACCGCCTATCTGCGCTAACCGTGCGAACTGCTATTATTGAATGCTGAAGGAAACACAAACAGAACCTGTTGATATACCGGGTGTTAAGATAAATTTTCTCCTAAGTATGAAAGAGGATTAGCCATCTTTGACCTGGAATTCAACATGTGCTCTTAAAGGAAGCTTCCAGAAAATTGTCCAAAGGAAGCTTCATGTCAAATGACATGTGTTTTTGACCGAGGGAAGCTTCATGGAAGCTTCATCCACATGTCATCTACCACACCTACCTCCTTGATTTTGGACCTATAAATAGAGATGAAGGAGGAGAGGTAAGGCATCCACTTCTCTCCAAACTCAAGCATTGAAAGATCTAGAGAGACTTTTGCGGCAATCGTCTTAGTTTGGGAGAGCTTTCAGACGTCGTTGTACGACGTTGACAAAGAGTACTTCGGCTACACGGATTGGATCTAGAGCAGATATTGACAAGGATTCGAAGTGGCATCTTGGAGAGGATTTGTGTAATCCGTCTCATCCGCCGCTGTCGGTAACTTGCAGTTTTTCTGTTGTTATTTATTGTATTGTGTAGTGTGAAGCTGGTGGAGATCCTTTGTGGATCGGTGGAGGGAAAGCATGTAATCCGTATGTATGTTTATCACACACTTTTAGTGGAGGCTTTCCGGATTGGACTCCGATCGTCCCATGGTTTTTCGCCCAAGTTGGGTTTTCCACGTAAAAATTCTCTGTGTGTTTTTCTGTGCTTTGTTCTTTTTATTTCCGTATTGTATTGTTGTTTCCGCTTGCATACCGCTGAACGCGGTCGCACAGGTTGCTCGCTCAAAAATTAAAACAGGTGCTCTGGTCGGGATTGGTTGCTCGCATTCCCAACAAGTGGTATCAGAGCCAGGTTGAGTGTCAGAGCCGTTCAGTGACAGAGCAGATACCGGGCTGACGTTTGGGATTTCAGGACGAGTCGATCGGGATCTCGGTGTGCAATTGGGAGTGATAGTTTACGACCATTGGCCCGCTGGCTATCCTCTCCAGCTGCATACTTTGAGATAGTCGACTCAAAGATCAGTGGTCGGTCCGGCCAGTTGGCAGAGCATAATGGAGTCATCATCAGGTTCAGAGCAGATGATAAAGTTGAATGGTGCCAATTATCACCAGTGGCATCTACTGATGAAGGATCTGATATATGTGAAGGGCTGGCATGCTCCTATCTTTGAGGAGATGCTAAAGGACACGGATCCAGCAAAATGGAAGGTGGAACATCGGAAGCTGTGGGGTTTATATGACGATTCGTGGAGCCGAACGTCTACAACCATGTGGCTAGCATCAATGATGCAAAGGATCTGTGGAAGACTCTCGAGACCTTGTATGCCAAGAGCACGGACATCAACAAGTTATATTTGCTGAAGAAGCTTGGAGAGTTCAGATACCAGGAGAGCTCTCCTATTTTGGATCATGTCAACGAGTTCCAGGGCATTATTGATCGTCTCACTGCTATGAAGGTGACATTCGAAGACGAGGTGAATGCATTGTGGCTTCTCAAGTCACTTCCAGATTCTTGGGAGATGGTCAGAGTTTCTCTGATCAATTCTTCCCCCCAGGGGATTGTTTCCATGGAGATCGCCAAGAGTGGGATCTTGAATGAGGAGGTGAGACGAAAGTCTCAGGGGACTTCAGGCTCTTCTTCACGAGCTGACGTTCTCTTTACTGAGTCCAGGGGGAGAGGAAGGAGTAAGAGCCGAGGAAGGAAGGAGGACAGGAGTCAGAGTAGGGGCAAGTCGAAGTCACGTTATCAGAACGTGGAATGCTACTACTGTCATAAGAAGGGCCACATCAAGAAATTCTGCTACTCGTTGAAGAACGATCAGAAGAGAAGGGATTGCCACTGAGGGCAAAGATGAGGGTCATACCGCAGCCACCATTTCGATTGAGGAGGACGACATCATTATTATTGACGACGACGTCACGGCTGCACTCTCGTGTGACGACCGATGCTGGATCGTTGACTCTGGAGCCTCTGCGCATGTCTCCCACAACAGGGAGCTGTTTGCCACTTACACCACTCATGACTGTGGGGTGTTGAGGATGGGCAATGGGGATACGTCTAAGGTACTTGGGCGTGGAGACATGCATTTGAAGACAAGCACTGGAGCCCTACTAGTTCTGAGGGATGTACGACATGTGCCAGACATCCGTTTCAATCTGATATCTGTTGGCAGACTTGGAGATGAAGGACACCTGAGTGTCTTTGGAGGAGACTTCTGGAAGCTGATCAGGGGATCACTTGTGATGGACAGGGGCTACAGAGATTCTGGACTGTACTACATGGAGGGGAGGCCTGAAGCTGCTCAGGCCAACTCCGTCAGGGATGAGGCATCCACTTCCTTATGACACAGGAGGCTGGCACACATTAGCCAAAAGGGTTTGGGATGCCTGGCGAAGAAAAAGCTCATTAGTGACATTTCTGGTGATCATTTGGAGAGGTGTGACCATTGCATGGCGGGGAAGCAGAACATGATTTCATTCCAGAGCCACACGTCCACCAGGAGATCGGAGCCTTTGGAGCTGGTTCATACAGATGTTTGCGGACCCCTGAAGGTCCACACTAGAGGAGGAGCTTTGTACTTCGTTACCTTCATCGACGATCATTCGAGGAAGCTTTGGGTCTATGCTATCAAGACCAAAGATCAGGTCCTCGATACTTTCAAGAGATTCCACGCTGAGGTGGAGAGACAGTCTGGGAAGAGGCTGAGATGCATCAGGTCCGACAACGGGGGAGAGTACATTGGTCCGTTTGACGAGTACTGCAGGGACCACGGCATCCGACATGAGAAGACCCCGCCAAAGACGCCGCAGCTGAATGACATAGCTGAGAGGATGAATCGGGCACTATTGGAGAGGATTCGGTGCATGCTATCTGAGTCAAAGCTGCCAGGGATGTTTTGGGGCGAGGCTCTTCTTACTGCAGCGCATGTCATCAACCTCTCGCCGAGCTCAGCGTTGCGAGAGGATGTCCCAGATAGGGTCTGGTATGGGAAAGACCCCTCTTACAGTCACTTGCGGGTATTTGGCTGCAAAGCCTTTGTACACATCCCCAGGGACGAGAGATCAAAGTTGGATTCGAAGACCCGACAGTGCATTTTCTTGGGGTACGGCTATAGTGGAGAGTTCGGGTACAGGTTCTTTGATCCAGTTGAGAAGAAGCTTGTACGTAGCCGTGATGCTGTTTTCTTTGAGGATCAGACTGTTGGTGATCCTGAGGGGACTATTGAGTTTGAGGTTGACTCTCGTACTGCTGCAGAGTCACCTATGTTTGGAGATGACGACACTGAGGAGGCCGCTGAGCCTGAGCCAACACAGGGTACTGATACCCTTCCGGATCATGATATCACCACTGATGGTGAACCAGGAGTCACTGAGGACATTATTGATGATGTGCCTGCACCGGCCCCTGAGCCTGCCCTGCGGAGGTCTGATCGAGCCAGGCACCCGTCTGCTAGATATTCTGCATCAGAGTTCATACTGCTGACTGATGCGGGGGAGCCTGAGAGTTTTGATGAGGCTGTGGAGAGCACCGAGAAGCGTCAGTGGATGGTTACTATGCAGGAGGAGATGCAGTCGCTGCAGAAGAATCACACGTATGACCTGGTGAGATTGCCTAAGGGCAAGAAGGCCTTGAAGAATCGATGGATCTTCAGGGTGAAGCAAGGAGACTCCTCCACACCTCCCAGATACAAAGCCAGGCTGGTGGTGAAAGGTTTTGGACAGCGGCAGGGTGTCGACTTCGATGAGATCTTCTCGCCTGTGGTGAAGATGTCATCTATTCGTGTTATACTCGGCCTCGCTGCGAGGCTAGACTTGGAGATAGAGCAGATGGATGTCAAGACCGCCTTTCTGCATGACGATCTTGAGGAGGAGCTATACATGGAGCAGCCTGAGGGTTTCAGTGTCAGAGGGAAGGAAGGTCTGGTGTGCCGCTTGCAGAAGAGTCTATATGGCCTGAAGCAGGCCCCGCGGCAATGGTATAGGAAGTTTGATTCCTTTATGGGGGAGATCGACTTCAGGAGGACCACCCTTGACCACTGCGTGTTCATCAAGCAGTATGCTTCAGAGGACTTCGTCATTCTGCTGTTGTACGTGGACGATATGTTGATCGTAGGGAGGAACACTGCTCGCATTGCTGAGTTGAAGCGGCAGTTGAGTTCCACTTTTGAGATGAAGGATCTGGGTGCTGCGAAGACCATTTTAGGGATGCACATTCGCAGAGACAGGGGAGCCAGACTTCTTTGGTTATCACAGGAGCGGTACATCCGCAAGTGCTGCAGAGGTTTGATATGGATCAGGCAAAGAAGGTGAGCGTGCCTCTTGCAGCTCACTTCAGGCTTACCGCTGATCAGTGCCCCAGCACACCCGAGGGGATCGAGGATATGCAGAAAGTTCCGTTTGCATCTGCAGTTGGAAGCCTTATGCATGCGATGGTGTGTACGCGGCCAGATATTGCGCATGCCGTTGGGACAGTCAGTAGATTTCTCTCCAATCCTGGGAGAGAGCATTGGAGCGCAGTAAAGTGGATACTGAGATACCTGCAAGGGACTTCAGACTTGACGTTGAGATTTGGAGACAGTGAGTCAGAGTTGTTGGGCTACACTGATGCGGACATGGCTGGAGATGTGGATTCCAGGAGATCGACGTCAGGGTACTTGATTCTATTTGCAGGGGGAGCTGTCTCGTGGGCGTCGAGGCTGCAGAAGTGCGTTGCACTGTCCACCACGGAGGCTGAGTTCATTGCGGTCACTGAGGCTGGGAAGGAGTTACTCTGGATGAAGAGGTTCATCAAAGAACTTGGATTCACTCAGGACCGATACACACTCCTGTGTGACAGTCAGAGCGCTATTCACCTGGGGAAGAACCCCCGCGTTCCACTCGAGGTCGAAGCACATCGACACTCGGTATCATTGGATACGAGATGTCCTGGAGCAGAAGGAGCTTGATCTTCAGAAGGTACACACGGATGACAACGGGGCAGACATGCTGACCAAAACTGTGCCAAGGGGGAAGTTCGAGATTGTGTTAGAATCGCCGGGATGGCGGTTTCTTCCACCTCGATGTGAAGGAGGAGATTTGTTGGGTACAGTTCCCGTCCTTTGTGGAAAAAACTGTTGAGTTTGAGTCTCATTAACTCGAATTTGTTGTTGCTGATCAAATGTAGAGACATTGATGGAGGACCTGGCGGGAGGCAAATTAAAGACTCTGGGGAAGATTATCAGAATGACAAACTTTCTTCACTTAGTCGAAAAGGGGGAGATTTGTTAAGATAAATTTTCTCCTAAGTATGAAAGAGGATTAGCCATCTTTGACCTGGAATTCAACATGTGCTCTTAAAGGAAGCTTCCAGGAAATTGTCCAAAGGAAGCTTCATGTCAAATGACATGTGTTTTTGACCAAGGGAAGCTTCATGGAAGCTTCATCCACATGTCATCTACCACACCTACCTCCTTGATTTTGGACCTATAAATAGAGATGAAGGAGGAGAGGTAAGGCATCCACTTCTCTCCAAACTCAAGCATTGAAAGATCTAGAGAGGCTTTTACGGCAATCGTCTTAGTTTGGGAGAGCTTTGGACGTCGTTGTACGACGTTGACAAAGAGTACTTCGCCTACACGGATTGGATCTAGAGCAGATATTGGCAAGGATTCGAAGAGGCATCTTGAAGAGGATTTGTGTAATCCGTCTCATCCGCCGCTGTCGGTAACTTGCAGTTTTTCTATTGTTATTTATTGTATTGTGTAGTGTGAAGCTGGTGGAGATCCTTTGTGGATCGGTGGAGGGAAAGCATGTAATCCGTATGTGTGTTTATCACACACTTTTAGTGGAGGCTTTCCGGGTTGTACTCCGATCGTCCCGTGGTTTTTCGCCCAAGTTGGGTTTTCCACGTAAAAATTCTCTGTGTGCTTTTCTGTGCTTTTTGTTCCTTTTATTTCCGTATTGTATTGTTGTTTCCGCTTGCATACCGCTGAACGCGGTCGCACAGGTTGCTCGCTCAAAAATTAAAACAGGTGCTCTGGTCGGGATTGGTTGCTCGCATTCCCAAGACCGGGCGAACTGCTCCGCTTATCCGCTACTCCGTGTAAGAGATCTAGTCGCTGAGACCGCGACTAGCTGCTAACCGATGACTGTATTCGCGAACTGTTCCACACAAAGCTTCTACTAGTCGCCTAGCCGCCTGATGTTAGCCACACAACCTGCACAGAATCAACTTCCTTAGTCGCAGCGGTTAGAAAACCGTAACCACAAATACCAAGCGCGAGCTCATTCTTACTATTCACTGCTTATTTAAGACAAGCGAGGACTCCTATTTATAAGTGTGGGATAAGTGTCGTCACCACATATAGCGATACGATAACCGCTTGTCAACCTGTCAGCTAACACCATATATCCGAATAGTGCGGATACCAACACTAGTGCGCCAAGGCCGCACCATTGACAAGACCGGATAGATGACAAAATTATTGTGAACCTTCTGAAGAAGAAGGTAGAAAACCTGAAAGGGAGCTGGGTGGAGCAGCTTCCCTCGGTTCTCTGGGCCCCGAGGACCACCCCAAACACAGCCACAGGGGAGACCCCTTTCAAGCTCTTCCATGAATGTGAGCCAATACTCCCCATAGAATTTGAAGTCCAAACGCCTCGGGTGGTCACGACAGAGGAAGGCAGAGAAGAATGATGGGTCAAAAACAAGGAGGAGCTGCGACTCTCCCTTGACATGGTAGAGGAGCTGCGCGACCTCTCCGCCATCCGACGGGAAGAAGTGAAGAGGAGAATGACTAGTACTTTGACAAACACGTCAGAGTGAAAGAATTTGCGGAGGGGGAATTGGTCTTGAAAAAGGTAGATGCAGCGAGAAGATCGATAGCCTTGGGGAAGCTCAACCCCAACTGGGAGGGTCCATACATTATAAAAGAAACATTAAAATCAGGAGGATATCGTCTCCAAAATGTGGAGGACGAGATCCTAAGTCTCACCTGGAGCGGTGATGACTTGAAACGTTTTTATCCTTGAGATATGTAAGTGATGTCTTGTTTTTAATAAAACTTTTTGATGTGCTAATCCTCCTGCAGTAATTCGCGTGAGAGTGTGAGGTGTTCATTTGATAGACCCCAAGCACTCGCTGTCAGGCTCTCACCTATTTGGTAGGGCTGGATGTCACTCGATGACATCTACCCAGACCCCGAGCAGATCCCGCTGTCAGGCTATCACCTAACTGGTAGGGCTGGATGTTACTCGGTGGTGTCTACCCGGACCCCGAGCAGATCCCGCTGCCAGACTCTCACCTAGCTGACACGGCTGGATGTCACTCGATGGCGTCTACCCAGACCCCGAGCAGATCCCGCTGCCAGGCTCTCACCTAGCTGGCAGGGCTGGATATCACTCGATGGCATCTACCCAGACCCCGAGCAGATCCCGCTGCCGGGCTCTCACCTAGCTGGCATGGTTGGATGTCACTCGATGACGTCTACCCGGACCCCGAGCAGATCCCGCTGTCAGGCTCTCACTTAGCTGACAGGGCTGTATGTCACTCGATGACATCTAACAAGATCGCGAGCAGATCCCACTGCCAGGCTCTCACCTAACAAACAAGGCTGAATGTCACTCAATAGATACTTGTTATCAGTTAATTTTCCTAAAATTTCAAAAGTATGTTGTGTTTTCTTAAAATTTCACGTGTTACAAAGCTTGGAGATGTTCTCAATTGTCTTAATGTTCGATATATGTATGTTTGTGCTAATAATATTGCAAGTGTTCGTTTTTATTCTTGAAGTAAATTTTGGATGATCAAGTACTTTCTCATTCAATGATGAAGTCAGTACTGTACTTCATGAAGATTATCTTAATGCTATTTAAATCGTTAATTGCTAGTTATCTATTGATTTGTTGAACATACATGACATTCGTTCTTGTTTGGCATTTCTAAACCGCAAAAAACATGTGAGTTACGACATTCGAGAGAGTATGAATGGTTATATACTTATATATCTTTGCAACACTGACTAATTCCTTCACGTATAGTGCTCATGATCAGGCCAATAGTGTTGCACTAAATCCCCATATATCCCGCACGGTTTAAGGCTTCTTTTGGGAGACTTATTTTCATCGGTCAAGCGATTACGACCGCATGAAGCAAACCTTAAATTAAGATCCGGTTCATGCAGTCATAACCGTTTGACCGGTGAAAATAAGTCCCCCCAAATGAAGCTTAAATGTGCGGACAATAGAGCCTCGTGTCAAAAGTAGCACAACATTAAACCATAAATCATAAAACTCACTCATTAACATTAAACATCATTCATTAACAATACTAAGCAATTCAATAGAACTAAACAAGTTCTTCAAACTGTAACTTTTATCCAATGAAAATTAATAAGAAGTTTGTATATGTCTTTGGTGGTTTTCCGCAGGGACCTCTGGTGTGTTGATCCAGTCTTGCGGTCTGTTCGGCTTTGTCGCGGTAGACTAGTTTTGTGTTCGCAGTTGCGCGGACTCATTCAGTGCTCGCCGCGAGATAGGGTGGTGATCCTATCGGCTATGGCGGTGATCACACTCCTCTCCATTCCTATAAAAGGATCTCCTGTCACATCAACAGTACACCTTGAATGAATAGTAAGTGAGCTTGGGTAGTTGCTGCAGACATGATTTTCTATACGTGTGGTTTGGAGAGTTGACCGTTTGTGCTGTGCAGGTTGTGCAGATAGCGCTGAAAAGTCAGGGACTTGGTTCTGACTTCGGTCAGAGACAGTGCATAATCTGCGGTTAGCAATAGGTCGCGGCTTGCGACCAAGCGGTTTTTCTCTTCTGCAACTCTCTCCTTGTTCAATAAGTTGTTCGCTTCTGGCTGCTTGTTCAGTTCGGCAGCAGTGTTCGCAGCGGTCTGCCGGCTAGGCGACCTCGCGGTCAGGCGGCTTGCAGATCAACTGACTAAGTTCTTTTGCAGCTTTGGAATAACGGGTTGTCCGCGCGGCTAGATTGCTGTCTGACGAATTAGCGGCTTAAGCCGACTCTGTAGGCAGCTCGGTAGAGTCAACGGCTTCTCATTGAGACCGCGCGGCTAGCTTTGTATTTCTTGTTTTTGCTTACATCGGGTACATCGACAAATCATGTCTCGTCGTATATACCTCGCCTTGTAAAGATTGTTGATAGTACAAGATTTTTTTGCTCTTCTAGTGCATCTGGTTTATTTTGCTTCAGAGAGGCTGAGTGTTCTTACGTTTGATTTCCCATTTTCCGCAATTCATAATTTTTTTCATAAACAATATGAAATATATTACTTATTTTTATTTGTTATTTTATGCAGATCGGCATGCTTAGCTTCCCTTTTAGCCCTTTTTAGCCCTTTTTAGCATTTGATGAACAAATCACACAAAATAAAACTCAATTTTAGCTTTAGGCTCGTGAATTATAATACTTGGTTCCACCTGAGTTATATCCCTGGTTACATCTAGTGAAGATCCAAAATATTTTTTTGAGCAATCAGTGATTTTCGAGACATAATATTTGTTGCGGTCTACTTAACGCTCCTGCCAGATTAGGCTAAACTTGGCCGTCTTAGCCCGCAGAGCGGTCAAATGCATACACAGTCACAGAACAAGAAACATGGTACAAACACTGTTTTTTACATGGAAAAATCACTCAACTGAGTAAAAAATCACGAGACCGGATCTGTGCCGGTCAAACTCCACCACGAGCTTCGGGTTATAAATCTTCTGCAGACGACAGGCCGCTCATCGTTACAACTGGGGGATGAGAGCGAGTACACTTGTGCTTGGTGGGCGACAAGCCGCCTCATGCGAAGCTTGAAACTAGTATCCTTTTGGTGGGAGTGAATGCTCCTGAGCACCGGGCGCGTGCTGAACACGGCCGCGGAGCGGGCGGAATGATGCTGACGTGAACTTGCGAGATGCTGAGCGCAAAGAGGCTTCTTGGGTTGACTGGCGGAATTTGTCCTTTGTGGTGGACTTAGATAAATTTCCGTTGGAGAGGCGGCGGCTCGTAGGAGAAATTTGGTGGAGAGACGATGGCTCGTAGGAGAAATCCGGCAGAACTCTGGCCTGAGGAGGAAGAAAGCAAGACGAAAAAAGATGAGAAATGAGTAGGCCCGAGACTTCTTTTATAGCCTCTAGGAGGTGATTAGGTAGTTATGAGGCTATCCGCACACCGTAACCACGCATAATATTATTTTTAGCATAGCTTTAGCTGCATACCTACTCGCATAATATTTACTAAATGCAAGTCATTTATTTTATTAATGACACACCCCCACTAACCATGGTCGTTAGAGGGTGGTTATCCATGAAATGGATGACAGCGATCGCGACGAAATGATCAGACGGCGTGGAGGGGCTGTAATGCACAGGCGGCCACCTCAACGACGGACGGTCGTCGGCAAAGGAGGGCTGCGGACGCGGGAGGCGGCCACACGAAAGGGCGGCTGGGGGTATGACCGCTCCTTGCAGGCGGCGCTTCGCAGCCGGGAGGCAATCACAAGGCAGGGCGGCTGGACTGCAGCCACCCCTTGCGGGCGGCACCCCGTAGCCGTGAGGAGACCACGAGGAGAGGGGGGGGGGGGGTGGGGGGCCGCCCCTTGTGGGTGCCGCCTCGCGACCTGGAGGCAACCGCAGATGAGGGGCAGTCGGGGTGCGGCCTCCCTTGCGGGCGGCGCCCGCGACCGGGAGGCGGCCGCGAGGAGGAGCGGCTGGGGTGCGGTCGCCCGTTGTGGGTAGCCTCCTGCGGGCGGCGCCCCGCGGCCAGGAGTTGGCCGCGAGGAGGGTCGCAGGCCGCTCGACGCCGACGATGGCGGCTCCGGCGGCCGGTCTCGGTGGTGGCTCGGATGGTGCACGTAGTGGGATCGGCGTGCGGGGCATCACGTGTGGCGATCGCGTGTGCAGCGGTCAAACTCATGATCCCACTAATTTAGTGGAGATTTTGGGGGTGGGCTATTTGCACCCTCAATCCTTTATAAAAATTATGACGGCCTCATCAATACTAATGAATTTGAATATTATATACTTTTCAAACAAATATTTGAGTGCATATATTTTATGAGAGCATTTTAGGTTCGTCAGTTCCACCTAGTTTTAGGTGTAGAATTAAATACAGTCGTACGATCTGATATCCTACGTCTGAGTTGATTTTGCGGAATACTGTAGTATTCTACAAATATGGTCAATATTCCTAGTATTTCAATCAATCATGTTTTTTTGCAGGAATCAACGATTTGATGCGTGCGAGCACGGTGATCTTAGTGGAAGAAACACACATACAATTTGTTATTTAAATAAAACTGTTATATTATTAAAATTGTTATATTATTTAAATACTTATAATCAACTAAATCTCATAGATTCTTGAACTCGAAGTCATGCAAAATTATTAAACATTTACAAGTTGGTATTTGTTGGAAACGAGATTCGGCTCCACCTAGAGTTCGGACCTATGATGCAACTCACACCTACTTTTCCCAAGCCGTCTCTTTGTGAGAGACTTGAATTTGGGGAATGACCCTTAGCTCTAACATGGAGGTCCCACCTCACATCCAGAAGACCTTTGAGATCTCCCCCTCCCTAGCCAATGTTGAGCTAGGTGCCTTCGAGAATGAAGGAAGAGGATGAGGAGTGGTGAAAAATCTGAATCCCCTCTCCAAGGCACCCCAATGGTCTATTTATAGATTTTTTGGGGATGACCTGCCAATAGCGCAATCTCGCTGCTCTAAAATTACCGAAATACCCCAGGACTGGTCTGCCAACAGCCAAACTCTGATGTTCTGAACAGCTATTCGCAGCCCACAAGAAGCAAAATAGCAGACCCTCAAGTCGGGCGAGCTGCTCAAGCCGAGCAAGCCGCTCAAGAAGGGCGAGCCGCGTAAGCCGGGCGAGCCGCTCAAGCCGGGCAAGCCGCTCCAGCCGGGCGAGCACTAGGCTGGACGAAAACCCACGGTGTCGCCAGGCGACGCCCTAGGGGAGAAGGTCGGGGAGAAGGTCGGCTTGCGCCGCACCCACCCCCATGAGAGGAGGCCGGGGCGGGTGCCGGGCTTGAGCCGCACCCGCCCCCCTGACGGAGAGGCCGGGGTGGGTACCTGGCTCGCGCCGCACCCGCCCCCCTGACGGGAGGCCGGGGCAGGTGTCGGGCTCGCGCCGCACCTGCCCCCCTGAGAGGAGGCTGGGGCGGGTACCGGGCTCGCGCCGCACCCGCCCCCCTGAGAGGAGGTCGGGCGGGTGTCGGGCTCGCGCCACACACCCACCCCCCTGAGAGGAGGCCGGTGCGGGTGTCGGGCTTGCGCCGCCCCCGCCCCCCCTGAGAGCCGCACTCGCCCCCTGGAGGAATACACCAGGCACTAGCAAGCTAGGCAAATATTTCCTCCCCTACTAGTATATTATGCAGATTAACCATAAATTTGCCTCCAATAGTACAAAACCCTCAAAAAGCTTATAAATGTGTAGCAAGTCTCGCGCCTGCCGGGGAACCCCATTCCGCAAATATGAGGTTATACACAATCCCCGCTCTTTTCGAGCGAGTTCCACGCTCGGAAAGAAACATCTAACCCAATGTATTCGCTGAGTGTAGCTCTCTCGCGACCGAAAATACTTGGCCTCTTTGAGGGGTCAACCTGCCATGTCAGCTAATGAGATCCTGGGTGACAAGATCCCCTCGGGGGTTGGAACTTACTCGCCACCGAGGCACATTCGACCCATCCAGCTAGTGGAAACCTGGATGAGGAGATCCGCTCGAGGTTGGAACCTTCTCGCCACCGAGGCATATTCGACCCATCCAACTAGTGGGAGCCTGAATGAGAAGATCCTCTCGGGATTGGAACTTAATCGCCACCGAGGCACATTCGACACATCTGATACCTCTATCCTGCTCAAGCTCTCCATGATCTTCTCCATCTCCTCTGCCCACGCTAGCCAGGAGATGGTGTTGATGGCCGTGACGTAGCACTGCCTTGCCAACCTGGGGTCTCCTCTGACCCTGACTTGGATCCCTCCAGTGTTAAACTTGAGGCACCAGTGGAAGGACGATGTCATATAACGGAAGGCGTTGATGAGGGGTCTTTCGAAGATAACATTATAACTGATCGGAGCGTCAACAATGACGAACCGACAGTTCCTTGAGCTCCCCCCAACTTCACCTTTAGTCCGACTCCACCTTCTACCTCCTTCCTTTCCCTGAAAATCTGAACAGCGGTCCGTCTAAGGTCAACACCCTCCTTGGTTCCACCTTCATCCCGTCAAACGCCTTCTTGAAAATGACATTGACGGAGCTCCCGTTGTCAACCAAGATCCTAGAGATGGTGTAGCCTTCGATGATTGCCTGGATGACCAGCGTATCGCAGAACAGATCCTCATGATCTCGCATGTCCTTCATTGAGAAGGTGATCCTCTCCTTTGGGGGTGGGGTCTAGGATGTCGAAGTGACGCTCCGACGGTACATGACATGGAGGCTTGCCTTCCGAGTGGTCTCAATCCCCACTCCACTATGGATCACTCCTATACCTCATCGGGTTCCTACGTCGACCCGGTCCTCATATACATCATCTTCCCCTCTCTGGGTAGAACTTCTTCAATCCGCATCGGCGGCTGCTGCTGGGCTGGGGCTCTTGCCTCTCTCACTTCCATGAATTCGGGGCAAGTAGCTGTGGCGTGACCCTCTACCTGGTGGAAGTCACAGTACGACAACACTCTTCCTTCTCTTCTTCGACGGGCTGGGTGATTTCTCTCGTTACCTCTTGCCCTTCTTCTTATCTCCATGGCTTGCTGTGGTGGGGGTAGGAGCTGCCTAGGGGCTTGTCTCTGAAAGTTAAACCTCTCTTGGCCTCCATGAAAGTTCCCCCCACCCTGGACGGGACCTCTTCCTGGACCTTGAACGGGCCCTCCCTGCTGTCTCCAACCTAGATCCTGACCTTCCTGAGGTCCCTAGAACCCCTGAGCTCTCTGCTCTTCTCTCCTTCTTCCCTCCTGATGTCTCGAGACACCTTGCTTGTTCGACTCTGCCTCTGTTAACCTCGCCAACTTCTTGACGAACGTCGGGTTGGCCGCCTCATTCGCTATCTCCTCTGTCGCCCTTTCCATCAGCTCTTCAAAGGATAAGGGGGCCTTTCGGGTCAGACTCATCTTGAAAAACCCTTCATGCAACCCCACCGTAAATGCCATCTGAAGGGCATACCCCGACATCTCCTGGATGTCCAGGATCTCTTCTTGGAACCTGTCCACATATTAGGCCAACGACTCCTCTTCCCTCTGACTTATCAGGAAGATGGACTCAGGACTCTTCTTCCTCTTTTTAGAAGTAGAGAAGCGAAGCTGAAAGCTCCGGCTCAAGTCTTCGAACCCGTAGATCGATTTCGCTGGGAGTTGATGGAACCAATCGCTTGCATTGTCTTTCAACGTGATCGCGAAGAGCCGACACTTGAATGCATCCGTCATCGGCCTGATAGAGACCGCATCTTCGAACCACTGCAGGTGCTGGACGGGATCATCCTTCCCGGTATAATAAGTCATGTCAGGTTCTCTGAACCCCTCGGGAATGGGAGCTGAGACAATCAGCTCGCTGAAGAGTGACCCCCTACTTAGGGGTCTCACATGCTCCACCCGCGTGACCTGCTCGCCTGGGAGGCTAGCATTCGCCGGGCTGGGGAATAACTCCCGGCCGGTATGGTCTCACTCGACCCCCTCTCCCATCCTTTCTTTCCCGGGCCGTCTTCCTGGTGCACTTTCTTCTACTCCTCCTGGGGTCATCTCGCCTAGACCCCTGGGAGCAGTCTCGCCGAGACCCCTAGAGGCTGACTCGCCGAGACCCCTGGAGGCTGGTTCCTGGGGGTGGGAGTTGAGCAGTCACCCCGAGGGGCAATACTTCGCAGCATCTCCATGATGCCTTGGATGGACGTCATGAACTCTTCCCTCCTTATATAGGGTGTTGAGTTGGGGAGCTGATTGGGGTCATCACCACCTCCAAGATCTCCCGCAATAGAACCTGCTTAGGAACTTCTGTATGAGCCGCGGTCCACGCTCACCGCACCAAAATGTTGGAACCGAGATTCGGCTCCACCTAGAGTTCGGACCTAGGGTGCAACTCACACCTACTTCTCCCAAGCCGTCCCTTGGTGAGAGACTTGAATTTGGGGAATGACCCTTGGCTCTAGCGTGGAGGTCCCACCTCACACCCGGAAGACCTTTGAGATCTCCCCCTCCCTAGCCAATGCTGAGCTAGGTGCCTTGAAGGATGGAGGAAGAGGATGATGAGAGGTGAAAAATCTGAATCTCCTCTCCAAGGCACCCCAAACGTCTATTTATAGATTTTTGGGGATGACCTGCCAATAGCGCAATCCCGCCGCTCTAAAATTACTGAAATACCCCGGGGTTGGTCTGCCAACAGCCAAACTCCGTTGTTCTGAACAGCTATTCGCAGCCCAGCAGTGGCAAAATAACGACCCTCAAGCCGGGCGAGCCGCTCAAGCCGGGGCGAGCACTAGACTGGGCGAAAACCCCACGGTGTCGCGAGGCGACGCCCTAGGGGAGATGGTCGGGGAGAAGGTCGGCTCGCGCCGCACCCGCCCCCCTGAGAGGAGGTCGGGGCGGGTGTCGGGCACGCGCCGCACCCGCCCCCCTGACGGGGAGGCCGAGGAGGGTGTCGGGCTCGCGCCGCACCCGCCCCCCTGACAGGAGGCCGGTGTGGGTGTCGGGCTCGCGCCGCACCCGCCCCCCTGAGAGGAGGCCGGGGCGGGTGCCGGGCTCGCGCCGCACCCGCACCCCTGAGAGGAGGCCGGGGCGGGTGCCGGGCTCGCGCCGCACCCGTCCCCCTGAGAGCCACACTCACCCCCTGGAGGAATACACCAGACACTAGTAAGCTAGACAAATTTTTCCTCCCCATACTAGTATATTATGCAGATTAACCATAAATTTGCCTCCAACAGTACAAAACCCTCTAAAAAACTTATAAATGTATAGCAAGCCTCTCGCCTGTCATGGGACCCCATTCCGCTAATACGGGGTTGTACAGTATTGATTAGTAATTTAATATACTCAAGCAGGCCTTGGATTCATAATATAAGCACCATGTTTAGCATTTATAAACATCTGAAAAAACTTTCCCGCACTACCCGCTCTCAGAGGAAGGAGCGCGGGTAGCGCAGGAGCCGTCCGATGAGCCTTTAAAGTTTGTGATTTGTTTGTTTTTTTTTTTATTTTGGTAAAGCACAAACGTTGGATTTAAAGTTGGAGGATTGAATCTCCGCTCCAAAAGAAGAGAAAGCTACCCATACGAAAAAAATTATTCTATAAACATCAGGCTTCACATCTATAAACATCAACTGGCTTCCCATGTTCAATTGCTATATGTAAATATATAAACACCAGACTTCCCATATTCAGTGTAAATATAAAATATATATATTTTCCATAAACACCCTCATTCTAGAAGAATAAAAAAGTGTGCTGATATTAGCACATCATTTTTGACTCTGCTAAAAATTTGAGTCTTTTTGGACTTTTAGAATTTCTATTAGCAAGTATTGCACAAAAAAATTATTCCTTATTCGCACTCGCCCCTCTTGTGCTTGCGCCTACTATCCAAACCTTGATTCCGCCGGCGACCCTTCCTCCTCTCTTTTTGTCCGGCCTGATGGGCTCCAAATCCGGCAAGTGCTCCTCCTCAATTTCCCGAGCGGCGTTCTTTTGTTGACACGTTCTCCTCCATTATCTGGCGGCTATATCTTTTCCACATCCGGCGATCTCTTTCTCTTGGCAGCGGTGCTCCTCTATTCCGTGATATTTTCAAGCGCCCATTTCTCCTTCAGGCGATGGTGCTCTGCTCCTCACCTTTTCCAATATTTGAGCGTGGGTAGCATTCGTGTTTGTGGATCGCCAATTAAAAAAAAACAATTTTATGAATAACCAAAAATGCTAATAATCAAAACTGTGGTGCTACTATCAATGCCCATAAAAACTTTAAATAACGACGAAACTTATGTAAGAAGCTAGTTGGAGGCCATGTACAAACAGACCAAGTCATGATTTTGCCATACATCTATATAAGACCTACAAAGGATTGTATAGCACTTAAACCACATCTATCAAAGGAGAAATATTCCAATCAATTCCAGGAGTAATGGATTTCTCCCATCAGCTTTTCCTCCTCGCTCTCCTCCTTCCTCTCGCCGCCTGCATCAATCCCACTTACCAGCACTGTGGCCAAAACTTTACCGGCAATAGCATCTTGCAAGACAACATCAACAAAACTATTTATAGCATGATAGCAAACACTCCTGATAGCGGGTACGCCGTCTCGACAATCGACAACGGTAGCAACACCGTCTACGGGCTTGCCCGATGCCGAAGAGACATCGGCCCTAAAGCTTGCTCAGATTGTATTGTTGTTGCATCTCAAGATCTCCGAGCAATCTGCCCTGAGACTTCTGCTTCACATATATGGCGTGATTTGTGCTTCCTACGCTACGAGATCACCAACTTTCTTGAAACTATTGACAATTCATACCTGAAAGGCCGGCGGTCGACGAAAGAGGCGGAGTTGGTACCACTGAATCCAAGAGTAGAAACGCCTCCCCTTTCCAGTTGTGACAATTTATCTTGCGAAGCTTATTGTGAAAAAGAAGGTCGCATTGGATTTTGCTCATTCGGGGGTTGCACATGCATATGATAAGTTGAACATCTTGTTATATTATTATGCATGTTGTGTTACAAGGGACTGCAAATATTCTGAATTTGTTGGTGCCAAGAATAAGTTGAACATCTTGTTATATGATAAGTTGAACATCTAGTTATATTATTATGCATGTTGTGTTACAAGGGACCGCAAATATTCTGAATTTGTTGGTGCCAAGAATAAGTTGAACATCTTTTATATAATAAGTTGAACATCTTGTTGTTTTTTCTTAGTATCTAAGCTCAATTAGGGATACATGCTTATATTTTTTTTGTTTCTATATATAATAAGTTGAACACCTTGTTATTTTTTCTTAGTATTTAAGCTCAATTAGGGATATATGCTTATGTTTTGTTTCTTTCTTATGATGTTGGTGTCAAAAATGCCTCCAAGTCCACATCACTTGAATGAAAGGGGTAAGGCTGTTGTGGAGTGGACGGGATTACTTCGGGTCACGAGTGAATATATAGGAGAGGGTTTCCGTGGACCGTCACACAAGACTTCCTGCAATGGAAACTCTTTGTTGCGGGTGATATTATTGATTGAAAGCTTGGATTACATCAAGTTACATGTTGAAAATCGTAAAACATAACATGCTGTCGTGAGCTCGCGGTCTCGGAGGTGTTCGTTGCGCCGGTTTTCGGAGGTGTTCGCTGTGCCTGTTCTCGCGACTCAAACGGGGTGTTCGCCAAACTCTTGTATGTGCTCGTCCAGGCTCTTGTGAACTTGTCAGCTTTGTTGCTCCTCATTCTCATTTCCTTCTGGTCCAGATCTAGCTCCTATTTATAGGAATTGGAGGCTGCCCGGACAGGCAGGCTCTGGAAATGCGCCCGACCCTCTTGGGCCCTCAGAATGGAGGTTGCGTGGACATCCGAAGATGATTGCGTGCCCATCTCGGGCCCTCAGAATGGAGGTCACGCGAACACCCGAAGAGTGACTGCGCGACCCTCTCAGGCCCTCAGAATTCAGAAGGGAGTTCATGTGGACACCCGAAGAGTGACCGCGCGATCCTCTCGAGTGCTTGCTAGGGGTGCGAGCGGTTCGGTTCATGTCCGGTATATAAACAACTATTTTTATATTGTGCTAAACAAGGTTTTGAGAACAGGACCGAAGAATGAACCGGTAAGATCAAAGCCTCAAAGTCCGACCGATTGAACCGATCCAATCAGGGTTGAACCGGTCCGATCGGGATTGAACCGGTCCGATCGGAGTTGAACCGTTATGTTTGATAATATAATAAATATTAAAATTATCTATTATAATTTAACTTACTTTTTATTTTTTAATAAAATTGACAAGAATAAACAAATCAAAATTATGTAAAATATTTTCTTAAATAACGATATATTTATTATTATCTAAAATTTCAATATAATATTTTAAAACATATAATGAGTTATCAACTTTGTTATGAAAATTAAGTATTAAACTTTTAATTAAATCACACACACATAAGATAAAAATGTGCACTACATAATATATTTATATATATTATACAAAAAAAAATGAGACATTATATTTATATAAGTACATAATACATTCCACATTATATATATAATAATATGTTATATAATTTATAAAATTATGAAATATTGAATATATGACATGATTAAAAATTAGATAAGTATTAAACAAACAAGCCACATACAACAAAGTCAATTGGCATGGTTAGGTGAACAACTGAAGAAATTCTTGAAGGTTCTCGGTTCGAAAACCCTTCTATGCATCTTGTCAGAAAAAAAATGATATATATTATGCATCCCGATCAATTTACGTCATCAAGTGCAGACATCCCGTTTGAGATAAAAAATCAAAGCAAGGAAGAAGAGGAACTTGGGAGCCATCAGGTCGTCCACCCTCAGCGACGCATACGGCGTTGAAGAAGCTAGGCGGCGGCGGCAGGCGGGTTCAGGCGGAGCTGTCCAGCGACGACGACTCTAGTGTCTTCCAGTTGGCAGGCACGGGTTGCGACTCCAGGCAGCAGCAGGTTAGGAGGCGGCGACTCCAAGCGGCAACAGGCGGGGCCGTCCAGCGGCGGCGGCTCCAGTGCGGTCCAGGCGACGGGATCAGGTGAAGGTGGTTCTGTCCAGCGGCGGCAGACAACTCCAGACGGAGGCGGCAGTTTCAGGCTCCGGCGACAACAGAGAGGGGCGACGTTCGGGCGATCCAGACGGATCGACATCTGACCGGGCTCATCCCGACGGTCGACTGTACAGTGGTGGATCCAGGCAGCGACAACCGTTGCAGGAGGCGGCAGATCCAGGAAGAAGAAGATCGACAGGGCGATATCATTAGGAGATATCGGCGGCGACATCATTATTCTTCAGCTTTTTTTGCTTTTCTCTTGTTGTTCGACCGTGCTAACGGTCTCTGTTTGTAACTTGTAACCTCATTGATTATAGTTGATCTTTTTTTCGGCACGCTCTCCCCATGGACGTAGGAGCTCATCTCCGAACCACGTATATCTTTTGTCGTCTGTGATTGTATTGCGAAATTTCTTCTGGTTTATGATTGTGCGTCATTGAAATTGATCAGCTATCTCTGTTGCGTGATCCGCGGCGAGTCACGTAGTCGCGGATCAGATCAATTTCACAACACATAGACTCCATGTTGGTTTGGTACGGTTTCTACACATTGAAACCGAAAGGAACCGAACCGAACCGATATGGACTCGGTTTGACAACTCCGGATCAAACCTATACCGAACCGATCAGTTCAGTTTAAAAATTGGTGCAGTTCGGTCGGTTTAATCGGTTGTCGGTTCTCGGTTCTCCTTGTTGAGGTATATTTATATATGTGTTAATGGGCTACTTAACGGGTCGGTTAGGATCCGATAGGCATCCAAACCGTAGTCGGGATTTATGGTTTCGCCTATAAATACCCTGCTGGGGGCAACAGGTAGGCCCTTCCAAACTTGATGGTCACTCGGATGCTTCGAGCACTCTAACATTCTCGAAGTTTGCCCTAGCCCCGCTCCGTCTCCCGTGACCGATCCCCGCTTCCGCACGCGTTTCTGGATCGCAGCCGCCGCTCCGGATCGAAGAAGAAGATCGGTTCCGCCGCTGCTTGCCATCGGGAGGAAGACCTAGCCGCCTCTCTCAATCGAAAAGAGTCGCTGCGATTTTCCGCCGTCGCCGCTCCTTCGTTCGCGTTTCTTCTGGATCGCCTCTCTTGCGGGATTTCCAGACCGGGATCAGCCATCGTCGATCGTCGAAAGTGAGGCGAATCCCACCCGAATTTCTGGCCGCCGCTGCTGTGCTTTCGTCGATCGGGAAAAGCGAAATCGCCGCAGCTCTCGTCCTGTCGTAGATCGAAAGAAGGGAGAAAGCGGTCGTTCTGCTGTAGCCACCGACCGGAAAGAAAAAAAATTGTCAGATCCGCGCCGGTGTTCCCGTAGAGGAGATCGCCGACCTTCTGTCATCCCGCCGCTGAAATTTCTCCCGATCCCGCTCCTCTTTCTTCGTGGGTTTCGACTGCAGATCGTGAAGCAGAAAAGCGCCGCACTTCTGGTTTTTTTATGGGTGGCCGCCGATCGCGAGGAAGGAGTCAATCTCGGCTTGGTAATCCAGCGCTATTGCTCCCGTGCAAGATCGGGAAAGCTTCATTGAAAGTGCAGCTAGATCTGATATACTCTAGAGGGGGGGTGAATAAAGTATATGATGCTTGAAAACTTTTTACAACAATTGTTGTAATCTGAGTGAGCAGGGAAGCAATTATAAATCTAATCACAGAACTAAACTAATCACAAAATAATCACAGAACAATCACAGCCAGAAACAAAAATAAAGACAAGCAATCCAGATGACACAAGGAACTATAGTGGTTCCCCTAAACTTGGGTACATCCACTCTTCTACCACCCTAGGTAGGAATCCACTGCAGGATGAGTTGATCAGGTGTCCTGAGCACCAATGAGCTTTTGATAAGGTGCTCAAAAACCAAATCAGATTTTTTGATCAGGTGTCTTGCCACCAATGAGCTTTTGACAAGGTGCTCAAAAACCAAGCTCAAACTTTTGAAGGGAGTTTGAGAAACCCTTTACAGAGATGGGGTGAGAGAGTGATGGAAGTCTTCTCTTTCTCAGATCAGCTGAGAAGACTATGTGGATTTGATGGTGTCAAAGCTCCCCCTGAGTCCTTGAGATGTTCAGGAAAAGAAGCTTTGCTGTAGGGTGATAGGCCTTCAGAAGTTAATCTCCAGCAAAAGATGATTTCAGCAACAGCTGAAATGTTAGGTGTCTGGAGTCTTTGAAAGATGTTGACCTTGAACACTTGAGACAAGAGAGATCAGAAGATTTCAGAAAGTTTGATCTCCTTGGATGTGTGTTCTTCTGAGAATTCTTTGAGACAGAATATATTGTTCTTGTTCTTCTTCTTGTCTGTGTTCTGAGTGTTGTGATGTCTGTCTTAGAGAGATTCAAAAATCTTGTCTTTTATTCTTTGGTACTGAATAGAAGAAACATCCTCTGTCAAGAATAGTCGTTGGCCTGCATTAATTGCATCCTTAATTGCAAATGACTTCTGGAGGAAAGTCCAAAGAAACATTCCTTGATAATCCCTTGAAACTTGGTCCAGAAATAAATGAAAACGGCTAGAAAATCTTCTGAATTAATTGCTGAATAACTCCTTAACTGTTCTGAATTTGAATCTTGAAAAATCCTCGAAGTCATCAGAAAACGTCGAACTGAGCTCTGCTATCGTCGAACTGAGCTCAGCGATATGGACTTATACAGCAACAAAAATCGTCGATCTGAGCTCAAAGAACGTCGAACTGAGCTCAGAGATAGAGATCCAATGCTGAGTCAAGATCGTCGAACTGAGCTCGCAGATCGTCGAATGGAGTTCGACGATTTGTGGAAGTTGAGCTCAGCGATCATTGAATGGAGTTCGACGATCTGTCAAAGTTGAGCTAGATGATCGTCGATCGGAGTTCGACGAATCATCGTGCTGAGCTCGACGATATGACTTAGTCTCAAACTGAAAAATCTTGGTCTTGAGGGCAGCTTCCAAACTTAGACTTCTAACCCTTAGACTCAATTCTAATTGACCTTTAGATCTATACAGGAGGTCAAAAACTGGTTTCCTAGAGACATAGTGATCCTGACCCAAATTAGTAATAGGGTGTTCCAACAATTGTCGTTGTCAGGGAAGAAGGATCGTAGATCCACGACCCGTCACCGCTGAACAAGGGAAGGAGAGTAGGTCAAAGTTTTGGATCTGTGTCGCTGCTCAGCAGTTCCGGTTGTTGGAGATTGGCAGCTAGTGCTCTGATAGTGTTGTTAACCAGATTTTTTTTCTTGGTGATCGTGCTCTGCCGAGGAGAAACAAATTCTCTGGATTGGATCCGAAGACCGTCATCGTCTCGCTCAGGTGATCTCTTTCTAGTATTTTCTGCTTGTAATTTAGATTACTAGTAGAATACTATCGTTTGGAAAGAAACACGCAATGTCAAAGGCGATCAATCACTCCTCTCCCGTGCCGATGATCAAGCTGGAGAAATTCTCCAACGCCGAGTTCAGTGCCTGGAAGCGCAACACGCAGTTCAGCATGAAGTACCTAAACATCTTCTACACAGTGCAGACTATTTTGAAGAATTCAAAGGAAGTGAAGTTGAAGATCAATGGGTCAACGACGAGGACTTCTGCAGAGACTGCAAGCTTGTGCTGATTGGCGGTTTGGCTCATGTCTGCGGGAAGCTTGCGGACTGGAGTGTCCGCGGTATGGGATATTACGGACTGGACTTAGAGCTTGGCTGAGGCCTTGTCGAGCTCTGGTGTTACAGCAGGTGCTTTGCTGTGGAGGTTGTTGGCGGACTGGTGTGTGGAGTCCGGGAGATGGCTGCTGCATTGGGCAGGTGTGCGAGTAGCTCGCGGACTGCTGACGGTCTGTGTGCTTGGGTCTTTGGCGGACGGGAGTTTATGTCCGCCATGCTCGCATTGGCCTTTGATGGTTTTGGACTTGGTCACACTCTGTGCCAAGACCATGGTGTCCGCCGTATCCGCCAAGTCCGTTGTTGACCGGGCGGACTGTTGCTATCTGCCTCTGGTCGTGGACTTGTGACGGATTGAGGTTTGAGTCTTGCGGACTGCCTCGGGTTTGTGCGGACATCCATTGAAGGGGGTTGCTGTCCTGCAGTGGTTGGAGGCTTTGCGGGCTGATGCCTTGTCCGCATAGCTTGGGCGGACTGATGAGAGTTCGCCAATGTTGCCTTGCTCCTGGCGGTTTTCCTTGGTATCCAGCTAAGTTCTTGCGGACTCGGCGGATGGTGTTTTGCTATCGCGCGAGCTGGGGCGATGTCTCTATCTCTAGGGCGGTAACCACACTCCTCACCTCGCCTATAAATAGGACCCCCTGGCAGGTCTATAGTAACTTGAGTGAACAGTAAGTTGAGTTCGACGAGGTGCTGCGGTCTCAGTTGGTCTGTCCACGCGGATTGATTCAGGGCTGACGGTTTGCTGTGTGCAGGTCACGCGGGTAGCTTCAAGGAGCCAAGAGTTTGGCTGTGACTTCGGTCAAGTACTTCGAAGTGTGCGGACTTTGCGGATTCAGCAGGAGGTCGCTCTGCGGCTTGTCAGCTCTGTTTCATCTTTGCCAACTTCAATAACCTGTCCGCCGGTCACAGGCGGGTAGGCAGTTGTTCCTCAGTTCATCAGCAAGAGACGAATAACGGTGTGTCCGCGCGGCCTCGCGGCTTCGGCGGACTCCGTGGCTATTCGGCGGATTGCAGCTTAAGTTCGGGCGATCTCAGCAGACTCGGCGACCTCGGCGACCTCGGCGGTCTCGGCGGATTCCGGTACTGTCCGCCCGGCTTGTTTTTTGGTGCTTTCTGTTTACAACTGTTTATACTAGCGAAATCATGTCTCGCTATGTATACCTCGTTTTGTAAAGAAGTGAATGTATAAAAGATCTGCTTATGCTTCCATTGTTTGTTGGGATTAGCCTTGTTCCTTGGTTTTCCGCTGGTTCAACGTGAGAACTGAGTGGTGCCGAAGATATTAATTTGGCGTTTGGGCTACCTTGCTGACCACGCTGACAAAATTTAACATGACATCAGAGCCAGGTTCAGTTGCGTGAGCGGTAGTCAACCAGTGTTGTTACTCAGGGCTTGAGTGGTGATCAACCTGTGTTGTTGCTCGGAGCTTCTGAAAGGTTGCCAACAGGTGTTGCAATGGAAGGGAGTTTTGCAAGGGGTCTTGGCATTGAACTCTTAACGCCGACTAACTTTAAGAAGTGGAAGTCGTGCATGAAGAGTTATCTTCTTGACGAGGAGCTGTGGGAAGTCGTCAGTGGTGACGACAAGCAAGAAGTCACGGCTGCGTTCGGTACTGCTGAGCAGGTTAGGCTCTGGAGGAAAACAAATGCTGAGGCGGAGTTTATCCTCAAGAGGGCCGTATCACCAGAACTGTTTGATCACATCATTGGATGTGAGTCGGCTGCTGATATTTGGACAACCATTGATGAGTTGTTCAATATGAAGAATGTGGCGCGGCTTCAGTTTCTGGAGAATGAGTTGGCCAGGGTAACTCAGGGAGACCTTTCCATCTCGAAGTACTTCTTAAAGATGAAGAGCTTGTGTGCTGAGCTGTCGGCACTGGATTTTGATGAGCCTATCTCTGAGGCGAAGATGAAAAGGCACATTATCCGCGGCTTGCGGAAGGAGTATGTGGCCTTTGTGACATCTGTTCAAGGGTGGGCTACTCAGCCATCTTTGCTGGAGCTGGAGAATCTGCTTGCATCGCAGGAGAGCTTGGCAAGGCAGATGGCTGGAGTTAATCTTAATCAGGAAGGCAGTGAAGCTCTTTTCTCAGGCAAGAAGAAAGGATGGAAAGGGAATAAGAAGAAGAAGGTGCAGGTCGTTGGTGAGAAGGAGTCTTCAACTTCATATCAGCCGGAGAGGAGCAATGCTCCTAAGGACTGGAAGAAGAACTTGAAGTGCTACCAGTGTCATCAGCGAGGGCACTTCAAGCGGGACTGCAAGGTCAAACTGCAGCCTGGGCATGCTGCGGGAAAGGAGGAAACTTGCTCGAGAAGTGAAGAAGCAGAATGGGGTGGAGCTTTCATGACGGGCACTTGTGTCTGCGCCTTGTCTGCTGAGGACTTCAACGACGAGTGGATCGTGGACTCTGGGTGTAGTCATCATCTCACCGGAGACAAGTCGAAGTTCACCTCCATGCAAGCATACTTAGGTAATGAAGCTATTATCACTGCTGATAATACCATTTATGCAGTAGAGAAAGAGGGGTCGTGTCTTTGGGTAGTGATCAGGGACCACTCACGTTAAGGAGTGTGTATCACGTGTCGGGCATGAAGAAAAACCACTTCTCGGTGACCAATGCGGTGGATGCTGGTTATCACATTCTGTTTGGACCAACAGACGTGAGGTTCGTTCGCAACGTATCAGCAGTGAAGACTGATGTTGCTCATGTAGGGAGAAGGGTGAAGAACTTGTTTGTTCTTGCCACCAATTCTTATGTTGATCGTATGAGGGCCAACGATAGCGCTGCTATCTGGCATGAGAGGCTGGGGCATGTTGGCATGGACAAGCTGAAGGCGATGGCTAGTAGAAGTTTGGTGAAGGGGTTGCCTAAGTTGTCTTCCTTTGGTGACAGGCATGTTTGTGCGGGCTGTCAATACGGTAAGACACATCGCCTTCTGTTTGATAAATCACAAACAAGGAGCAAGAAACCATTGGAGTGCATTCATGGCGACCTGATGGGACCGACGGTTACTGCCAGCCTTGGTGGAAGCAGATACATGCTTGTCTTGATTGATGACTACTCAAGGTATACTTGAGTGTACTTCTTAAAGGAGAAGTCGGAAGCCTTCCGTTTGTTTGTGGAGTTCAAGGAGTTGGTAGAAGACCGGCTTGGCTTGCGGATTAAGAAGCTTAGAACTGATAACAGGGGTGAGTTTGTTTCCTCCGAGTTTTCTAACTTCTGCAGGAAGCACGGGGTCCAACAGGAGCTTACTAGTGCTCACACTCCACAACAAAATGGGGTAGCGGAGCGGAAGATCCGTCATCTGACGGAGACCTGCAAATGCTGGCTTCATGCGAAAGATATCCCAAGGTCCTTTTGGGCGAAGGGGATGTCTTGTACTGCTTATGTCATCAACAGGATGCCACTCAGCCCTATCAACATGAAGACTCCTTTTGAGCTGTTGCTGAAGGAGAAGCCGAGTGTGGGACACCTTCGGGTGTTCGGTTCAACTTGCTACGTGCACGTCCCGGATGCTTCACGGACTAAGCTGGATGCGAAGGCAAGGAAGCTTGTCTTTGTTGGCTACGATGAGCGGAAGAAGGGATGGAAATGCATGGACCCTGTGACGAAGAAGTTCGTGGTGTCAAGAGACGTTGTCTTTGACGAGCTGACGTCATATGGAGGTGGCTCGGTTGAGCTAACCGGAAGTAGCAAGGTTGATGAAGCACCGGTGGTGGCTGCTGAAGACTTGGAAGAGGAGCTTGCTGTTTCACCAGCAGATCCTGTTGCTTCTAACTCCGAGGCTGAGCCATCTAGCTCAGGAAGCAGGGGGAGCACTGCTCAATGCTTACCCCAGGTAGGAGTTGAGCCCGAAGAAGCAACGAAAGCAATGAGCAAGGAGCCGACCCTTCGGAGATCGAAGAGGGTTGTTAAGCCACCAGCTCGGTACTGTGATGTGAATGCAGTGAGCTTTGTCTCCTGCTTCTTTGCAGGTCCTCTGGATGAGCGAGAGCCTGCAAACTTCAACGAGGCCACTGGAGTGATGGAGTGGGAAGGTGCCATGAAAGAAGAGATTGATGCTCTGAAGAAGAATGAAACCTGAGACCTTGTGCCCAAGGTTGATGGCATTACTCCGGTTACTCGCAAGTGGGTGTATAAGTTGAAGAAAAAGGCTGATGGGAGCATTGATAGGTTCAAGGCTCGCCTGGTCGCTAGAGGATTCTCACAGCAGTATGGAGAAGACTATGAGGAGACGTTTAGTCCAGTTGCGAAGATGACTTCAGTTAGAGTGGTGATTGCCTTGGCTGCTAGCAAGGGATGGAGGTTGTGGCAACTCGATGTGAAGAATGCCTTTCTTTACGGAGAGATTGACAAGGACATCTTCATGGATCAGCCGCTTGGTTTTGTCTCTGAAAAGCATCCGGACTATGTCTGCAAATTCAGGAAAGCTCTCTATGGGTTGAAGCAAACTCCTAGAGCTTGGTATGGGAAGATTGCAGAGTACTTGCAATTCTGTGGATACCTTGCTTCCAACTCGGATTCAAGCTTGTTCGTCAAGAAGAAGGGGAGCTACAAGTCTTGGTCATGCTGTATGTGGATGACATGATCATCACATGAAATTCGAAGGGGGAAGTAGCAAGGCTCAGGGCTGAGCTTGCTATACGCTTCGAGATGAAAGACTTGTGAGAGCTTCATCTCTTTCTCGGTCTTGAAGTGGAGAGGAAGGAGTACGAGGTTCTCATTTGCCATAAAGGGTATGCAGATCACATTGTGAAGCGGTTCAGCATGGGCAAAGGGAAGAAGTGCTCTACTCCACTGGAACCTGGGCTGGAGCTTCGACGAGATGAGGGAAGGGTTCTTCATGACCCCTTGGTGTTCAGAGCTCTTGTTGGGAGCTTGATTTACCTGACGATTACAAGGCCAGACATTGCTTATGCTGTTGGCCGAGTAAGTCAGTTTATGACTGAACCAAGGAAATCTCATCTAGTGGCAGCGAAGGGTATTCTGAAGTATGTCAATGCGACTTCTGACATGGGACTCCTCTATGGAAGGGACTTGGAGTTTGCATTGCTTGGGTACACGAATGCTGACTATGGCGGTGATTCGGATGATCGGAGGTCTACTTCAGGTTATGTGTTCACTTGCGGTTCAGCTAGCATCTCGTGGTGTAGCAAGAAGCAGGACTCGGTGTCAGTCTCAACTACAGAGGCAGAGTATAAGGCTTCGGCCTTGGCTGCTTGGGAAGCCATCTGGTTGAGGAGGCTTATAGAGGATGTTCATGAAGAAGTGCAGGGGCCAACTTTACTCCGGGGTGACAATGAGAGTGCTCTCAAACTGGTTAACAATCCAGTGTGTCACGCCAGGACCAAGCATATAGAGATTGATCACCATTTCATCAGGGAGAAGGTGTTGGAAGGATCTCTGCTGGTCGGGCATGTTCGGAGTGAAGCTAATCTTGCTGACATCTTCACGAAGCCACTATCAAAGGGGACTTTGAGCGCTTGCGCAGCTTGCTGGGCTTGGCCACCACTTCCCACTTCAAGGGGAGTGTTGAAATTTGTGAAGTGGAAGTGGTTGACGGGACAGGCCGGGCGGCTGATACGCCCGAAACGTATATATAAAATAACGCAAGTATACGTGCCGGTACAAGTAATAATGAGTGAGTATGAATCGTCTCCACAGGGAGGTGGTGAATTCAGTGCTTGCAAATACCAGCTAGGCCTTTTCTTTAAATTCAAGTAAATTAAGGTGATGGTTTTAGAGTACTAAAATCTTAAAACACAATTTCTAATTAACGAAAATAAGCTAAAGATCCGGAAGGAGAATATTTTGTGTTCGTGATTAAGGATAATCTCGTATCGTGATTTCCTAAGTCTAGTGTGACAACCTTTTGAATATAGTTTTTGTGAGGACGAGTGGTGAAACGTCTTGCAACGGTTTTAGGCTAAAAATCCGTACCTCTCGATATCGGAAGTTCCTAGTTCTCTATTACCCCGTAGGTGAAATAAGAACCGCTTAAAGATTGAAAACCCTAGTTGCTAACACCAAGGGGAAATCTCTTTCTCCCTTCAAATGCTATACCGAATCTACGATATACTTACGCAACTCCTCTCTCGATTTATGAAGCGCAGTAAAAAGTTGAGATCTTGGCCAAAAACCTCGAATTAAAGATCATAAATTCAGCACAAACATTCACCAAACGTTCACAAATTAAGAAAAATTAATTAATTGTCATCACAAGAGACGAAGTATTCTCACAATACGAGATTAAAGCAAATTAGTTCATCACGATGGATGAAGCACACCAACAAACAAGAAAGATCTTACAGTGCATGATGAAAGAAAAGCAAAATAACGCAGGAATTCGTTCTCCGAAGTGTATTGAACCGCTCCGTCTTCAAGATCTGATGTGCCCTAGTCCTTCTTCCTCCAAGATGATTTTCTTCTCCTCCAAGATCCCCCTTTTTGTTCTTTTTCTTTTATTCCTTCCTTTTCTATCTCCTTTATTCTGGCCGAAAATCCCCCTCTTGAAGAGGTGTAAACGTCCTTCCTTTAAGAGGTGTAACCGTCCATATTTGAATTTAAAATTCTGAATTTTCGGAACAAACAATGTTGCAACATCGAAAATAGGTTGTTGCAATAACTTCTTCAGGAAATGAAAATTTCATCTTTTTCTTTGTCCAAATCAATTTTCTTGGCGTCACCTGCATGGAAACTATGAAATATGATCAAGTAAGTAGAGTATTTCCTAAATATAAATTTTAATCATATTTATATCCATTAACTTCGATTTGTTCTCCTTTTTTAATAAATATTAGTAGAAATAATGGGCTTAGATAACTTCTATTAAGAAGTTATCACACCCCCACACTTGAGCTGTTGCTAGTCCCTAGCAACGATAATTCTTGACCCTCATATGGATGGAGAGATCATGACACGATACGAATCCAAGTGGTTCTCCTGCCTTAGATACCCATCAACAAAGTTTACTCAAAAATTTCGCTTTACTCAACTGATATGCCTACCAATCAGCACGAGTTCAAACATGCACAAATTCATTAGCTAGATGAAAATAAAGCTCAAGTAGGTCACTCAGTATAGTGTATGGTTTTCTCGAAAATAGGTAATTTACTTCCAAGCAATACCTCTTATTGGTCCCCTACAAGTTCAGGAAAAGATGAGAGTAAGCTAAGTTTCCGATTTGGCCATCGCAAGAGATAGTAGTGCAATTGAAAGTAGGATAGGAACAAACTTTGTTAAGAGTTGTGGATCGACGTTAATAGCATATTTTTATTCCTTAGTTAGTAATCATAATAATTCACTCAGTTATTGGGTTCATCATCGCGCAAATTTTTATAAATCATAGTTGGGATCATTCCAAATATAAGTGCACATACCTCGGCCACATATCACTATGATCTTTAAACATTCTTCTTTTCATTGTTTTGTTTTGCTTCTCCTTTTTTTTGTTGATCATAGTAGGGATCATTCAAAGTATGTAGACATATATCTAGGCCGCATATCACTATGAATTTCATCTATTCTTTTATAATGAAACACCCATAACCGGCTAACTTATTAAGATCAAACTAATGGAAATATCGGTAATGTTGAACATGTAATGATGTGACTGAAAAGGTTCAAGCTCAAAAGATTGAGTGGATGATCAAAATGGTGAGACTAACTGAACTCATGCTTAGCTTATATCTTTCACTCCACTCTCGCTCACCCCTCCCTTTACGTTTAGAGGTCAATAACCAAGAATTGTAATGGAAGTAAATCGACCAAAAATTTTGTGCATAAACATAGACTTAAATGAGCTTTATAGTATATATGTTAATGCTTCAGATTCATTGATTGAACTCCTAGTATGTTCAGCAATACCAATCGATTGTCATTAAAAAATCAGAATAAAGTTTTGATTAAGTATTTCAGACATTAAGACAATTAAATCCGTGATCGATCAAAGTATCCTCACCCAGTATGCAAGGGCTATACCACCCCCACACTTGAGTCGTTGCTAGACCCTAGCAATTCTACGCATTGAATCATTAGAAGCCCTTTATAAATTTTTACGACAGAACAAGTGCAAAATAAAGTAGAAGAAACTTGGGAGTTCAAAGTACTCCCCTGAAATCGACTGTGCAGGCGATGTGTTTTCACCACGATTGCAACTCCTTAATGGTTTTATTCCACCCTTTCTTTAGCTAGTTCTATTGTTAGACTTCCTTCAGCACCTACAAACAACTTGTACTATGCCATTTTTTTGATCAACTGCGCAATTTATAATTCAAGAGGAAATGCTATTTTGGCAGCATAAAACATTTTGATGTATCAGTACTCATCTAGAGTTAATACCAAATATGCAGTATATGATAATAATGAGGGAAAAGTGGATCAGCACATACAACATATCAACATATGCCAGTCCAAATAAAGTCAGATCAAACACCATATAAGTGCAGTGCTAAAAGATGGGCGGGTGCAACCAAAAGTAATATACTATTCCAGAATAACAAAAATATATCATCAAACGCAGCACCATAAATCGTATCATATCATATCGAGAGGATAGTTCTAATAAGTGTTCAGAATAGCCCAAAAGAAGTATGGATTTGATGAACTTCTACTCGCCTCCTTCTCCGTCATCCTCCTCTTGCTCTTTTTCTTGATCCTCCCCCGTCTCCTTCTCCTGGTCTGAGTCAACGAGCTCTATGGGGTCCAGGAGGCTTCGGTCAGCGTTTACAAGATTCCCGAGCTCATCAAACTGCCACTGGTACTTGAACTGCGGCTTCTCAATCGGTAGCTTAGCCTTCTGAAGTAATGTGTCTTGCCTCCTTTGGATGTAGTCGAGCCTGGAACGGAAATAACAGTGCTGGTACCAGAGATAAGTTTTTATATACTCAACGCTATCCATCACCTCTGCCAAGGATGCTCCTTCTCCGCTGGGGACGTTCACCGTCTCTGGCCTGCCATCCTGTGGGAGTGTATCCTCGCTCTCCTGTCCCACTTTGATATTTACCGCCACCACAGTGTCGGTAATGTGGTGCTTCAATTTCTTCACCAAATCCTCCTCCTCTTCCTTGACTCTCACATTCCGACATAGCTCGGTCACAAGTGCAGGGAACCAAAGTTGCTTAGGCTTTTCCTCTTGGAGCTTCTCCCGCAATTGTGTTGCAATGATTGTTCCCAAGTCAAATTTTATTCCTTGTAGAATACAATAAATCAAGGCTATCTTATGAAGGGGCACACTATTCAGGTGCCGAGTATGCATGATGGTGGAATTGATAAACAACAGCCACACCTTCGCTTTCCGATTCAAACATGTGGCTTTCATTGCATTAGCCCTCTTATTAGTCCATTCCGGTTCCGATGTACGGCAAACAACCGCTGCCATTTCCTGAGTTGTTACCCTATTTAACACGGTGGTGTAATCCTCCTCTCCTTCATCCTCTAACTCAAACATGGAAGAAATCTTTGCCGGCGAAAACTCCACTGTTTGCCCGCGTACTATCACAGCCTCCCCCTCTGCAGTTCTAGCATTCGCATAAAATTCGTAAACTAGGGTGAGGTTAGCCTCAGACCGAGGGTGACAAAAGACTTCCCATTTTAGGGCTGCAATCGGTTCCACGTACTCTACGCTCCAGGCCTTCTTCTCCATTGTGAAACCCCTTTCAAAGATGAATGGAATCGGTCTAAGAAGCTTAAACCGTTCCCATGCTGCGTCACTATGAAATTTCCTGCCCTCCTGAGCTATTTCCTTCCCCTTCCTCTTACTTTTTCTCTTCGAAGACATGCCTAATATCCATATAATTTCTATAACAAAATGCCTAAGAAGATTCATTCTTGCGTAAACGGAGGAACGAAGGGTAGATTGATATACCTGGAGTTCCGGGTTTTGCTTGGAACGAACTACTGGCTCCGACTTCTGCTCGACGGATGCTGCCTGAAGCTCCGGTTTCCGTTCGCCGCCCGACGTTCGCCGCCCGACGTTCGCCGCCCGACGCTCGCCGGTCGCCGCCTGCAGCGCTCCGCCTGCGTTAGCCCTAAGGCGGGATGTGAAGGGTTGCGGGATTTGAGGGGTTGCGGGAGTCGAAGGGTTGCGGGATTTGAGCGATAAACAGGTTGGCCGGGTTCCAGGGTCCGTTATAACCAAAATAGGAGAAGAACCGGTCCAACTGGACCGGTCGGCTCTTCCGAAAATTGAAAGAAAAAAGGCAGAGAAATCAAAACTGCAACACTGTTTTTTTCGGCGTTGCAACAACCTCCTGGGCCCAATTTCCGTGGCCCGGTTCAGTCGAACCGCTCTTAAACCGCCGTCCCTTTTCTCCTATACTCGCAAACAGCAAGATTCCAGTTGCAACGTCAATTTTGCTATGTTGCAACACTGACCTGCTCTTGTAAAAAAAAATTTCTAATAAATTTGTTTATTTTCAGAACTTTTTTCCTGCATTACCAAGCCTAAGACATTTTATATAACTACAAATACTACTACACACATTACTAAATAACCTAATAGATAAACATATTGCTATGAAAAACATAAAATAAAATATTTTAAACGATGGGTTGCCTCCCACCCAGCGCCTAATTTCAAGTCCCGGCAGGACGTTCGTCCCGATTAGACAAGCTCCAAACGCGACACTACTCGGTCAATGTCGCCTCCCAGATATAACTTCAATCTCTCTCCATTTACCTTGAACTCGGTTCCATCATTCTCATTTAAAATAGTCACAGCTCCATAGGGGTGCACGATTTTAAATTTGAATGGGCCCGACCAGCGTGACTTGAGCTTTCCGGGGAATAATTTCAAGCGAGAGTTGAATAGTAGAACAAGCTGCCCCGGCTCAAAGTTTTTCTCCTTCATGCGTCGATCATGCCATCATTTCGTGCGCTCTTTATAAATTCTTGAGTTCTCATATGCTTGCATTCTAATCTCCTCTAGTTCATTCAATTGTAAGAGTCTCTTCTTACCGGCGTCGCGGAAATCATAATTAATTTTCTTTATTGCCCAGAATGCCCGGTGTTCTAATTCTAGAGGTAAATGGCAAGACTTTCCATAGACCATTCGGTACGGGGTTAGCCCAAGGGGAGTTTTGAAGGCAGTGCGATATGCCCATGATGCATCAACTAGCTTTTGTGACCAGTCTCTACGGTTCACGCTCACTGTCTTTTCTAAAATTTTCTTAATCTCCCTATTGGATACTTCCGCTAACCCATTCGTCTGGGGATGATATGCTAATGCGACTTTATGAGTTACCCCAAATTTGTTTAGTAATGCAGTGAACTGATTATTACAGAAATGACTGCCACCATCACTAAGGATTGCCCTCGGGATTCCAAATCGACTAAATATATGGTGCCTTAAGAAGTTAAGGACTACCTTCGCATCATTCCTGGGCGTCGCGATTGCCTCCACCCATTTAGATACATAGTCCACAGCCAACAATATGAATAAATTACCATTCGAGTTCACGAACGGTCCCATGAAGTCTATGCCCCATACATCAAATAGTTCGACCTCGAGCATTATATTCATGGGCATCCCATCGTTCTTGTGTATATTCTCGCTCCGTTGGCATCTATCGCATTGCTTCACAAATGCATTTGCATCCCTGAATAAATTAGGCCAATAGAAGCCAGCTTCTAACACCTTCATTGCCGTTCTCGTTCCCTTGAAATGACCTCCGTAGGGGGAGCCATGACATTTCTCCAATATCGCTCTCATCTCCTCCTCGGGGATGCATCTCCGTACGATTCCGTCGGCACCAACCTTGAACAACAAAGGATCATCCCACATGTAAGACCGTACCTGATGTAAAAATCGTTTCTTTTGTTGGTAGGATATTTCAGGTGGCAAAATATTGCTTGCTAAATAGTTTACTAAGTCAGCATACCAAGGCGTAATACTCTCCGAAATCGCTAGTAACTGCTCATCAGGAAATCTCTCTTCCACTTCAGAATGTAGTGTCGACTGTGTACTCTCAATCCTAGATAAGTGATCTGCAACTGGGTTGTCCGTTCCTTTCCTATCCTTAATTTCTACATCAAACTCCTGTAAGAGAAGGACCCATCGAATCAAACGTGGTTTTGAGTCTTTCTTCTCCATAAGATAACGGATCGCTGCATGATCGGTGTACATTATAACCTTCGTACATAAGAGATACGATCAAAATTTTTCGAATGCGAATACCACCGCCAATAGCTCCTTCTTGGTGGTAGTCTAGTTGGTTTGGGCCTCGATTAGGGTCTTGCTCGCATACGCAATCGTATGAAATATCTTCTCACGCACTTGTCCCAAAACAACTCCTACCGCGTAGTCGCTCGCGTCACACATCAAGATAAATGGCTCTTCCCAATCAGGTGTTACTACAATAGGAGCGGTGGTTAACCGATATTTGAGCTCGTCGAACGCTCTCAAGCAATCGTCATCAAAAGAAAATTTTGCATCCTTCTCTAGAAGTCCACTCAAGGGTTTAGCTATTTTCGCGAAGTCTTTGATGAATCTTCTATAAAAGCTCGCGTGTCCAAGGAAGCTTCTTAGCATTTTCACAGTTTTGGGTGGAGGTAATTTTTCTATCACATCTAGTTTTGCTTTGTCAACCCCCAACCCAGTCCTGGAAACATGATGACCCAACACGATGCCTTCACGAACCATGAAATGACATTTCTCCCAATTCAATACTAGGTTTGTCTCTACACAACGTGTGAGTACCTTCTCCAAACACTCTAGGCATTCGTCAAATGATTTTCCGAAGATGGAAAAATCATCCATGAAAATCTCAATACCCTGGTCCATAATATCAGAGAAAATGGCAATCATGCAACGCTGGAAGATAGCCGGTGCGTTGCATAGACCAAAGGGCATTCTCCTAAACGCGAAAGTCCCATAGGGGCAAGTAAATGTGGTCTTTTCTTGATCAGCGGGGTCGATAGTGATTTGATTATACCCGGAATACCCATCAAGAAAACAGTAAAAATCATTCCCCGCCATTTTATCTAGGACTTGGTCGAGGAAGGGAAGAGGGAAGTGATCTTTTCGTGTGGCTTTGTTTAACTTTCTATAATCCATGCAAATCCTCCACCCCGTGATCGTCCTAGTGGCGACCAACTCTTCCTTCTCGTTCCTTATAACCGTCATCCCTCCTTTTTTTGGTACACACTGAACAGGCGAGACCCACGGACTATCCGAGATGGGATATATTATACCCGCATCTAGCCACTTAATAATCTCCTTTTTAACTACCTCTTTCATTGGCGGGCTTAAGCGGCGTTGAGGCTCAATCGACCCATGAAATGACTCCTCCAAAAGAATCTTGTGCATACATAATGAAGGGCTTATCCCCCGGATATCAGCGATGGTCCATCCTATGGCAGTTTTAAAATGCTTAAGCAGTTCAATTAGTCGTTTTCGTTGATCCGGTGTTAAGTTTGAATTTATGATGACCGGTAGTGTCTCGCCATCCCCTAAATATACATAAGTAAGATGCTCGGGAAGAGGTTTTAACTCGAGTGATGATGGCTCAACGATGGACGGTTTAACTGACAAGGATTTCTCGGGCATCTCTAATGGTTCCGGCTTACGAAACCAAGCCATTTGCTTCTCGAATGCTTGTAAGCATACTTGAATCACTTCATCATCCCCAGACTGGTCATCCTCCGTCAATAATTGATTCAATAAAATATCATGTTCATCGGAAAGTAAACTAGGCATGTAATCACATATAGAAACGTGATTGACCACCTCCATATTATCTTCCTCCCGGTGGGGGAACTTTAACGCTTTGAGTACGTTAAAAGTGACTTGTTCGTCATTCACCCGCATCGTTAACTCTCCTTTATGCACATCAATCAAGGTTCTACCCGTCGCTAGGAAAGGTCTTCCTACAATAATCGGAACTTCTCTATCCTCTTCCATGTCTAGAACCACAAAGTCCGCCGGAAATATAAATTTATCCACCTTCACCAACACGTCCTCCACTATTCCCTTTGGAAACGCTAGGGTCCTATCGGCCAACTGCAAGGTTATGGAAGTCTTGGAGATTTCTCCCAAACCCAACTTCCTATATATCGATAATGACATTAAATTAATGCTCGCCCCTAGGTCACATAATGCCTTACCCTCGAATTTGTATCCTATGGAACAGGGAATAGTGAAGCTCCCCGGATCTTTCAACTTGGGTGGGAGTCTTTTTTGGAGAATGGCGCTGCACTCTTGAGTAAGTGTCACCGTCTCATTCGTTCCAAATCTTCTTTTCTTTGATAGGATATCCTTCATGAATTTCACGTAGCTTGGCATCTGTTCCAACGCTTCCGCGAAAGGGATATTGATTTGCAATTTCTTAAATATCTCCATAAATTTTTGAAATTGGTGGTCTAATTTACTTTTCCTTAATCGTTGAGGGAATGGTGGTGGTGGATAGACTATCGCACCACTCTTCTTTTTAGAACTTTCAACGGTCGACTCACTTGTCTTTTCTCCTAACACCTCCACTCCTTCACTAACATTCTCTTCTTGTATCAACTCCTCCCTAGGTCTCGCGGGACTAATCTCCTCCAACTCATTTCCTTCATTATTCGTCTCAGATTTTTCTTTCTCCGGTGCTCCCACCAACTCCTTTCCACTCCTTAAAGTGACTGCCTTACAATGTGGATTATCTCCCTTTGGATTTGTAACGGTGTCCGATGGGAGTGTTCCTTGGGGTCTCAGGTTTAAAGCACTCGCGATTTGTCCTAATTGCGTTTCGATTACCCTCAAAGAACCCTCTAAACTAAGAATGCGGGCGTCACTCTTTTGGATTGATTCTACTATCACCTCTTCGGAGTATCTTCTTGAAGCACCTTGTTGATTATAATTGTTATTATTAGGTGGATTCGGGTGTGGGTTTGAACTAAATCCGGGTGGGTGTGCCAAACCGGTGTTGTTCTTCCACGAGAAGTTTGGGTGGTTTCGCACTTCGGGGTTATAATGATTAGGAAATGTGTTATTGTTATTATAATTGTGATGATGATTGTTATACCTCGGTTGTCCCGCTACATAATTAATCTCCTCGTTATGACCTACAAGTTGTTCTACCGTAAGATATGGGTTCGTGGGAATCGAAGAGGAAACCATGCTATTAACCTGAGGGTGCGTTTGGGCTTGATTTAAGGTCAAGGAATCTAATCTCTTATTCATAGCATTGAACTGTGCCGACATTTGTGCGACGAATGAGGTCAACTGGTCCACTTGGTAAAGACCACCTACCGAAGACGAAGGAGTCTGTCGATCGAACGACTGATAATTATTTGAAGATAAATCTTCAAGAATAGCGTAAGCGTCCTCGGGGTACTTGTTCATGAGGGAACCTCCTGCAGCTCCATCTACTTGAATCATCGTAGATGTCTGGAGGCCGTTATAAAATGTCCACACCTGTTGGTGCATCTGCAAACCATGGTGAGGGCACTTTCGTAAGAGTTCTTTGAATCGCTCCCATGCGTCATACAACGTTTCCTCATTCCCTTGCATAAATGTACTAATGTCTCGCATTAGTTTCGCTGTTTTTGCAGGTGGGAAGTACTTGGCTAAGAATAAGTCAACCACTTGCATCCAAGTGGTGAGACCGTGTTGGGAATCAAGCCACTCCTTCGCCCTACCTGACAGAGAGAATGAAAATAGACGAAGTTTAATCGCTTCATCCGACGCACCATTAATCTTGAATGTGTCGCACACATCCATGAAAGTTCGTAAATGAGAGTTTGGGTCCTCGTGATTCAGTCCGCTAAATTGTTTCTGCTGCACTAGGTTCATAGCCATGGAGTCAATTTTGAAGTTATTGGCTTCAATGGCAGGCTTGATAATGCTATATTGCAGTCCTCCCCTATAAGGCATATTGTACTCGCGACAGGTTCGCCTAATTTCAGCAGGTCGTCCATTCTGTTCTACCTGACCTTCTTGACCTAAGCCGTCCTGGTCAACTTCATTAGGAGTGTTATGATTATCAGGATTCATTGTTATCACGTTATTGTTCCCTAATCGTAACGTTCTCCTATTCTGTCTACACGTCCTTTCGATCTCTAGGTTTAACGGTAGTAATTCAGGTGATCGATACCTGGACATAAAATATCACACCAACAATTGAGAATTGCTATTAAACAAAACAGATAAAATAAAAACAAAACAAAGCAGTAATAATAATCAAAACTAATAACGACAAAAACAAAAACTTGATCTCTAATTACTAGGGATTCACCAATATTGCAAGAAAATAACACTAAACTTCTCACACCTCCCCGGCAACGGCGCCAAAAACTTGATACACCCGAAACGTATATATAAAATAACGCAAGTATACGTGCCGGTACAAGTAATAATGAGTGAGTATGAATCGTCTCCACAGGGAGGTGGTGAATTCAGTGCTTGCAAATACCACCTAGGCCTTTTCTTTAAATTCAAGTAAATTAAGGTGATGGTTTTAGAGTACTAAAATCTTAAAATACAATTTCTAATTAACGAAAATAAGCTAAAGATCCGGAAGGAGAATGTTTTGTGTTCGTGATTAAGAATAATCTCGTATCGTGATTTCCTAAGTCTAGTGTTGAAGCCAAAATTGGCTTCTGTGGAGTTCGGGGTCCCAAAAGAGGGGTGACCGCGCACCTACTACCCTCAAGCGAACGATCTAGGCACAAGATTAGGAACACAAGGGACAGACCCAAGGTCTCAGCGTGGAGGACCCACCGCATACCCGGAAGACTTACAAACTCTTCCCCTCCCAAGCCAAAGGCTGAGCTAAGACACCTTCGGAGGGCGCTCTTGGCCGACCGGAACATCTAAGGAGGATCTCAAGAACAACTCTCTCCTATCCAGATGTGTCTCCTTGGGTCTACACAAAAATGCTCCTCACCCGCCCTACTGATGGCGCAAACTCGCTGAGCAATGCCACGACACGCTGCCCAAACTGGGCCACTAACAGCGTAATTCCGCTACTCTGACTGGCTGTCAACATGCCAGGAGGGGCTTCCCGGCAACTATACCTCGGGGCCCCTACGGGGCGAGCGGTTCTCGAGAACACCGCCTGCCTAATACAAAGAAGAAACCTACACATCCTCAGAGCATCACAGATATTAAAAGAATATTACAGGAATATGAATTCCATACTTCGGCACGCAGGCCGGCAATATAAATATAAATGAAAAAGGCCTTCGAGGGCCGGCACAAGCTTAGGCTTAAGCCCGCTACTCCCCGCCTGGTACTGCAACACCTGTACGTCAACGTCTCGACAAGCGGCGGTCAGCTAAACGCCAGTTGGTTAACATAAGCTGGCCGAACACATTGCACATACCCCTTTTTCGGGGCTATGGTGCGCATTCCCTGCAAATGGAAAATATACAACATCCTCGGAGTCTTCTCCGGGATCCCCAGAACATCACCAATCCGGCTCACACGTCCGGATGGGCTTCACACAGCATGCCTAAACCCGTACTCACGCTTCCGGGTGCTAACACAGTTAATTGCGGGGACGTACACGTCAACCCGTCGGAGAGCTCCCTTCCTCCAACCGTTGGTGGAGAGAGGCTTCCAGGCAAATATGGAAACTGAGGGCTTCACCTGCCCAAGTAGAAATTTCGTTACCCTTGACGCGTGTTTGGCGGGGCCGCAACCGCGCTCATTGCCCGAGGCTCCACGTCTAGCATCCGTAGTGGTTGTCCGTGCCCGGATCCGACCACCGTTAACTGTTGAAAGCTCTGAATGATTTTTCCCCTCCATGGCCGAGCCTCTCCATGGCCGACCGTGCTCCAAGTGGCCGGAGAAAGAGGCGGCCGGGGCGGGGTGTTGCTGCTCCTCGCGGCCGGAGAAAGAGGCGGCCGGGGCGGGGTGTTGCTGCTCCTCGCGGCCGGAGAAAGAGGCGGCCGGGGCGGGGTGTTGCTGCTCCTCGCGGCCGGAGAAAGAGGCGGCCGGGGAAAGAGGCGGCCGGGGCGGGGTGTTGCTGCTCCTCGCGGCCGGAGAAAGAGGCGGCCGGGGCGGGGTGTTGCTGCTCCTCGCGGCCGGAGAAAGAGGCGGCCGGGGAAAGAGGCGGCCGGGGCGGGGTGTTGCTGCTCCTCGCGGCCGGAGAAAGAGGCGGCCGGGGCGAGGTCGGGTGCTGCTGCTCGCGGCCGGAGAAAGAGGCGGCCGGGGGAGGTCGGGTGCTGCTGCTCGCGGCCGGAGAAAGAGGCGGCCGGGGCGAGGTCGGGTGCTGCTGCTCGCGGCCGGAGAAAGAGGCGGCCGGGGGCGGTCGGGTGCTGCTGCTCGCGGCCGGAGAAAGAGGCGGCCGGGGGCGGTCGGGGCGGCTCCTCCTTCAACCCTAAAAGCCCGATCTCCTCTATTTCCTTTTTTCTCTTCTTCTCCCCTATCCCAACCCGAGCCCCCTGCCTTTTCTTATCTTCTTTTTTTTTGTCCCCCCTTTTTTTTCCATCTGCCCGCATCTATATATATATATATATATATATATATATATATATATATATATATATATATATATATATATATATATATATATATATATATATTAATTCAATATCCACAAAATGCCTTCAATATAAATTCTCCGCACGCACGCACAACTACTTGCACGTCCTCGAACGGGGCTGCACCAAAACGTCGCTCATAACACGTCCTGAGTGCGCCGTTTGGGGAGGATCCCGCTCGACCGGATATGGGGTTGTACACAATCCCCGCTCTTTTCGAGGTTGGCACAAGCTCGGAAAGAAATGTCCAACCCCAAGTATCCGGCGAGTGGGAGCCGACCCAAAGAAAAATTTTAGAGAAAAACTCACTTGGAGATAAAGGGAGCTCCACACCAGGGCTTAGATCAGAAACAACTCACTATCTTGAATATGGTTTTATAAACATGATTATTCTTTTTGAATCTCTTTCTGTAACGGTGGTATAACAAGGAGCAAATTTTATGAGGAACTAGCATAGAATGAGGATTTAAACGCAGGAGCAGGTAAATGTATAGAAGGACCGATAAATCTTAACATACCCGCTCGATCAGCATGGACAGGTAAAGATCATGGACAGGTAAAGATCAACCTTATAATGATTTATTAACACGACCAATAGTTACTCCTCTAGTTCCCATCACTACAACCTTTGCTAATCCCTTGGATGAATTCACTGATATGTTCTATATGGATGTTGAAACACTAGATGATGATGATGAGGAATACGCAACCGCTTTATCAAAGATAATAATAGGTGAATCTAGCGCTGCTGAGAATCTGTAAAACGAAATGTTTAAAACATTATCCCATAATCTAGACACACGAGCTTGTAAGAACCCTTAAGCAGCAGGAAGAATAATACATCACATGTATCTATAATCAGTGACTATTGAAGATTGTCCGCATACGATAAGACATTTAAAATCCTTAGCTGGCAGAATTACTTAACAAATACATTTTATGATAGTTATCTGTTGTCGTCACGTAGTCTGAGTCGTATATCATATTATACCGAGAATTACTTTTGGTCGAGTCATGTTCGTTGACTAGTATGTATATTTATCTTTCAATATATAAAGAACCTTCATCTGTTATAAACATACACCTATCCCAAAACCAAGAACCAGGACCTCTCCCCCGCAGGCGAGCCTTCGGACCTGCCAGCTAGATGAGAGCCTGCGCAGCGGGTCTACCTGGGGCCGAGCCGAGCTCGGGGTGCCGATGACGATCTCAAACCAAAACCTATCCCCCACAGGCGAGCCTACGGACCTGCCAGCTAGATGAGAGCCTGCGCAGCGGGTGTACCTGGGGCCGAGCCGAGCTCGGGGTGCCGATGAAGATCCCAAACCAAAACCTATCCCCCACAGGCGAGCCTACGGACCTGCCAGCTAGATGAGAGCCTGCGCAGCGGGTCTACCTGGGGCCGAGCCGAGCTCGGGGTGCCGATGACGATTCCACAAACCTAACCTAACTTATCCTAACATATCCTAACCTATCCTAACCTATCACCCACAAACCAAACCTATCCCCCACAGGCGAGCCTACGGACCTGCCAGCTAGCAGGAGCCAGGCAGCGGGTCTACCTGGGGCCGAGCCGCGCTCGGGGTAGTGCAGAACCAAGAACCAGGACCTCTCTCCCACAGGCGAGCCTACGGACCTGCCAGCTAGTAGGAGCCAGGCAGCGGGTCTACCTGGGGCCGAGCCGCGCTCGGGGTAGTGCAGAACCAAGAACCAGGACCTCTCCCCCACAGGCGAGCCTACGGACCTGCCAGCTAGATGAGAGCCTGCGCAGCGGGTCTACCTGGGGCCGAGCCGAGCTCGGGGTGCCGATGACGATCTCAAACCAAAACCTATCCCCCACAGGCGAGCCTACGGACCTGCCAGCTAGATGAGAGCCTGCGCAGCGGGTCTACCTGGGGCCGAGCCGAGCTCGGGGTGCCGATGAAGATCCCAAACCAAAACCTATCCCCCACAGGCGAGCCTACGGACCTGCCAGCTAGATGAGAGCCTGCGCAGCGGGTCTACCTGGGGCCGAGCCGAGCTCGGGGTGCCGATGACGATTCCACAAACCTAACCTAACCTATCCTAACATATCCTAACCTATCCTAACCTATCACCCACAAACCAAACCTATCCCCCACAGGCGAGCCTACGGACCTGCCAGCTAGTAGGAGCCAGGCAGCGGGTCTACCTGGGGCCGAGCCGCGCTCGGGGTAGTGTAGAACCAAGAACCAGGACCTCTCCCCCACAGGCGAGCCTACGGACCTGCCAGCTAGTAGGAGCCAGGCAGCGGGTCTACCTGGGGCCGAGCCGCGCTCGGGGTAGTGCAGAACCAAGAACCAGGACCTCTCCCCCACAGGCGAGCCTACGGACCTGCCAGCTAGTAGGAGCCAGGCAGCGGGTCTACCTGGGGCCGAGCCGCGCTCGGGGTAGTGCAGAACCAAGAACCAGGGCCTCTCCCCCACAGGCGAGCCTACGGACCTGCCAGCTAGTAGGAGCCAGACAGCGAGTCTACCTGGGGCCGAGCCGCGCTCGGGGTAGTGCAGAACCAAGAACCAGGACCTCTCCCCCACAGGAGAGCCTACTGACCTGCCAGCTAGTAGGAGCCAGGCAGCGGGTCTACCTGGGGCCGAGCCGCGCTCGGGGTAGTGCAGAACCAAGAACCAGGACCTCTCCCCCACAGGCGAGCCTACGGACCTGCCAGCTAGTAGGAGCCAGGCAGCGGGTCTACCTGGGGCCGAGCCGCGCTCGGGGTAGTGCAGAACCAAGAACCAGGACCTCTCCCCCACAGGCGAGCCTACGGACCTGCCAGCTAGTAGGAGCCAGACAGCGGGTCTACCTGGGGCCGAGCCGCTCTCGGGGTACCTCTACCCGGTCAATCTCTACCCACTACGGGGCACATCTACCCGCTACATCCACCCTCCTGAGAACGAGGGTCGATCATATAATATTCTCCCTAAGGCACGTCTTGGTCTCCAGGATCGAACATCCTACCGACAAAAGGGGAATGGGAGGGGACTTCTTTCATCACATGACCCTGGTCGTCACTTGGTTCCTATTCTATAGCCACGACGTTCGACTGAGTTTTTCTGTACTGGTCACTCTCCACGCTCACCGCACCATAACTGTTGAAGCCAAAATTGGCTTCTGTGGAGTTCGGGGTCCCAAAAGAGGGGTGACCGCGCACCTACTACCCTCAAGCGAACGATCTAGGCACAAGATTAGGAACACAAGGGACAGACCCAAGGTCTCAGCGTGGAGGACCCACCGCATACCCGGAAGACTTACAAACTCTTCCCCTCCCAAGCCAAAGGCTGAGCTAAGACACCTTCGGAGGGCGCTCTTGGCCGACCGGAACATCTAAGGAGGATCTCAAGAACAACTCTCTCCTATCCAGATGTGTCTCCTTGGGTCTACACAAAAATGCTCCTCACCCGCCCTACTGATGGCGCAAACTCGCTGAGCAATGCCACGACACGCTGCCCAAACTGGGCCACTAACAGCGTAATTCCGCTACTCTGACTGGCTGTCAACATGCCAGGAGGGGCTTCCCGGCAACTATACCTCGGGGCCCCTACGGGGCGAGCGGTTCTCGAGAACACCGCCTGCCTAATACAAAGAAGAAACCTACACATCCTCAGAGCATCACAGATATTAAAAGAATATTACAGGAATATGAATTCCATACTTCGGCACGCAGGCCGGCAATATAAATATAAATGAAAAAGGCCTTCGAGGGCCGGCACAAGCTTGGGCTTAAGCCCGCTACTCCCCGCCTGGTACTGCAACACCTGTACGTCAACGTCTCGACAAGCGGCGGTCAGCTAAACGCCAGTTGGTTAACATAAGCTGGCCGAACACATTGCACATACCCCTTTTTCGGGGCTATGGTGCGCATTCCCTGCAAATGAAAAATATACAGCATCCTCGGAGTCTTCTCCGGGATCCCCAGAACATCACCAATCCGGCTCACACGTCCGGATGGGCTTCACACAGCATGCCTAAACCCGTACTCACGCTTCCGGGTGCTAACACAGTTAATTGCGGGGACGTACACGTCAACCCGTCGGAGAGCTCCCTTCCTCCAACCGTTGGTGGAGAGAGGCTTCCAGGCAAATATGGAAACTGAGGGCTTCACCTGCCCAAGTAGAAATTGCGTTACCCTTGACGCGTGTTTGGCGGGGCCGCAACCGCGCTCATTGCCCGAGGCTCCACGTCTAGCATCTGTAGTGGTTGTCCGTGCCCGGATCCGACCACCGTTAACTGTTGAAAGCTCTGAATGATTTTTCCCCTCCATGGCCGAGCCTCTCCATGGCCGACCGTGCTCCAAGTGGCCGGAGAAAGAGGCGGCCGGGGCGGGGTGTTGCTGCTCCTCGCGGCCGGAGAAAGAGGCGGCCGGGGCGGGGTGTTGCTGCTCCTCGCGGCCGGAGAAAGAGGCGGCCGGGGCGGGGTGTTGCTGCTCCTCGCGGCCGGAGAAAGAGGCGGCCGGGGAAAGAGGCGGCCGGGGCGGGGTGTTGCTGCTCCTCGCGGCCGGAGAAAGAGGCGGCCGGGGCGGGGTGTTGCTGCTCCTCGCGGCCGGAGAAAGAGGCGGCCGGGGAAAGAGGCGGCCGGGGCGGGGTGTTGCTGCTCCTCGCGGCCGGAGAAAGAGGCGGCCGGGGCGAGGTCGGGTGCTGCTGCTCGCGGCCGGAGAAAGAGGCGGCCGGGGGGAGGTCGGGTGCTGCTGCTCGCGGCCGGAGAAAGAGGCGGCCGGGGCGAGGTCGGGTGCTGCTGCTCGCGGCCGGAGAAAGAGGCGGCCGGGGGCGGTCAGGTGCTGCTGCTCGCGGCCGGAGAAAGAGGCGGTCGGGGGCGGTCGGGGCGGCTCCTCCTTCAACCCTAAAAGCCCGATCTCCTCTATTTCCTTTTTTCTCTTCTTCTCCCCTGTCCCAACCCGAGCCCCCCTGCCTTTTCTTATCTTCTTTTTTTTGTCCCCCCTTTTTTTTCCATCAGCCCGCATCTATATATATATATATATATATATATATATATATATATATATATATATATATATATATATATATATATATTAATTCAATATCCACAAAATGCCTTCAATATAAATTCTCCGCACGCACGCACAACTACTTGCACGTCCTCGAACGGGGCTGCACCAAAACGTCGCTCATAACACGTCCTGAGTGCGCCGTTTGGGGAGGATCCCGCTCGACCGGATATGGGGTTGTACATCTAGTGTGACAACCTTTTGAATATAGTTTTTGTGAGGACGAGTGGTGAAACGTCTTGCAACGGTTTTAGGCTAAAAATCCGTACCTCTCGATATCGGAAGTTCCTAGTTCTCTATTACCCCGTAGGTGAAATAAGAACCGCTTAAAGATTGAAAACCCTAGTTGCTAACACCAAGGGGAAATCTCTTTCTCCCTTCAAATGCTATACCGAATCTACGATATACTTACGCAACTCCTCTCTCGATTTATGAAGCGCAGTAAAAAGTTGAGATCTTGGCCAAAAACCTCGAATTAAAGATCATAAATTCAGCACAAACATTCACCAAACGTTCACAAATTAAGAAAAATTAATTAATTGTCATCACAAGAGACGAAGTATTCTCACAATACGAGATTAAAGCAAATTAGTTCATCACGATGGATGAAGCACACCAACAAACAAGAAAGATCTTACAGTGCATGATGAAAGAAAAGCAAAATAACGCAGGAATTCGTTCTCCGAAGTGTATTGAACCGCTCCGTCTTCAAGATCCGATGTGCCCCTAGTCCTTCTTCCTCCAAGATGATTTTCTTCTCCTCCAAGATCCCCCTTTTTGTTCTTTTTCTTCTATTCCTTCCTTTTCTATCTCCTTTATTCTGGCCGAAAATCCCCCTCTTGAAGAGGTGTAAACGTCCTTCCTTTAAGAGGTGTAACCGTCCATATTTGAATTTAAAATTCTGAATTTTCGGAACAGACAATGTTGCAACATCGAAAACAGGTTGTTGCAACAACTTCTTCAGGAAATGAAAATTTCATCTTTTTCTTTGTCCAAATCAATTTTCTTGGCGTCACCTGCATGGAAACTATGAAATATGATCAAATAAGTAGAGTATTTCCTAAATATAAATTTTAATCATATTTATATCCATTAACTTCGATTTGTTCTCCTTTTTTTAATAAATATTAGTAGAAATAATGGGCTTAGATAACTTCTATTAAGAAGTTATCAGCGGCCTGGGCGGACAGGGTTGGCGGACTAGGCGGACTGGGCGGACTGCTGGTTGCGGCCTGGTGAAAAGTCTAGTGGAAGCCGGTTGTTCTGAGCGGGTTGTTTGCATGAAGTCTGCGGACTGTGTGTCTGGTATCTGCGGATAAGACATTGGCTGATTGGTTTAGCCAAGGAGCGGCCTGAGCGGATAGGGGCTTGCGGACTGGTGCATTGCTCAGTGGCCGCGTTGCAAGCTTGTGCTGATTGGCGGTTTGGCTCATGTCCGCGGGAAGCTTGCGGACTGGCGTGTCCGCGGTATGGGCTGTTGCGGACTGGACTTAGAGCTTTACTGAGGCCTTGTCGAGCTCTGGTGTTACAGCAGGTGCTTTGCTGTGGAGGTCATTGGCGGACTGGTGTGTGGTGTCCGGGAGATGACTGCTGCGTTGGGCAGGTGTGCGAGTAGCTCGCGGACTGCTGGCGGTCTGTGTGCTTGGGTCTTTGGCGGACGAGAGTTTATGTCCGCCATGCTCGCATTGACCTTTGATGGTTTTGGACTTGGTCACACTCTGTGCCAAGACCATGGTGTCCGCCGTATCCGCCAAGTCCGCTGTTGACCGGGCGGACTGTTGCTATCTGCCTTTGGTCGTGGACTTGTGACAGATTGAGGTTTGAGTCTTGCGGACTGCCTCGGGTTTGTGCGGACAACCATTGAAGGGGGTTGATGTCCTGCAGTGGTTGGAGGCTTTGCGGGCTGATGCCTTGTCCGCATAGCTTGGGCGGACTGATGAGGGTTCGCCAATGTTGCCTTGCTCCTGTCGGTTTTCCTTGGTATCCGGCTAAGTCATTGCGGACTCGGCGGACGGTGTTTTGCTATCGCGCGAGCTGGGGCGGTGTCTCTATCTCTAGGGCGGTGACCACACTCCTCACCTCGCCTATAAATAGGACCCCCCTGGCAGGTCTACAGTAACTTGAGTGAGCAGTAAGTTGGGTTCGGCGAGGTGCTGCGGTCTCAGTTTGTGTGTCCGCGCGAATTGATTCAGGGCTGACGGTTTGCTGTGTGCAGGTCGCGCGAGTAGCTTCAAGGAGCCAGGAGTTTGGCTGTGACTTCGGTCAAGTACTTGGAAGTGTGCGAACTTTGCGGATTCAGCAGGAGGTCGCTCTACAGCTTGTCAGCTCCATTTCATCTTTGCCAGCTTTAATAATCTGTCCGCCGGTCTCAGGCGGGTAGGCGGTTGTTCCTCAGTTCATCAGCAGGAGACGAATAACGGTGTGTCCGCGCGGCCTCGCGGCTTCGGCGGACTCCGTGGCTATTCGACAGATTGCAGCTTAAGTTCGGGCGATCTCAGCGGTCTCGGCGACCTCGGCGACCTCGGAGGTCTCGGCGGATTCCGGTGCTGTCCGCCCGGCTTGTTTTTTGGTGCTTTCTGTTTACAGCTGTTTATACCAGCGAAATCATGTCTCGCTATGTATACCTCGTTTTGTAAAGAAGTGAATGTATAAAAGATCTGCTTGTGCTTCCATTGTTTGTTGGGATTAGTCTTGTTCCTTGGTTTTCCGCCGGTTCAACGTGAGAACTGGGTAGTGCCGAAGATATTAATTTGGCGTTTGGGCTACCTTGCTGACCACGCTGACAAAATTTAACAATCACTTTATTTCTGCAAATGTTTGAATTCATAGAGATTTGTCTCATGACATTCTTGTTGTAATTGTTTGCAGGAAAAGTGGAGATTGAAGGAGAGACAGTTGATTTTGACCCAGATGATGATGATCTGCTATTCTCCTAGATCAATTATCAGTTTGAGCTTTCCAGTTTCTTGCTTTACTTCATGTTTGGATCATTTGATTTGAATTTAGCATTTTGTTATCTAAAACTCATATTTCTATTTCTGAAAAATCTCTTTTGTTTGGTCATTATTAACTATTGGATAAGTAGTCCGTTTTTCTTATGCTAACACTTATATACAATATAGGAGGAGATTGTTGAGGTATATTTATATATGTGTTAATGAGCTACTTAACGGGTCGGTTAGGATGCGATAGACATCCAAACCCGTAGTCGGGGATTTAGGGTTTCGCCTATAAATACCTTGCTGGGGGCAACGAGTATGCCATTCCAAACTTGGTGGTCACGCAGATGCTTCGAGCACTCTAACACTCCTCACCCCTAGTGCTCACCAAGGAAAATGCCAGCTGGATTGATCCTCTTGGAGGAGGTGATTGTCAACTTCTAGATAAACATTTAATATTATTTATTATTTAAATGTGATAGTTTTTTAGCCGGATTCTTAAACAAAAACAGGACCTGTATTTATTCGGAAGTACCAAGGCCGGTTAGTAATTTAGTATATATATTCACCCAGGCTTTGGATACAATTGCTATTAATAAATAAACAGCTGATATAAAATATATTCATTTATTTTAAATTAGAAAACATGTTCAGTGTAAACAAATATCTATTTACTAATTTACTAGCTAGACAAATGGCACCCTCATACTAATATTATACTAGTATTAGGGGGGAAGAAAAAGCTTAAATAAAGATAAAAATGATTTAAGAAGCCAGTTAAAGGCGACTATGTGGTCATGATTTTGCTATCTATAATGGAGGATTGTATAGCTCTTAAGGCTCTATTTTATTCAGCTATTGCATTGGAAAAAACAATGATGGGAAAAAATGTTGTTCTGCAAAGTGTTCAGAAGAATATAACGTCTTTTGTTTGCAGGTTTGCTTGAAAGTTGAAATGAAAAAACTGTTTAAACTGTTAACTATTTTATTTTAAAGTAAACAAAATTTATAGAAATATATTTAATCGTCCAAAATACTAAAAAAATGTAGCAGACATAATAATTCATAAGAACTCATCAAAAAGCTTTGTGAATACTGATTCTGTGTTTCCAACACAACCAAACGCTAACATCATAATAATAAATATAGATAAATATATATGTATATATATGTGTGTGGTTACAATATTGAACAATGTTAGGGGCCAAAGTACATCACCTATATGCGCAGCTACAAAAGATACAGGATAAGAAGAACACAAATAATAATGAACGGCAAAAAAATTTATATAATCAACAATATAAACGCAATACAATAGAAGAAAATTTGGGATCCGGTAAATGACAGCACACATGTCATCGGAAACCTCCACGCGCTGAGTAGTAGAAAAACTTACTGCAATCCATTGAACAATGGACGCACAAAGGTTCACGCACAAACCTTTGTCGTCACACGACGACCAACCAGCAGTCACCGCCGAAGAGAAACTCTGTCTATGCCAACTGCACATATGCACGCCTCCAACCCCAAGCATGTACACCAACAACAGTGGCTGCCCCCTTCCTCCGTCGACACCCCAAGAGCCGTCTGGCTCTTCCTCGTCCTCCACAACGCCACCACCGACACCGGAGGGTAAGCCCTCCTAAATCAGTAGCTTGCGGCTCTTCTTCTGTCACACAGTAGGGGAAGCTCCAGTCAACGACGCTTCCGATGAGATTCAGTCAGCAGGCGAGAAGTGGGAGGCGACCCCTCCTCACAAACGCACCGGTGGCGGCTTTCCTCTTCTCCCGAGATTAGGAGGCAACAAGAAACGGGCGGGAACACCTCTCTCTTGCGATCAGGAAGAAATTGGTGGATGCGAGGGCTCGGGTTCTTCCACGCGGCTCCAACTCCTGATCGGGTTGAATCGGGGTGGGGTGGGGGGCTTCCCAGGCGGCTCCCAATCGGGTTAAAAGCCCTATATCTCACAGGATATCTAAAATAGAACTGGATCCGGATCCGAACCAATAACCCAACAAACCACCACCTTGGTTTGGGATCCTGAGCTACCACCTGCCCTCCGTCAGGTCGCACCAGACCCTCTTGGCCTTTTTAGCTTTGGGGATGAGTTCGAAGCTTTCCGAGAAAGCCAGGGAGCAAACCCAGCGACATAAGATGTAGCCTCCTCTCTCTCGACAGCAAGTCGGTCCTGAACATATTTCGAGAGCGGCATAATGCACTAGAGGCGGGAGAGAAATCTGAGAAGGGTGGGAAGTGCAAGCATCACCTACATGTGGCTAGGTATATATATATACAACAGAGTGGGGGGACCCGTCAAAAGATTCTCGTCAGGTCAGCAGACACTCATTGAACACCTGTGGTTGAATGTTTATTTTCGAGCTTGTGCCAATCTCACTAAGAGCGGGGGTTGTGTACAACCTCGTGTTTGCCGAGTGGGTCCTTCAAAAAATCCCACGGGCAAAAGAGCCCTATGACCCAAGAAAACCAAGCAGATGAGTGGGGCAATTAGGCCCGCACTCACCCAAGTCCGCAGGCTTGCGCGTGGCCCGACGAATGATGTAAACATGCCAGCATTTGCCCAGGCCCTGAGGATTGCGTGCAGTCTGGCGAGTGTGACAATTGATCCACACTCGCCCTAGGCAGCGAGTAAGTAGTAGGTAAGTGCCAGTTTCATCGGGTACTCGCCCTCAGCCACGAGTAGGCGGATGCACACCCTCTCGTCTATGCATTCACCACTCCTTCGTGGAATGTTATATTTTAGTTTCCTAATGCCTTTCCAATCAGCAGAGTTATGCTGTTGGCAGACCTGATTGGGCTGCTTATAGTAGATCCGAACAACGGAATTACGTTGTTTGCAGACCAGACTTGGAATTATATAAATAGATCCATAAGGGCACCTTTGGGGGATCCAATCCCTTTTTGACTTCTTCCTCCTCTAGTTTACTGGTTAGATTTCAAGTGCCCTCCAAGGTGTCCCAGCTCAGCATTGGCTAGAGAGAAGAAGTGCACTAAGATCTTTCACGTGTGTGGTGGGGCCTCCGCGATATAGCCCAGGATCTGTTCTTAGTCCTAATTCTTTGGTCTTGTGCACTTCTTCAGGAGAAGTAGGTACGAGGTTACCCCTTTCGGGTCCGAACTCCAAAATAAACTGAGTTTCAGTTTCAACACTCGGCCCATTAAAACGATAACAAATACTATCACTTAACGGTCAGCACACAAGGCCACCAAGCTAGTCTCAGTAAACCTTTCAGCTTAAAATGATACGCACCTAGTCCCTAGGACATAGGCTTCACAACCACATACAAATGCCCATTGGTTTCGACCAAGAGAGTTATCGCTAATGATAGCTACTATCATCGGACGATAACAACAAAATTTCATTTCTTTTGCAACTTCAGGTGTTTCTTAGAGTGAACCTTTAGTACTCCCTGCATCAACCTACAATACCCCAAAACCCCGTAAACCGGTTATTTTTCCACGGAGTCTTCTCCGACACGCAAATTAAACATCTCCAATCTGGACCAATCACAGATGAGTTTCACACAACATGCATATGTCCATACATCGATCTGGACTCTATATACAATTTCTACCGGGGATACTCTGTATCAACCCATTGAAAGCCTCGCCTCCCACTAATTAGTGGAGGTACTTTCATGCAACTATGTAAATAAACCTAGGACTAGCATGCCCTAGTATCAAAAGGAAGATCGTTACCCATGACGATCGTTTCAGTGCCATGAAATCATAGTTGATGTGGATAAAAAGGCTCGCAGTGCTTTCCTATCCACAGATCTACCGTTGGCTCATGATTCCAAGATCGGAAGCTCCTTTAATGAGTGAGTTCATCCCTCTTCTTCTTCCTTCCTCCTTTTCCTTCTTCCCTTTCCTCTTTTTTTCTTAGCTTGAAGAGAGAGAGTGTGTGTGTGTGAGAAAGAGAAAATGAGAAGAGATAACTCTCTGTAGTCACTTAACAATCTCGAGATAAATCTCAACCACCAGATCCCCATGCCAATAGGAAAGGTGGACCCTTATTTAATTTGAGATTTCTGATTCAGGCGCTATCGTCGAGCGATAGCTGCTATCATCGGTCGATATCTTAAGCGGTGGCCACTTGACCAAGTCAGCGCCGCTTAACAACCGCCTCGCCGTTTAACAAACATGCGATATGTGGTATACCAACACGTGCCCCACTATCGTCGGATGATATCACACTATCGTTGGCGTTAGCATATCGACTACATCATTTTGTCGACTGCATCGTTTTGACCGCTATCGCTTACAATATCTCACTATCGCCGAGTTATATCTCCAATAACCAGACTCTTGTTGTTTTTCAATGGTGGGAAAATTGGAGTGATACACAGTCGACCTGCTCCAGTCGACTCATCCATACTCAGGTGCAACCGCTGAATGTCGACACAACTGGATCGTTGAATTTGACTCGCCTAGTCAGACTACCAGAAGGATGATCTCATGCACCACCTCGACCATCAATTTTTCAGCCACAGAAATCATGGGTGCACCACCTCGCATCTTGATCCCCATCACTCGATACAGACTAACACACTATATAGCTCGCATGAGCATGGTGCCCCCTTGCGTCACCGTCAGAACTCCACATATCATTGCAAAACTGTATTCTCTAAAGTCCAGTCTGCCCAGCGATATCAAATTCCTAAGCAGCTGATAATTTCTCAAAAAGAAGTTATCTTGGGCTTTAAATACTCCTATTTCGATGGAATGATTTAACAAATTTTTATTAAATTTAAACATGTTGACAACTTTTAAAATTGAGGGTATTAACGTCGTTTCAATATGATTTTATCATAGGAAACCCAATGTGTTAATATCGATGCGGCATGGGTCAAGCACATGAGAAGTCCAGCAAGACAATTACAGCATTATTGCAACAGTTTTAGAGTTGTTTGATGCAGTTTTCATTTTTGGACAGCAGGAAATTTGTTATAACAAATTTCTGCAGTTCAGAAAATTTGTTATAACAAGTTGCGGAAATTCAAATTTTGAATTCCGAATTTCTTCTTATTTTTGATAGTTACAAGTGTATAGATGACAACCTTTCAGCAATTAAAATACTCCTTTTTGGAGGGGATGAATATAAAGAGGGGGTGTGTGAGAGAGAGGAGAAAATCTTGATAATATTCAAATTTCAAAAAGTAGATCTAGGTTTTGGGAGAGGAGGAGGAACCGCATCAGAACTTCATCAAGGAGGGATCTTGCATGCTTTTGAGTGGAGTTTTCTACAACGTTATTGAACTATAAACATAATGTTTTGTAAGATCTATCCAATCTTGTATTCCTCTTTTCAAATCATGAACTAAAATCCCTAGATTTTGTATTTTGAAAGTACTTTGCTCTATTTTGATGTGATCCTTGTTTTATTCTAATTTATGATAAGATTTGTGTGAATTCCTTATTTAATTGATGATCTTGTGGTAAAACTTTTGGATTATTGTTTTATTCAATGCTTCATTTCGTGATTCGAGAGAGTAGAAGTGTGAGTATTTGAATGAAACATATTTTACTACGTGGCGAGATTCGAGAGAGAAGTCACGTAAATTTTTAACAAAGGTTTTCAGATCGTTTTTAATTTACTGCGTTTCGAGATTCGAGAGAGGAGAGACGTAAGTGTATCATCAACTCGATATAGCGGAGAGAGGGAAAGAGATTTCACCCTTCCGTTAGCAACTGTGTTTTTTATTATTAATCGTATTTTTTGTTCGCCTGAGTTAGAGATGACAAGGGAGCAAGGGGTATAGTGATTTCTGATATCGAGAGATACGTATCTCTACCGTAAAATCGTTGTAGGAAAGCACGCCTAGATTTCTCATAAATATCTTCTTTTGATCCATCATTATAGGCTTAGGAAATCAAAATACAAGACCGTTTTTTCCCAAACTTGATAAACAGTTATTTTAGAAAGTCTTAGCAATTTTAATTTAGAATTTTATTTGTCTTTAAACACACTTAAATCTACTCACTTGGATTTAAAAAAAAGGACTAGCTAGTATTTGTGAGCCTTAAATTAATCAACTGTTCGTGGGAACGATCTTTACTCACTCTTTATTACTTGATCCGGCACGTGCACTTGCGTAGTTTACGTATACCTATTTCAGGCGTATCAAGTTTTTGGCGCCGTTGTCGGGGTGGTGCGTTAATTTATTGTTTATTTCTTGCAATATTAGTAATCCTTATTATTTAGAGATCAAGTTATATTCATGTTTTATTTTACTTCATCCGTTTTTACTTTTGTCCGCTTCTCTTATTGTGCATGTCCCGTTATAGATCACCTGAACTGTTGTCATTAAACTTGGAAATTGAACGGGCGTGCAGACGAAATAGAAGAACATTTCGAAAAGAACATAACAACCCTATGACCATGAACCCTAATAATCAAAACATCAACCATTTAAATAATCATGAGGTTCAGGAGCAGGAGGGTCAGGTAGAACAAAATGTACAACCTGCGGAAGTTAGGAGAACGTGTCGTGATTATAACATGCCGTATATGGGAGGATTGCATTATAGCATCATTAAGCCTGCCATCGAGGCGAATAATTTTAAAATTGATTCCATGGCTATGCAACTAGTTCAACAAAGACAATTTAGTGGACTTAGTCATGATGACCCCAATTCTCACCTGCGGACCTTCATAGATATATGCGACACCTTCAAGATCAATGGTGCATCTGATGAAGCAATACGACTTCATTTGTTTCCCTTCTCCCTAGTTGGAAGAGCAAAAGAGTGGATCGATTCCCAATATGGCCTCACCACTTGGTTACAAGTGGTTGAGAAATTTTTAGCAAAATATTTCTCGCCGGCTAAAACTACCAAACAAATGTGCGATATAACTACGTTTCTGCAAGGAAATAGTGAAACGTTGTATGATGCATGAGAACGATTTAAGGAATTGTTACGGAAGTGCCCCCATCATGGATTAGCTATCCATCAACAAGTGTGGACCTTCTATAATGGCCTCCAGACTTCTACTATGATTCAAATAGATGGAGCTGCAGGAGGATCACTTATGAACAAGTATGCCGAGGATGCTTACGCTATCCTTGAAGACTTATCCTCCAACAATTATCAATCTTTCGATCGGCAAGGTCCTTCAACCTCCCTCCACGGGTGGTATGTACCAAGTAGATCAACTAACCTCCTTCGCTGCACAAATGACTGCACAATTCAATTCGATGAATAAGAGGTTAGATGCTTTAAGCTTGAATCAACCCCAGATGAATCTGCAAGTGAATAGTATAGTTACCCCTCCTGTCCCCTTGAACCCATCACTCAATTTTGAACAACTGATCGGGCACAATGAGGAGGTTAACTATATAGGTGGTCAACCAAGACACAATAACAATCATCCCTTTCCAAATTATTATAATCCAAAATGGCAGAATCATCCTAACTTTTCGTGGAAAAACAATTCCGGCATATCACAACCACCCGGATTCAACTCGAATCTGCAGCCACATCACAACAATAACTTTAATCAACAAGGTTCATCCAGGAAGCTATCCGATGAGATTCTCATTGAATCGATGCATAAGAGTGATGCTCGTATTACTAGCTTAGAGGGATCCTTACGCATTATTGAGTCGCATTTTGGGGCAAATTGCCAATGCGTTGAGCCTTAGACCCCAAGGGTCACTCCCATCTGATACGACCCCAAATCCTAAAGGGGATAATCAACATTGTTAAGCGGTCACCTTGCGTAGTGGAAGAGAGTTAGTGGGTCGTGACCCAATTAAGAAGGACGAGGTAGAAAAGAACTTAAGAGATGTTAGCCCTGTTGACTGTGACAATGACTTAGAGAAAACTATTGATGAAAAGGAAGAGGAAGTATAAGCACTAGGGGACACGAAGGTAGAACCTAGTGTTGAGATGACAAAGAAGAAAGACAATGTGGTAGTCTACCCACCCCCACCATTCCCCCAAAGGTTAAGGAAAAGCAAGCTGGATCAACAATTACAGCAGTTTGTTGAAATTTTTAAGAAGCTTCAAATAAACATCCCGTTTGCGGAAGCTTTGGAGCAAATGCTCAGCTATGTTAAATTCATGAAAGATATCCTGTCCAAGAAAAGAAGATTTGGAGTGAACGAGACGGTAGCACTTACTCAAGAGTGCAGTGCCATTCTTCAGAAAAAGCTTCCACCCAAATTAAAGATCCGGGAAGCTTTACCATACCGTGCTCCATAGGGTATCAGTTTGAGGGCAAAACATTATGTGACTTGGGAGCAAGTATTAACTTGATGTCCTTATCGATTTATAAAAAGCTAGGGCTAGGGGAGATCTCAAATACTTCCATCACTTTGCAATTGACATATATGACATTAGCCTTCCCAAAGGGGATAGTGGAGGATGTATTAGTAAAAGTGGATAAGTTTATCTTCCCTGTGGATTTTGTGATAATGGATATGGAGGAAGATAGGGAAGTACCTATTATCATAGGTAGACCATTCCTAGCCACCGGAAGAACATTAATAGATGTACAAAAGGGAGAGTTAACGATGAGAGTCAATGATGAGCAGATTACGTTCAATATACTGAATGCTATGAAGTTTCTTGATAGAGAGGAAGATAATATCGAGATGGTTAACACCATATCTGTTTGTGAATATCAATTGATAAATAAAACTGAAGAGGAGAATGAATTGTTATCCAGCTTATTGACTGAAGAAGATGCATCCGATAATGATGATGATAGTCAAGCGTGCTTTCAAGTATGTGAGAGGCCAACTAGTTGGACTCGTAAGCCAGAACCCCTGGAGATGCCAGAGAAATCCTTGGCGGTCAAGCCGTCAGTTATTGAGCCCCCAAATTAGAATTGAAACCTCTGCCCGAGCACCTCACGTATGTGTACTTAGAAGACAATAATACTTTGCCCGTTATTATTAACGCAAGATTACAACCTGAGCAGCAACAGAAGCTGACTGAATTACTAAAGCAGTATAAAGTGGCTATAGGTTGGACCATAGCGGACATTCGAGGGATAAGCCCTTCGCTGTGTATGCATAAAATTCTATTAGATGAACCTTTGAAGGGCTCTATTGAGCACCAACGCCGTCTAAGTCCACCTATGAAAAAGGTAGATCTAGGTTTTGGGAGAGAAGGAGGAGGAACCGCATCGGAACTTCATCAAGGAGGGATCTTGCATGCTTTTGAGAGGAGTTTTCTACAGCGTTATTGAACTATAAGCATAATGTTTTGTAAGATCTATCCAATCTTGTATCCTCTTTTCAAATCATGAACTAAAATCCCTAGGTTTTATTTTGAAAGTATTTTACTCTATTTTGATGTGATCCTTGTTTTATTCTAATTTATGAGAAGATTTGTGTGAATTCATTATTTAATTGATGATCTTGTGGTAAAACTTTTGGATTATTTTTTATTCAATGCTTCATTTCGAGATTCAAGAGAGTAGAAGTGTGAGTATTTGAATGAAACATATTTTACTACGTGGCGAGATTCGAGAGAGGAGTCACGTAAATTTTTAACCAAAGTTTTCAGATCGTTTTACTGCGTTTCGAGATTCGAGAGAGGAGAGACGTAAGTGTATCATCAACTCGATATAGCGGAGAGAGGGAAAGAGATTTCACCCTTCCGTTAGCAACTGTGATTTTTATTATTAATCGTATTTTTTGTTCGCCTGAGTTAGAGATAACAAAGGAGCAAGGGGTATAGTGATTTCCGATATCGAGAGATACAGATCTCTACCGTAAAATCATTGCAGGAAAGCACGCCTAGATTTCTCATAAATCTCTTCTTTTGATCCATCATTATAGGCTTAGTAAATCAAAATGCAAGATCGTTTTTCCCAAACTTGATAAACAGTTATTTTAGAATTTTATTTGTCTTTAAACCCACTTAAATCTACTCACTTGATTTAAAGAAAAGGACTAGCTAGTATTTGTGAGCCTAGATTAATCACCTCTCCGTGGGAACGATCTTTACTCACTCTTTATTACTTGATCCGGCACGTGCACTTGCGTAGTTTACGTATACCTATTTCGGGCGTATCAGCAGCTTATATATAAGGTGTACCCGCCCAAGCGTACATACTGTCTCTGTCGTGATCTGGATATCCACCGTGACCTCACATGTTGAGTCGTCACCCAGAAAGATCGACTCGGTCATCACCTCCAGTGAACTGAATATCGCCGCATTTGAGCAAATGTGTTGTGAGGCACCAAAATCCAATATTAAGCTATCATAATCACATGGACTCTCAGTGATGATGAGAGACTGTTGTAACTACCGCCGCGCCTTGCCCGTATCTTGTACGTCCCTAGAACTCTACGCACGTTGTGGACAGTATCTTCTGATATGATCACTCTGCCTACAGTGGTAGCACTGCACTGCCTTTTTGAAGCGAAAATAGCCTGTGCATTCCCAGAACCCTTCCCGAGACACCTCCCTCATCAATCTACTGTCAATGCCTGCTCACCACCAGGAGTGGGGTCTTGTCTGACAACATGCAACAGCCTCCCCAACATACAGCTCGTAAGGATGACTGTTGGCATCCCCAGTATCCAGCTCGAAAGGGTTCAGCCCCAATAAGTCAGCAGACCATACACCCTAACCCCTCTCTTTGCTCACTGGCGGGTTGTTGGAGGTCACAGCCCTCTCCTCGATGAGAGAAAACTCAACTTAAGTGGACAGCGTAGGGACTTCTCAGGAGGTCACCCATCCCGAGATTACTCCAACCCGAACACGCTTATTTATGGAATTTTTTCACTCCTCATCACCAATTGAGCTGCATATGTGATATTCTCAACATCTATTGTATCATATCCTTTCATACAACAGAGTTGCTTGCATATGCTTGTACGACGTCGAGAGCAAGGTAAGAAGTAATAAAGTCTTATCTTTTTTTCTCCGCATTCACATCAACCACATGCAGTTGGCTGAGAAGGCATTGAATACATTGAAGTGTTCATGCAGGTTACCACCCTCCTGCATCATCAGGTCGTACAGTCTCTGCTTAAGCAATAACCTCGTGGTCAACGACTTGCTCATGTCGAGTCCTTCAAGCTTCTCTCACAGCATAACAACAGACTCTTCAATACCGATATTGAACAATACTGTCATCGACGCACATCCTGATAGCGCTGGTGGCATGCTCATCCATCTCAGTCCACTCAAAATTCTTTCACCGGAGCGGGTAAAGAATCATGCCCCTACAACACTTGGATCAACCCGTCGAAACACTACCACAAATATATTAATATAATTGTCAATTTAAATATAAACGAGTATAAAGATGGGAAAGAAAATGACGGCCTGATGAAAACACTAAGGATGTGTCGGACACGCTAGATCCGCGGACGAGTAATAGATCTGGACTGCAATCCGCCTAGTAGATACATAAGGTTCGCCGAAACTTCAACGTCGATGTACGACGTTCAACCCGCAGCCACCACTAGAGAGAACACACGTCAATGTAACTGCACACATGTGCTTGCCTTTGACACTAAGCCCCACAGATACGCCGCCTTCTCCAACGGCTAAGCCTAGCCGAGCTATTCCTCCTCCATATCAGCACCACACCGACATCGGCGAGTACCGCTACGAGCCCTTCACATGGTAAACCTAAGGAAATCCAAGGTTAACCATAAATCGCTAAGTAATCCGGAAGTTAGACAAGAGTAGTCTGATAGGATTAAGAAGTGTTATAGTGATCTCACCCATGTGTGGATTGGGATTGATATTGGGCTTGCTAGTCTTCCGAGCTAGTGGTTTGGGTTGTTGGCCGATATCAGGACGGGTTGGTCCTGCGAGCTGGAGGCTTGAGAGGCTATTATTCTACCTGGTTTGTGCTCATGTGGTGGGTCACTCGGCACTGGTTCAGTCGGCACAACGATGAAAGTACGATGACTCTGGTGCGGAGTGTAGACCTTTGGGGAGACAATATGATGTTTTATACGAGGTCTGGAAGACTATGTCCCCTAAGAGCGCACCAGACTATGGAAGACTGGTAGTTTCTGGCAAGAGTACGCAGGGGCTCCGCTGTTGTGTTCTTAGCATTGAGGCGTATGAGCAGTCTAGGCCTGGTAGTGTGTCTGCCCGCCTAGGAGTGGGAGACACCACGCTCCACTACCACCTGTGGTCACGATGAATGGTACCTCAGAGGTTAGCCACCTCCAAAAAGTGGGGATGCATGAAAGGACTATGCACAAAGTCGTGTGTGTGAGTTACATAATAAACATAGCATTGCATAGCATGACATATCATACACACTTGTTGATCCTCATCATAACATTGCATAGCATGACATATCATACACACTTGCCGGTCCTCCAAGACCGGCACGCAGTTCTTCTCACGAGAAAACAAGGGTGGCGGTAGTCCACTGCCAGACGGGAGGACGGTGAGGCCAAGAAAGAAAAGGCAGCAGCGTCATTCCTCCTCTCCCGAGATCGCCCCGGTTCTACTCGCAGGTGACGATCTAGGTTTCCCTCACGGGAATGTGAGAGAGCAGTTTTTAAATAAATAAAAACCTAAAGAAACGGGACCAGATCCATTGGATCCAAACCAATAGTATAACATTTTCTAGGAATAACACAAAACAATTTTTCCCAAGCATAATGAAATACATGGTCACCAGGGAAAATTCTTTCGTCCGCTGATCGGACCTAAAGGAAAGTCCGCAAAACCAATAAAAAACATAGAAAGTAGTGGGGCCTACGATGCACATATTTACTATGCACCGCAGACCCCATACATTTTTGGTTTTTGCTATATTCATTGATGGGGATCTTGTTCTAGGTCAGATCGGCCGACCTAATTTATCCTCGATAACAAGAAAGACGAAACCACAAAACAATGAGGAGGCATAATAAAACAGCACTTGGTAACAAGTACTACATATAAATAGATATTTATTTTCTTATTCACTAGCTCGACAAATGGCACCTCGTGTATAACAGGAAGAAAAATTAAAATAAGGAAGACAATTATTTAAGAAGCTGGATGGAAGTGCGGCAATATACCAAGTCATGATTTTGCTCTCTATATAAGAGGAGGATTGTGGAGTACTTATGTCAAAGCAAAGGAGAAATCAAATTGATTTCAATAGTAATGGAATTCTCTCATCAACTCTTTTTCCTTGCTCTTCTTCTTCCTCTCGTCGCTTGCACCGATCCCATCTACCGGCACTGTGTCCAAAACTTCACCGACAATAGCATCTTGCAAGACAACATCGACAAAACTATTTTAGCTTGATAGCAAACACTCCTGATACCGGGTACGCCATCTCCACAGTCGGCAACGGTAGCAACACCGTCTACGGGCTCACCCGGTGTCGAGGAGACGTTGGCCGCAAAGCTTGCTTTGATTGTATCGTTGCCGCTTCTCAAGATCTCCAAGCAATTTGTCGTGGCACATCGGCGTCACGTATATGGTATGAGTTCTGCTTCCTACGCTACGAGACCACCAATTTTCTTGGAACTGTTGACAATTCAGACGTGCTAAGCTGGGGGTCAACAAAAGCGGAGGAGGATCCTAAACAATTTAATACGGCGGTAATGCAACTACTGAATTGGTGAAAACGGGCGCCGCTGCTGCAGGGAGCAACAAGTTTGGAATGGGGAAGAGAAGCTTCAATGTTGATGCAAGCATAACCATCTACGGAATGGCGCAATGCACAGAAGACCTTCAAGGAATTCCGTGCATGCAATGCTTGGAAGAATTGACGAGCAGGCTGGTAATTTTCTGTGCAAATAGAAATGGGTGCTTTTATATGTCTAGTAGTTGTCTCCTGAGGTTTGAGATCTACAATTTCCTCTTGGCTACTACAATTCCTACCTATCCAGAGATTGTTGCGCCTGCGCCTTCACCCTCAACAATTGCTTAGTGGTGTGATTATGCTAAGTCTATTTGTGTGGTCAGCATTGGTATGTCAATAGATGCTTGTTATCAGTTGATTTTTCCTAAAATTTTAAAAGTGTGTTGTGTTCTCTTAAAATTTCACATGTCACAAAGCGTGGAGATGTTCTCAATTGTCTTAATGTTCGATATATGTATATGTTTGTGCTAATAATATTGCAAGTGTTCGTTTTTATTCATGAAGTAAATTTTGCGTGATCAAGTACTTTCTTATTTAAATCGTTAATTGTTTGTTATCTATTGATTTGTTGAACATACATACATGCCATTCGTTCTTGTTTGGCATTTCTAAACCGCAAAAAACATGTGAGTTATGACATCCAGAGTATGAAAGGTTATATAGCTTTGCAACACTGAGTAATTCCTTCACGTACAGTGCTCATGATCCGGACAATAGAGTCTCTTGTTAAAAGTAGCACAACATTAAACCATAAATCAAAAATCTCACTCATTAACACTTAGACATCATTCATTAACAATACTAAGCAATTCAATAGAACTAAACAAGTTCTTCAAACTGTAACTTTTATCCAATGAAAGTTAACAAGAAGTTTGTATATATGTCTTTGCATGATTGAAGAGTTGTCCATGAGATAAACAATTGGAGAAAAAAAATAATAGAAGAAGTTTAGGAGGATGAATTGTAAAAAATTTATGGAAAGCTAAAACCGAGGTCGCAGAAACACTAAACAACAACTGAAGACAAGTGCAATCCAGTGCACCAGAGTTTTCAATTGAAATTAACTTCTTTTACATGACGAGGTATACATTGCAAGACATGATTACAATGCGACTACGGAAACAAAAAATTTGCCACTAGAAGTTAACCGCGCGGACAGAATCCCGTAACCGCACAAACCGCCTAACCGTCAGCTGAGTCCGCCGAGACCGCCGAAGCCGCCTATCCGCGGCTAACCGTGCGAACTGCTATTATTGGAATGCTGAAGGAAACACGAACAGAACCTGTTGATAGACCGGGCGAACTGCTCCGCTTATCCGCTACTCCGTGTAAGAGATCTAGTCGCTGAGACCGCGACTAGTTGCTAATCGATGACTGTATTCGCGAACTGTTCCACACAAAGCTTCTACTAGTCGCCTAGCCGCCTGATGTTAGCCACACAACCTGCACAGAATCAACTTCCTTAGTCGCAGCGGTTAGAAAACCGTAACCGCAAATACCAAGCGCGAGCTCGTTCTTACTATTCACTGCTTATTTAAGACAAGCCGAGGACTCCTATTTATAAGTGTGGGGATAAGTGTCGTCACCGCATATAGCGATAGGATAACCGCTTGTCGACCTGTTGGCTAACACCATATATTTGAATAGTGCGGATACCAACACTAGTGCGCCAAGGCCGCACCATTGACAAGATCGGATAGATGACAAAATTATTGTGAACCTCCTGAAGAAGAAGGTAGAAAACCTGAAAGGGAGCTGGGTGGAGCAGCTTCCCTCGGTTCTCTGGGCCCCGAGGACCACCCCAAACACAGCCACATGGGAGACCCTTTCAAGCTCTCCCATGGATGTGCGACAGTACTCCCCATAGAATTTGAAGTCCAAACGCCTCGGGTGGTCACGACAGAGGAAGGCAGAGAAGAATGATGGGTCAAAAACAAGGAGGAGCTGCGACTCTCCCTTGACATGGTAGAGGAGCTGCGCGACCTCTCCGCCATCCGACGGGAAGAAGTGAAGAGGAGAATGGCTAGTACTCTGACAAACACGTCAGAGTCAAACAATTTACGGAGGGGGAATTGGTCTTGAAAAAGGTAGATGCAGCGAGAAGATCGGCAGCCGTGTGGAAGCTCAACCCCAACTGGGAGGGTCCATACATTATTAAAGAAACATTAAAATCAGGAGGGTATCGTCTCCCAAATGTGGAGGGAGAGACACTAAGTCTCACCTGGAGCGGTAATGACTTGAAACGTTTTTATCCTTGAGATATGTAAGTGATGTCTTGTTTTTAATAAAGCTTTTTGATGTGCTAATCCTCCTGCGGTAATAAAGCGTTTTTATCCCAGATCCTGCTGCCAGGCTCTCACCTAGCTGGCAGGACTGGATATCACTCGATGGCATCTACCCAGACCCCGAGCAGATCTCGCTGCCGGACTCTCACCTAGCTGGCAGGGCTGGATGTCACTCGATGGTGTCTACCCGGTCCCCGAGCAGATCCCGCTGTCAGGCTCTCACTTAGCTGACAGGATTGTATGTCACTCGATGACATCTAACAAGACCCCGAGCAGATCCCGCTGACAGGCTCTCACCTAACAAGCAGGGCTGAATGTCACTCAACAGATGCTTGTTATCAGTTGATTTTTCCTAAAATTTCAAAAGTATGTTGTGTTTTCTTAAAATTTCACATGTTACAAAGCTTGGAGATGTTCTCAATTGTCTTAATGTTCCATACATGCATGTTCGTGCTAATAATATTGCAAGTGTTCGTTTTTATTCTTGAAGTAAATTTTGGATGATCAAGTACTTTCTCATTCAATGATGAAGTCGGTACTGTACTTCATGATGAAGATTATCTTAATGCTATTTAAATCGTTAATTGTCATGTATGTTTGTGCTGTGCAGGTTGTGCAGATAGCGCTGAAAAGTCAGAGACTTGGTTCTGACTTCGGTCAGAGACAGTGCATAATTGCGGTTAGCAATAGGTCGCGGCTTGCGACCAGGCGGTTTTTCTCTTCTGCAACTCTCTCCTTGTTCAATAAGTTGTTCGCTTCTGGCTGTTTGTTCAGTTCGGCAGCAGTGTTCGCAGCGGTCTGCCGGCTAGGCGACCTCGCGGTCAGGCGGCTTGCAGATCAACTAACAAAGTTCTTTTGCAGCTTTGGAATAACGGGTTGTCCGCGCGGCTAGATTGCTGTCTGACGAATTAGCAGCTTAAGCCGACTCTGTAGGCAGCTCGGTAGAGTCAACGGCTTCTCATTGAGACCGCGCGGCTAGCTTTGTATTTCTTGTTTTTGCTTACATCGGGTACATCGGCAAATCATGTCTCGTCGTATATACCTCGCCTTGTAAAAATTATTGATAGTACAAGATTTTTTTGCTCTTCTAGTGCATCTGATTTATTTTGCTTCAGAGAGGCTGAGTGTTCCTACGTTTGATTTCCCATTTTCCGCAATTCATAATTTTTTTCATAAACAATATGAAATATATTACTTATTTTTATTTGTTATTTATGCAGATCGGCATGCTTAGCTTTTAGCCCTTTTAGCCCTTTTTAGCATTTGATGAACAAACACACAAAATAAAACTCAATTTTAGCTTTAGGCTCGTGAATTATAATACTTGGTTCCACCTGAGTTATATCCCTGGTTACATCTAGTGAAGATCCAAAATATTTTTTTGAGCAATCAGTGATTTTCGAGACATAATATTTGTTGCGGTCTACTTAACGCTCCTGCCAGATTAGGCTAAACTTGGCCGTCTTAGCCCGCAGAGCGGTCAAATGCATACACAGTCACAGAACAAGAAACATGGTACAAACACTGTTTTTTACATGGAAAAATCACTCAACTGAGTAAAAAATCACGAGACCGGATCTGTGCCGGTCAAACTCCACCACGAGCTTCGGGTTATAAATCTTCTGCAGACGACAGGCCGCTCATCGTTACAACTGGGGGATGAGAGCGAGTACACTTGTGCTTGGTGGGCGACAAGCCGCCTCATGCGAAGCTTGAAACTAGTATCCTTTTGGTGGGAGTGAATGCTCCTGAGCACCGGGCGCGTGCTGAACACGGCCGCGGAGCGGGCGGAATGATGCTGACGTGAACTTGCGAGATGCTGAGCGCAAAGAGGCTTCTTGGGTTGACTGGCGGAATTTGTCCTTTGTGGTGGACTTAGATAAATTTCCGTTGGAGAGGCGGCGGCTCGTAGGAGAAATTTGGTGGAGAGACGATGGCTCGTAGGAGAAATCCGGCAGAACTCTGGCCTGAGGAGGAAGAAAGCAAGACGAAAAAAGATGAGAAATGAGTAGGCCCGAGACTTCTTTTATAGCCTCTAGGAGGTGATTAGGTAGTTATGAGGCTATCCGCACACCGTAACCACGCATAATATTATTTTTAGCATAGCTTTAGCTGCATACTACTCGCATAATATTTACTAAATGCAAGTCATTTATTTTATTAATGACACACCCCCACTAACCATGGTCGTTAGAGGGTGGTTATCCATGAAATGGATGACAGCGATCGCGACGAAATGATCAGACGGCGTGGAGGGGCTGTAATGCACAGGCGGCCACCTCAACGACGGACGGTCGTCGGCAAAGGAGGGCTGCGGACGCGGGAGGCGGCCACACGAAAGGGCGGCTGGGGGTATGACCGCTCCTTGCAGGCGGCGCTTCGCAGCCGGGAGGCAATCGCAAGGCAAGGCAGGGCGGCTGGACTGCAGCCACCCCTTGCGGGCGGCACCCCGTAGCCGTGAGGAGACCACGAGGAGAGGGGGGGGGGGGGGGGGTGGCGGCCGCCCCTTGTGGGTGCCGCCTCGCGACCTGGAGGCAACCGCAGATGAGGGGCAGTCGGGGTGCGGCCTCCCCTTGCGGGCGGCGCCCGCGACCGGGAGGCGGCCGCGAGGAGGAGCGGCTGGGGTGCGGTCGCCCGTTGTGGGTAGCCTCCTGCGGCGGCGCCCCGCGGCCAGGAGTTGGCCGCGAGGAGGGTCGCAGGCCGCTCGACGCCGACGATGGCGGCTCCGGCGGCCGGTCTCGGTGGTGGCTCGGATGGTGCACGTAGTGGGATCGGCGTGCGGGGCATCACGTGTGGCGATCGCGTGTGCAGCGGTCAAACTCATGATCCCACTAATTTAGTGGAGATTTTGGGGGTGGGCTATTTGCACCCTCAATCCTTTATAAAAATTATGACGGCCTCATCAATACTAATGAATTTGAATATTATATACTTTTCAAACAAATATTTGAGTGCATATATTTTATGAGAGCATTTTAGGTTCGTCAGTTCCACCTAGTTTTAGGTGTAGAATTAAATACAGTCGTACGATCTGATATCCTACGTCTGAGTTGATTTTGCGGAATACTGTAGTATTCTACAAATATGGTCAATATTCCTAGTATTTCAATCAATCATGTTTTTTTGCAGGAATCAACGATTTGATGCGTGCGAGCACGGTGATCTTAGTGGAAGAAACACACATACAATTTGTTATTTAAATAAAACTGTTATATTATTAAAATTGTTATATTATTTAAATACTTATAATCAACTAAATCTCATAGATTCTTGAACTCGAAGTCATGCAAAATTATTAAACATTTACAAGTTGGTATTTGTTGGAAACGAGATTCGGCTCCACCTAGAGTTCGGACCTATGATGCAACTCACACCTACTTCTCCAAGCCGTCTCTTTGTGAGAGACTTGAATTTGGGGAATGACCCTTAGCTCTAGCATGGAGGTCCCACCTCACATCCAGAAGACCTTTGAGATCTCCCCCTCCCTAGCCAATGTTGAGCTAGGTGCCTTCGAGAATGAAGGAAGAGGATGAGGAGTGGTGAAAAATCTGAATCCCCTCTCCAAGGCACCCCAATGGTCTATTTATAGATTTTTTGGGGATGACCTGCCAATAGCGCAATCTCGCTGCTCTAAAATTACCGAAATACCCCAGGACTGGTCTGCCAACAGCCAAACTCTGATGTTCTGAACAGCTATTCGCAGCCCACAAGAAGCAAAATAGCAGACCCTCAAGTCGGGCGAGCTGCTCAAGCCGAGCAAGCCGCTCAAGAAGGGCGAGCCGCGTAAGCCGGGCGAGCCGCTCAAGCCGGGCAAGCCGCTCCAGCCGGGCCGAGCCGGCCAGGCGAGCACTAGGCTGGACGAAAACCCCACGGTGTCGCCAGGCGACGCCCTAGGGGAGAAGGTCGGGGAGAAGGTCGGCTTGCGCCGCACCCACCCCCATGAGAGGAGGCCGGGGCGGGTGCCGGGCTTGAGCCGCACCCGCCCCCCTGACGGAGAGGCCGGGGTGGGTACCTGGCTCGCGCCGCACCCGCCCCCCTGACGGGAGGCCGGGGCAGGTGTCGGGCTCGCGCCGCACCTGCCCCCCTGAGAGGAGGCTGGGGCGGGTACCGGGCTCGCGCCGCACCCGCCCCCCTGAGAGGAGGTCGGGGCGGGTGTCGGGCTCGCGCCACACCCACCCCCCTGAGAGGAGGCCGGTGCGGGTGTCGGGCTCGCGCCACACCCACCCCCCTGAGAGGAGGCGCCGCCCCCGCCCCCCCTGAGAGCCGCACTCGCCCCCTGGAGGAATACACCAGGCACTAGCAAGCTAGGCAAATATTTTCCTCCCCTACTAGTATATTATGCAGATTAACCATAAATTTGCCTCCAATAGTACAAAACCCTCTAAAAAGCTTATAAATGTGTAGCAAGTCTCGCGCCTGCCGGGGAACCCCATTCCGCAAATATGAGGTTATACACAATCCCCGCTCTTTTCGAGCGAGTTCCACGCTCGGAAAGAAACATCTAACCCAATGTATTCGCTGAGTGTAGCTCTCTCGCGACCGAAAATACTTGGCCTCTTTGAGGGGTCAACCTGCCATGTCAGCTAATGAGATCCTGGGTGACAAGATCCCCTCGGGGGTTGGAACTTACTCGCCACCGAGGCACATTCGACCCATCCAGCTAGTGGAAACCTGGATGAGGAGATCCGCTCGAGGTTGGAACCTTCTCGCCACCGAGGCATATTCGACCCATCCAACTAGTGGGAGCCTGAATGAGAAGATCCTCTCGGGATTGGAACTTAATCGCCACCGAGGCACATTCGACACATCTGATACCTCTATCCTGCTCAAGCTCTCCATGATCTTCTCCATCTCCTCTGCCCACGCTAGCCAGGAGATGGTGTTGATGGCCGTGACGTAGCACTGCCTTGCCAACCTGGGGTCTCCTCTGACCCTGACTTGGATCCCTCCAGTGTTAAACTTGAGGCACCAGTGGAAGGACGATGTCATATAACGGAAGGCGTTGATGAGGGGTCTTTCGAAGATAACATTATAACTGATCGGAGCGTCAACAATGACGAACCGACAGTTCCTTGAGCTCCCCCCAACTTCACCTTTAGTCCGACTCCACCTTCTACCTCCTTCCTTTCCCCTGAAAATCTGAACAGCGGTCCGTCTAAGGTCAACACCCTCCTTGGTTCCACCTTCATCCCGTCAAACGCCTTCTTGAAAATGACATTGACGGAGCTCCCGTTGTCAACCAAGATCCTAGAGATGGTGTAGCCTTCGATGATTGCCTGGATGACCAGCGCATCGCAGAACAGATCCTCATGATCTCGCATGTCCTTCATTGAGAAGGTGATCCTCTCCTTTGGGGGTGGGGTCTAGGATGTCGAAGTGACGCTCCGACGGTACATGACATGGAGGCTTGCCTTCCGAGTGGTCTCAATCCCCACTCCACTATGGATCACTCCTATACCTCATCGGGTTCCTACGTCGACCCGGTCCTCATATACATCATCTTCCCCCTCTCTGGGTAGAACTTCTTCAATCCGCATCGGCGGCTGCTGCTGGGCTGGGGCTCTTGCCTCTCTCACTTCCATGAATTCGGGGCAAGTAGCTGTGGCGTGACCCTCTACCTGGTGGAAGTCACAGTACGACAACACTCTTCCTTCTCTTCTTCGACGGGCTGGGTGATTTCTCTCGTTACCTCTTGCCCTTCTTCTTATCTCCATGGCTTGCTGCGGTGGGGGTAGGAGCTGCCTAGGGGCTTGTCTCTGAAAGTTAAACCTCTCTTGGCCTCCATGAAAGTTCCCCCCACCCTGGACGGGACCTCTTCCTGGACCTTGAACGGGCCCTCCCTGCTGTCTCCAACCTAGATCCTGACCTTCCTGAGGTCCCTAGAACCCCTGAGCTCTCTGCTCTTCTCTCCTTCTTCCCTCCTGATGCCTCGAGACACCTTGCTTGTTCGACTCTGCCTCTGTTAACCTCGCCAACTTCTTGACGAACGTCGGGTTGGCCGCCTCATTCGCTATCTCCTCTGTCGCCCTTTCCATCAGCTCTTCAAAGGATAAGGGGGCCTTTCGGGTCAGACTCATCTTGAAAAACCCTTCATGCAACCCCACCGTAAATGCCATCTGAAGGGCATACCCCGACATCTCCTGGATGTCCAGGATCTCTTCTTGGAACCTGTCCACATATTAGGCCAACGACTCCTCTTCCCTCTGACTTATCAGGAAGATGGACTCGGGACTCTTCTTCCTCTTTTTAGAAGTAGAGAAGCGAAGCTGAAAGCTCCGGCTCAAGTCTTCGAACCCGTAGATCGATTTCGCTGGGAGTTGATGGAACCAATCGCTTGCATTGTCTTTCAACGTGATCGCGAAGAGCCGACACTTGAATGCATCCGTCATCGGCCTGATAGAGACCGCATCTTCGAACCACTGCAGGTGCTGGACGGGATCATCCTTCCCGGTATAATAAGTCATGTCAGGTTCTCTGAACCCCTCGGGAATGGGAGCTGAGACAATCAGCTCGCTGAAGGGTGACCCCCTACTTAGGGGTCTCACATGCTCCACCCGCGTGACCTGCTCGCCTGGGAGGCTAGCATTCGCCGGGCTGGGGAATAACTCCCGGCCGGTATGGTCTCGCTCGACCCCCTCTCCCATCCTTTCTTTCCCGGGCCGTCTTCCTGGTGCACTTTCTTCTACTCCTCCTGGGGTCATCTCGCCTAGACCCCTGGGAGCAGTCTCGCCGAGACCCCTAGAGGCTGCCTCGCCGAGACCCCTGGAGGCTGGTTCCTGGGGGGTGGGAGTTGTGCAGTCACCCCGAGGGGCAATACTTCGCAGCATCTCCATGATGCCTTGGATGGACGTCATGAACTCTTCCCTCCTTATATAGGGTGTTGAGTTGGGGAGCTGATTGGGGTCATCACCACCTCCAAGATCTCCCGCAATAGAACCTGCTTAGGAACTTCTGTATGAGCCGCGGTCCACGCTCACCGCACCAAAATGTTGGAACCGAGATTCGGCTCCACCTAGAGTTCGGACCTAGGGTGCAACTCACACCTACTTCTCCCAAGCCGTCCCTTGGTGAGAGACTTGAATTTGGGGAATGACCCTTGGCTCTAGCGTGGAGGTCCCACCTCACACCCGAAGACCTTTGAGATCTCCACCTCCCTAGCCAATGCTGAGCTAGGTGCCTTGGAGGATGGAGGAAGAGGATGATGAGAGGTGAAAAATCTGAATCTCCTCTCCAAGGCACCCCAAACGTCTATTTATAGATTTTTGGGGATGACCTGCCAATAGCGCAATCCCGCCGCTCTAAAATTACTGAAATACCCCGGGGTTGGTCTGCCAACAGCCAAACTCCGTTGTTCTGAACAGCTATTCGCAGCCCAGCAGTGGCAAAATAACAGACCCTCAAGCCGGGCGAGCCGCTCAAGCTAGCACTAGACTGGGCGAAAACCCCACGGTGTCGCGAGGCGACGCCCTAGGGGAGATGGTCGGGGAGAAGGTCGGCTCGCGCCGCACCCGCCCCCCTGAGAGGAGGTCGGGGCGGGTGTCGGGCACGCGCCGCACCCGCCCCCCTGACGGGGAGGCCGAGGAGGGTGTCGGGCTCGCGCCGCACCCGCCCCCCTGACAGGAGGCCGGTGTGGGTGTCGGGCTCGCGCCGCACCCGCCCCCCTGAGAGGAGGCCGGGGCGGGTGCCGGGCTCGCGCCGCACCCGCACCCCTGAGAGGAGGCCGGGGCGGGTGCCGGGCTCGCGCCGCACCCGTCCCCCTGAGAGCCACACTCACCCCCTGGAGGAATACACCAGACACTAGTAAGCTAGACAAATTTTTCCTCCCCATACTAGTATATTATGCAGATTAACCATAAATTTGCCTCCAACAGTACAAAACCCTCTAAAAAACTTATAAATGTATAGCAAGCCTCTCGCCTGTCATGGGACCCCATTCCGCTAATACGGGGTTGTACAGTATTGATTAGTAATTTAATATACTCAAGCAGGCCTTGGATTCATAATATAAGCACCAGGTTTAGCATTTATAAACATCTGAAAAAACTTTCCCGCACTACCCGCTCTCAGAGGAAGGAGCGCGGGTAGCGCAGGAGCCGTCCGATGAGCCTTTAAAGTTTGTGATTTGTTTTTTTTTTTTTTTTGGTAAAGCACAAACGTTGGATTTAAAGTTGGAGGATTGAATCTCCGCTCCAAAAGAAGAGAAAGCTACCCATACGAAAAAAATTATTCTATAAACATCAGGCTTCACATCTATAAACATCAACTGGCTTCCCATGTTCAATTGCTATATGTAAATATATAAACACCAGGCTTCCCATATTCAGTGTAAATATAAAATATATATATTTTCCATAAACACCCTCATTCTAGAAGAATAAAAAAGTGTGCTGATATTAGCACATCATTTTTGACTCTGCTAAAAATTTGAGTCTTTTTGGACTTTTAGAATTTCTATTAGCAAGTATTGCACAAAAAAATTATTCCTTATTCGCACTCGCCCCTCTTGTGCTTGCGCCTACTATCCAAACCTTGATTCCGCCGGCGACCCTTCCTCCTCTCTTTTTGTCCGGCCTGATGGGCTCCAAATCCGGCAAGTGCTCCTCCTCAATTTCCCGAGCGGCGTTCTTTTTGTTGACACGTTCTCCTCCATTATCTGGCGGCTATATCTTTTCCACATCCGGCGATCTCTTTCTCTTGGCAGCGGTGCTCCTCTATTCCGTGATATTTTCAAGCGCCCATTTCTCCTTCAGGCGATGGTGCTCTGCTCCTCACCTTTTCCAATATTTGAGCGTGGATAGCATTCGTGTTTGTGGATCGCCAATTAAAAAAAAACAATTTTATGAATAACCAAAAATGCTAATAATCAAAACTGTGGTGCTACTATCAATGCCCATAAAAACTTAAATAACGACGAAACTTATGTAAGAAGCTAGTTGGAGGCCATGTACAAACAGACCAAGTCATGATTTTGCCATACATCTATATAAGACCTACAAAGGATTGTATAGCACTTAAACCACATCTATCAAAGGAGAAATATTCCAATCAATTCCAGGAGTAATGGATTTCTCCCATCAGCTTTTCCTCCTCGCTCTCCTCCTTCCTCTCGCCGCCTGCATCAATCCCACTTACCAGCACTGTGGCCAAAACTTTACCGGCAATAGCATCTTGCAAGACAACATCAACAAAACTATTTATAGCATGATAGCAAACACTCCTGATAGCGGGTACGCCGTCTCGACAATCGGCAACGGTAGCAACACCGTCTACGGGCTTGCCCGATGCCGAAGAGACATCGGCCCTAAAGCTTGCTCAGATTGTATTGTTGTTGCTTCTCAAGATCTCCGAGCAATCTGCCCTGAGACTTCTGCTTCACATATATGGCGTGATTTGTGCTTCCTACGCTACGAGATCACCAACTTTCTTGAAACTATTGACAATTCATACCTGAAAGGCCGGCGGTCGACGAAAGAGGCGGAGTTGGTACCACTGAATCCAAGAGTAGAAACGCCTCCCCTTTCCAGTTGTGACAATTTATCTTGCGAAGCTTATTGTGAAAAAGAAGGTCGCATTGGATTTTGCTCATTCGGGGGTTGCACATGCATATGATAAGTTGAACATCTTGTTATATTATTATGCATGTTGTGTTACAAGGGACTGCAAATATTCTGAATTTGTTGGTGCCAAGAATAAGTTGAACATCTTGTTATATGATAAGTTGAACATCTAGTTATATTATTATGCATGTTGTGTTACAAGGGACCGCAAATATTCTGAATTTGTTGGTGCCAAGAATAAGTTGAACATCTTTTTATATAATAAGTTGAACATCTTGTTGTTTTTTCTTAGTATCTAAGCTCAATTAGGGATACATGCTTATATTTTGTTTCTATATATAATAAGTTGAACATCTTGTTATTTTTTCTTAGTATTTAAGCTCAATTAGGGATATATGCTTATGTTTTGTTTCTTTCTTATGATGTTGGTGTCAAAAATGCCTCCAAGTCCACATCGCTTGAATGAAAGGGTAAGGCTGTTGTGGAGTGGACGATTTACTTCGGGTCACGAGTGAATATATAGGAGAGGGGTTTCCGTGGACCGTCACACAAGACTTCCTGCAATGGAAACTCTTTGTTGCGGGTGATATTATTGATTGAAAGCTTGGATTACATCAAGTTACATGTTGAAAATCGTAAAACATAACATGCTGTCGTGAGCTCGCGGTCTCGGAGGTGTTCATTGCGCCGGTTTTCGGAGGTGTTCGCTGTGCCTGTTCTCGCGACCTCAAATAGGGGTGTTCGCCCAACTCTTGTATGTGCTCGTCCAGGCTCTTGTGAACTTGTCAGCTTTGTTGCTCCTCATTCTCATTTCCTTTCTGGTCCGGATCTAGCTCCTATTTATAGGAATTGGAGGCTGCCCGGACAGGCAGGCTCTGGAAAGTGACCGCCCGACCCTCTTGGGCCCTCAGAATGGAGGTTGCGTGGACATCCGAAGATGATTGCGTGCCCATCTCGGGCCCTCAGAATGGAGGTCACGCGAACACTCGAAGAGTGACCGCGCGACCCTCTCAGGCCCTCAGAAGGGAGGTCACGTGGACACCCGAAGAGTGACCGCGCGACCCTTTCGGGTGCTCGTTGGGGGTCCGAGCGGTCCGGTTTGGGTTGGTTTGGACCCAAACCGAAACCAAATCGATAGCCATCAGTTTTCGGTAGTTCAAAACTGACCCAAATCAAACCTGATCGGTTTGGTTCATAGGCAGTTCAGTTTTTGATCATTTTTTGGCAGTTTGGTTTCAGTTTTTGAATATTTTTCACAAAAAATATTCTGGAAGTGAATTTGAATTATGAGAACCATTTAAAACTACCTTAGTTTATTTTGTTATTTCACGGATTTTTATGAAATCAATTGATTGATAATAAACTATACATTAAAGAAGACAAATAGATATACAACATTAAAACTGTAATTAAGGTCCGGTTTATGTGGTCGTAGCCGCTTGACCGGTGAAAATAAGCCCCCCCCCCCCAAACAGAGTCTTAGCAGCGGAGATATATTCAAAGGTTTATATCCGGTATAACAACTTGTGCAACCAATATTCGTCGAGGGTGGATCCCTCCAGAGCCAGATCAGCAAGAGTCAAAGTCAGCAAGTCAAGATAGAGGTCAGAGTCAACGCGCCAAGTAGAAGAAGGTCTGGGTAAGTATGACGAGCTCCCCTCGCATACTCGCCAGGTAGGAGACTAGGCATGATACTCGCCGAGCCGTGCCAGTTCCTCCAGGAAATCGCCTAATCGCCCCGGGGTGGGGCTATAAATAAACCTCCATCCCTTTGGATTTCCCTATAAATAGGACCCCAGGGGTACAAGGAGAGGCACTTGAAAATCTCGTCAAGAGCTCGCAAGTTCCCCTTCCTGGACGTCAGCTGAGCCTTTGAATTCCTTTTTCAGAGAGACCGGGCCGCGACCTTTCGACTATCCCCTTTAGTTGTCGCGACTTAGTTACTATCTAGTCTCCCTCGTACCCCGCTCGGCCATTTTTGGTTGTGGAGGGGTACTTTTTATAAGCTTTCGAGTACATGGTGGGACCTCCCTGTCGCAGCACCTGGGGTCCTATTTGATGTTCGGTGATCTCCGTGCTTTAGCCCGCTAGCCATCAAGCCGATCCGTTGGGTCGATAACCTTACACTGCCTTGATCCGATTTTTGGAGTAGGGAAATTTTCTTAGCTTCAACACTTGGTGCGGTGATCGTGGATCACAGCCAAGGAAGTAAAGAATTGTTGATAGGCGAGATGGTGAGTGCAGGCGAGGAGAACGAGTTAGTCGGCAACTTGGAGGGAGTTGGTAACTCGGCGCGAGGAGGCGAGTTTGTGACTGTAACTGTGTTTGAAGAGTTTGTGAAGAGGATGGAGAGAACTGTCCTCGCAGGGTTCTCTCATCGCCCCGAGGTCACGGCGACCTCGCCCCGTCGCGTGACACCGTCGGACGAGGAAGCGCCTCCAAGACGACCTGGGAAGGAGCTAACTTGGGAGAGGGAGGAGTGACCGATGCAGTCGCGACAATACCCAGCAAGCAGTCAAGGGATCAGGTTCCGAGATCTAGAGCCGTCGGCGAGGTACCGTGATACTCGCCAGTGGAGCGAGTATGATGATGATACCAACGAGGATGAAACATGTCACCGCCAGGGATGGAGGAGCCCCTTCTATGACGAGATCCTCGCAGTCCTAGTTCCCGAAGGGTTCCGAGAGCCACTCCTCACCTACTACTCCGGCAGAGATGACCCAGTCAGGCATCTCCAATGGTTTGAGGATGTGATGTCCATACGCAACATGTCAGACGCCTTCAAGTGTAGGTTCTTCTCGATTACCTTCAAGGGTAATGCGAGAGATTGGTTCCACCAGTTGCCGGCCGGCTCTGTCTACTGCTTCGCGGATCTGCGTCGGGGCCTTATGACTAGGTTCACGACATCCAAGAAGAGAAAGAAGGAGGCAACGACCCTCTTCAAGATCGCTCAAGGGCAGCACTAGAGTCTTGGCAACTACATCGACCGTTTCTAGGAGAAGATCTTGGATGTAGAGGAGGTGGACAACTTCATTCTGATGCTGGCCTTGAAGTTTGGTCTGAAGCAGGGTCTCTTTAGCATGGAGACCCGAGGTCCTTTGAGGAGATGATGGAGATCGAGAAAAGAGCTTCATGGAAGGACCCGTTAATCACTTTCTTAACGATTAGTCGGCTTCCTGCCAGTGAAGAAGATCGGAGGAAAATCTGGTTTAAGGCTGCCTACTACCTGCTGCAGGAAGGGGAGCTTTATCGAAAGACCATCCCGGGACCTCTTGCCAAATGCCTGTCAGAGGCTGAAATCTCTCGAGTTTTGGAAGAGATCCATTCAGGAGAGTGCGACAGCCACTCAGGAACCCGTACCCTAGAGCAGAGAATACTAAGACACGACTACTTATGGCCGACCATTCGGAGTGATGCCGAGGATTTTCAAAGAAGTGTTCAAAGTGTCAGCTCTTCGCACCTCATCAGTTGCAGCCAGCTTAGCAACTCCGTTCAATCACCGCCCCTTGGCCCTTTGGCATCTGGGGAATGGATCTAATCGGCCCTTTCCCACAAGCCAGCGGACAGAGAAAGCTCGTACTCGTCATGATCGACTACTTCTCCAAGTGGATCGAGACAAAGGCCTTTTCCAAGACCACTTCTCAGATCGTGAAGAACTTTATTTGGGGGAGATTACTTGTAGATTCGGGATTACTCTTGCCATCATCACCAACAATGGTCCGCAGTTTGCCAGCTTGGAGCTGGAGGATTTCTGCAAGCAACTAGGAACGGATCTTCGATTCGCCTTTGTGCATCATCCTCGAAGTAACAGATAGGTGGAAGCCGCCAACAAGCTGATCATCAACCTCCTGAAGATGAAAGTCACCAATCTGAAGGGCAGTTGGGCAGAGCAATTCCCCTCGGTCCTATGGGCTCTGAGAACAACTCCTAACTCGGCTACGGGGGAAACACCCTTCAAGTTATCCCACGGGTCTGAGGCACTCATCCCAGTGGAGTTCAAGGTTCGGAGTCCGAGAGTCATAGCAGCAGGAGAATGCAGCGAAGAGTGGCGCTTGGAAAATGAAGACGCCCAGAGACTCTCACTAGACTACATTGAAGAGTTTCGCGACTTAGCCTCCATCCGCCAGGAGGAAATTAAAGGTGCACGACAAAACACTTTGACAAGAACGTCCGCTTCAAACACTTCCTCGCGGGAGATCTGGTCATGAAGAAGGTGGACGCCACAGGAAAGGGAGATGTAGTTGGAAAGCTGCATCCCAATTGGGAAGCCCTTTCATCGTCTAGGAAGCCCTAGCTACTAGTTGCTACTGTCTGCAGGATTAAGAAGGAGAGCAATTAGGGAGCACTTGGAGCGGGGATGACCTGAAAAGGTTTTACCCTTAGCGGTAACCTATAATTACTCTTGTAATCCCATTTCAATATATGCATTCCATCGCCCCCAGAGCCACGGGAGGTTGCGAGTTGTATTCTTTGTGGATTTGTTTCAAGATAGCTAGGAGCAATGAAGTCCTACTCCATAATCGATTTAGGAAACCTGCGCTCGACCTGTTTCTCCTAAATAGCCCAGGACGGACGATGAGATGATGTCTCAGGATTTAAGCATCCTTGTAAGATCGAACCCCTGCATTGACGACCTAGATCAGCTCCCCCTTGCATGTCGGTTTAGCTACCCCCGATTGCATCTCTCCTCCGGCTGGAGGAATTATCAGGAACAGGTATGGACACTAATCTATTAAACTCGATAAAGGATCGACCTCACAAATTGATCCCTTGTGTAAGGGCATCATCTGTCTTTGGGAAGACTAAAAGATCCGCTCTTAGCGACTGTTAGTCCTGCAAAGCAGGATGTGTCTCTGTTATTTCCAAGGTAGGATAACCTGCCGAGCTCAGAAAGGTATAAATTCGTGGAAGGATGGTGGACTCGAGTGTGTGTGTCCTGTGGGACCTCCCAAGGGACATTCCCCTTTGCTCGTACACGGGACTTTGTAGCCAAGTATCGGAGTTGGAAAAGATCTCCATTGTCGGATTGGGACACAAGCCTTCAACCTATTTCTCCTAAATAACCCAGGGTGGACGATGAGACGATGTATCAGGATCTAAGCGTCCTTGTAAGACCGATCCCCTACATTAACAGCCGAGATCAGCCCCCCCTTGCATGTCAGCCTAGCCACCCCCGATTGCATTTCTCCTCAAACTGGAGGAACTATTAGGAACATGTCTGAACGCCAACCTCCGAACCCAACGAGAGAAGATCGACGTCTCCTTGAACTTTCTGAAAATCTCTTATAAATATCGGTGCATCTAATCTTTTTGGCTATCTCCTAAGCAGCAGGGTGAAACATTTCGGCACCGATTGAAGTCCTCGAGTCGTGGGGTTATCGTAGTCTGAATCCCTGCACGAGCTCCTCTCCAGCATATCTGCTACCGACCCCCTCGGGTGAGATAGTTCCCTCGTGTGTGTTGTTGTCATAGTTTGGGCCCCATGTACGAGCTTCCCTCCTGCAGGCAGACTACGAGCTCAAACCGAGTCGACTCTCCACCTCCAGTTGAGCCCGACTCCTGTGAGATATCGACTCTCCACCTCCAGTCGAGCCCAGCTCCTGTGACCTGTCGACTCTCCACCTCCAGTCAAGACCCGACTCCTGTGAGGTGTCGATTCTCCAACTCCAGTTGAGCTCGGCTCCTGTGAGCTGTCGACTCTCCACCTCCAGTCGAGCCCGGCTCCTGTGAGCTGTCGACTCTCCACCTCCAGTAGAGCCCGGCTCCTGTGAGCCGTCGACTCTCCACCTCCAGTTGAGCTCGGCTCCAGTGAGGTGTCGACTCTCCACCTCCAGTTGAGCTCGGCTCTTGTGAGCTGTCGACTCTCCACCTCCAGTTGAGTTCGGCTCCTGTGAGGTGTCAAATCTCCATCTCCAGTCGAGCTCGGCTCCTGTGAGCTGACGACTTTTTTCCACCACCAGTCGAGCTCGTCTCCTGTTGGGTGTCGACTACATTATCCAACTCAGTCGAGCTAGGCTCCTATAAAGAATGCGACTGTGAAGGTGCGAGTATACGAGTAAGCGCAGTTACGAGCACCAATGTGCGAGCATATGACGAGACTTGCGAGTAGGCGACAAATATCAGCGTGCGAGTAGTTGCTGCGATTACGCAGGTGCGAGCAATGATGGGGTGAGTAGGAACGATATCAACGTGCGAGTAAGCACATGTCGGGCTCTCAATCTCTCTGCACCTATGAGCCTAGCGAACATCAACATACAGACAAATATATACATAGAAGCGAGTAACATAAAAATTTATATATTTCTTGAGCGAGGATTACATAAATTTACAATTTCCTATTTACAAAAATCTGTACAAGAATGGGCGCAGGAGGTCGCTGACCGACTATGACTCATCGTCGCTAGTATCAGGCCTGTACTCGTAATCCCTGATGATGACATCCTCCTTGTCTTCAGCATCATCCTTGTTGGAACACCCTATTACTAATTTGGGTCAGGATCACTATGTCTCTAGGAAACCAGTTTTTGACCTCCTGTATAGCTCTAAAGGTCAATTAGAATTGAGTCTAAGGGTTAGATGTCTAGGTTTGGAAGCTGCCCTCAAGACCAAGAATTTTTCAGTTTGAGACTAAGTCATATCGTCGAGCTCAGCACGACGATTCGTCGAACTCCGATCGACGATCGTCTAGCTCAACTTCGACAAATCGTCGAACTCCATTCGACGATCGCTGAGCTCAACTTCCATAAATCGTCGAATTCCATTCGACGATCTGCGAGCTCAGTTCGACGATCTTGACTCAGCATTGGATCTCTATCTCTGAGCTCAGTTCGACGATCTTTGAGCTCAGATCGACGACTTTTGTTGCTGTCTAAATCCATATCGCTGAGCTCAGTTCGACGATAGCAGAACTCAGTTCGACGTTTTTCTGATGACTTCAAGGATTTTCAAGATTCAAATTCAGAACAGTTAAGGAGTTATTCAGCAATTAATTCAGAAGATTTTCTAGCCGTTTTCATTTATTTCTGGACCAAGTTTCAAGGGATTATCAAGGAATGTTTCTTTGGACTTTCCTCCAGAAGACATTTTGCAATTAAGGATGCAATTAATGCAGGCCAACGGCTATTCTTGACAGAGGATGTTTCTTCTATTCAGTACCAGAGAATAAAAGACAAGATTTTTTTTGAATCTCTCAGACATCACAACACTGAGAACACAAACAAGAAAAAGAACAAGAACAATATATTCTCTGTCTCAAAGAATTCTCAATAGAACACACATCCAAGGAGATCAAACTTTCTGAAATCTTCTGATCTCTCTTGTCTCAAGTGTTCAAGGCCAACATCTTTCAAAACTCCAGACACCCAACATTTCAGCTGTTGCTGAAATCATCTTTTGCTGGAGATCAACTTCTGAAGGTCTATCACCCTACAACAAAGCTTCTTTTCCTGAACATCTCAAGGACTCAGGGGGAGCTTTGACACCATCAAATCCACATAGTCTTCTCAGCTGCTTTGAGAAAGAGAAGACTTCCATCACTCTCTCACCCCCATCTCTGTAAAGGGTTTCTCAAACTCCCTTCAAAAGTTTGAGTTTGGTTTTTGAGCACCTTGTCAAAATCTCATTGGTGGCAAGACACCTGATCAAAAAATATGATTTGGTTTTTTGAGCACCTTATCAAAAGCTCATTGGTGCCCAGGACACCTGATCAACTCATCCTGCAGTGGATTCCTACCTAGGGTGGTGGAAGAGTGGATGTACCCAAGTTTAGGGGAACCACTATATTTCCTTGTGTCATCTGGATTGCTTGTCTTTATTTTTGTTTCTGGCTGTGATTGTTCTGTGATTATTTTGTGATTAGTTTAGTTCTGGGATTAGATTTAATAATTGCTTCCTTGCTCACTTAGATTACAACAATTGTTGTAAAAAGTTTTCAAGCACCATATACTCTATTCACCCCCCCTCTAGAGTATATCAGATCTAGCTGCACTTTCAATCCTCGTCGTCATCCTCGTCATCGCTGTTGTCGCTGCTCTCTCCGTTGTTGCTGTCGCTGTCGCCGCCGCTAGAGCTAGAAGCCGAGGACAGGACGCGATCAGGCGAGTTCGACTCCTCGGCAAGGAGGAACAAGATGAGGTCCAGAACAGTCAAGTGGTTGGCCTCCGCACCGAGGAAGCCGTCCATTCTCAGCTTAGCGAGGACGGCTTCCGTCGATGCTCGCGCTATCCCGCGACGGATAGCGGGCATCTCGCCCCCGTGCATGCAGATTTTCTTGCACATCCTATGCGTTGTCGCCGTCTCCTACGACTCAACAGGGCGAGTACCGGAAGGATCCGAGCGATCTTTGACGGCGGACTGCCGAGTTTCCAACTCGGCAACCCAGATCTGAGAAGCCTCCAGCTCGGCCTTGGTGTGGCGAGCTCTTGCTCGAGCTCGGAGAACTTCTTCGCCATCTCAACCTCGGCGGCCTGCGGGGATCAATAGGCCAGCAGTCAGAAAAATGTAAGTACAGGAACATCTAAGTCACGCCGAGGAGCCGACTAACCTCATAATCCTTCCAGCGGACAGATTCTATCCCCAATTAGATCGCTTTCTGGGTGACGACCTTCAATACTTCCTGCGTTTCGAGCAGCTTCCTCGACGTGTAGTGCCCCAGCTCGACAGTCTGCAGGATGGAGCGGAAAGTCTGGTAGGCGAGCACTTCCGGGCTGAGCTCCAGCATGGACTCGGCGTCCGCCCGCTCATAGAGCGCGAAGCCAACATCGAATGCCTCCCCCTTGTTCTCCCAATCATCCGACCAGGCGGGCAGGTTCGTGCTCAATGTCACTTTATGCTCGCTCTCTGACCAGGAGGCTAGCGGGCAACCATAGGCATCCTTACCCCCTCGCCTGAGGTTATAGTTCGGGTGAAAGTAAGGCTCCCCGACATTGACAAGAGACTCCCTCTCATTGAACAGCTGGCGGAAAACCCTCGCTCGCTTGCTCGCGTGATCGGGAGACTTAGCCTTCCCCTTCCCCTTTGCGAGCTTCTTCTACAGCGAGCCACCCTTGTCGTCGGCGAGTGACTGGCCCTTGACGACCAGAGGAGGCGGGATCTCCTCCACCTCGGCGTGAAGGCTCGAAGGCTCCTGGCGCGAGGACGCAACTTCCTTTGCCGGAGGAAGCGGCTTTTACGGAAGCTGGCGAACCTCTACAGATTGAAGAATAGTCAGTAGTAATCACACAACTATCATGAGAGGTCTTGACGAGTATGTTAGAATCTCGTGAGACTTTACCTTCGCAGGGGAGGTCTTCGTCGACCACATTGACATTGACATTGATGCGCCAATAGACGAGGTTGAATCATCGCCCGTGGAAAGCTTCGACCAGCTTCTCTCGAGAACCTTCCAAAATCGGCGGCAGGAAAGTGACGTCGGCGGGTTGATGCGGCCTTCCCAACGCGCCTTCGAAGTCACCGGTAACGATGACCAGGAACCCGCTCCACCGATGGACCTTGTTCGTCGTCCCGACCAGCATGTAGACATGGCTGCTGAAGAAGATGACTCCATCCGAAGTCGCGGTGAATGCGAAGATCTTCCGGAAGATCGAAAGATCGAACGCGATCCTCTCTTCCCAAAGGAAGCAGAGGAAGCTCATGATGATCGTCATGCCGTTGGGATTAATCAGTACGGGCGCAATGCCGAAATATCGCAGGATTTGGCGATATTCGGGCCACAATGGAAGTCGCAGGCCGACGTCAAAGTGCCGAAGGGACAGGACCATTCCACCTTTGATGTAGGTGTTTAGTCACTCGTATCGGGCAGGGAGCCTGGCCGAGTGTCCCTCTGGAAGATGTCTTTGACGGAATGTTCCAGATCTCGCTCTGAGGTGGCAAACTTCTTGAAGACCGTATCAGCAAAGTTCACCGCATGGGCCTGTCGGCGAGCGCTGACATCGTCTCCACCCATCTTGAGCGAGCTGTGAGTGCGAGAAAGGAAGTGCGAGTCGGGCGAGAACGAAAAGGAAGACGCGAGCAAGGGCAATTACTCGCGAGCAAAAGTTATAAATTGCAACAACGTACTAAAATCTCACCTACCCCTTCTATTATAGGCAGGCCAGGGGGTGTATTTCATTCTTGGGCGAGTATCCACCTAAGTCGCTTCCTAACCATTAGATCTATCCTAGTCACAAGCCTTGTTGTTGAAACCGAAAACTCAGTCTCTTGTGTAGTTCACCCTTGGGGAAGGGGTGATCGCGTACCTACTTCTCTCCTGCAAGCAAAACAACAAGGGAAGCAAAGAAGGACTAGCCCAAGAGCTTGGCGGGAGGACCCACCACACACCCGGAAGATCTTAGAGCGCTTCCCCTCCTTAGCCAAAGGCCGAGCTAAGGTATCCTCAGAAAGTGCTTGAGAGATGGAGCAAGAGGGCACAAGAAGCATGCTTTCTGAGGTACCCCCTGGGTCCTATATATAGATTTCTGAAAACAGCTTGCAAATAGCCAACTTCCGCTATCCTGAATGGCTATGTGTAGTCCAGGTTGGCCTGCCAATGACGTAACTCCATTCTTCTGAAAGACAATGGGCAGGCCAGCGGGGGCAAAACAGTTAAAAATACCTTATAGACCTGAGCGAGGTGAGGAGCTCGGCCACCCCTGAAGATCCTGCTCGCCTGCTGTCTGCCGAGCTCGTTAGGGGGAGTGCGAGCTGGGATACTAAGCTCGCCCTTCAATCAGCCTCCATTAGTCGAGCTCAGCTCGATGAAACCTAGATTTGCCTCGGCGAATGCCGAGCTCGGGGTCTACGAATGCCGAGCTCGGGCTCGGATTTCTCTGCCGAGCTCGCCTGGGGACTGAGTGATCTGAACCGGCCGGTCTGGTTCCTGGCGACCCCACTCGCCGGATACGGGATTGTACACAATCCCCGCTCTTTTTGAGCTTGGCAAAGCTCGGAAAGAAATATCCAATCCCAAGTGTTTGTCGAGTGCGGGGTGAACTAGAGAGAATCTTTGGGTGGGGTCCACCTGTGGCTATATATATACACCTGCATACCTGTCTGACTCTTGTCATTCCCTCTGTTTTAGCCCTGCCGAGATGTCAATCCCAAAGGAAATTCAAGAGTGGCTCACCCGGGTTCGCCAGACCTCGGCTGCTCGCCTAGCCGCCGTGACTGCGGTTCCACCCGCCGTCCCGCAGGGTGGCTCGACCGAACCCAACTCCGCCAAGAGGGTGAAGCTGTTTCCTCCGGCGGCCGAGCCCATTTATGATGACCTGAGGACAGCCCTGGAGCATGGGGCGGGCTCATCCAATCTGCCTCCCCCTGACAAGGGCAAAGATATCATTGACCTCTGCGACGGCCCGGACAGCCAGCTGGATGGCATGGAGGGCACCGCGCTGCGAGTCTCCACCCCGCGAGCCAAGAGGGTGAAGCTTTTTGGGCCGCTCATAGCATGCCCCGGGCCCGCCACTTGGGGAGGATCCCACTCGGCCGGATACGGGGTTGTACACAATCCCCGCTCTTTTCGAGGTTGGCACAAGCTCGGAAAGAAACATCCAACCCCAAGTATCTGACGAGTGGGAGCCGACCCAAAAAAAAATTTTGGAAAAACTGAAAACTGCACTTAAATCACTAATCTCTTCATGCCCCTTTTGACTTTTTTGAACCACTCGATACATGTAATGCTCCCTGCTATTCAATTGCCTTTGTACTATTTCTTACAATCAATATACAATTTCTCATGATATTGTGGAACAACAAAATCATATATTTTGTATTCTCTTGTACACGCTGAGCTAATCCTTTCCCCCCAGGTGTGCCTACAGCCCTGCCAGCTAATGAGAGCCTGACAACGAGTCTACCCGGGGCCGAGCAGCACTCGGGGTCCCTTACCCCCAGGCAAGCCTACGAACATGCCAGCTAGTAGAAGCCAGGCAGCAGGTCTACCCGGGGCCGAGCATCACTCGGGGTCCTGCAAAAAGTCTCCAAGAACCAACCCTTTCCCCCAGGTGTGCCTACAACCCTACCAGCTAATAAGAGCCTGACAACGAGTCTACCCGGGGCCAAGCAGCACTCGGGGTCCCTCACCCCCAGGCGAGCCAACAAACCTGCCAGCTAGTAGAAGCCAGGCAACGGGTCTACCCGGGGTCGAGCATCACTCGGGGTCCTGCAAAAAGTCTCCAAGAACCAACCCTTTCCCCCCAGGTGTGCCTGCAGCCCTGCCAGCTAGTGAGAGCCTGACAACGAGTCTACCCGGGGCCGAGCAGCACTCGGGGTCCCTTACCCCTAGGCGAGCCAACGGACCTGCCAGCTAGTAGGAGCCAGGCAGCGGGTCTACCCGGGGCCGATCATCACTCGGGGTCCTGCAAAGTATCCAAACTCTCTCTCCAAACTCCAAACTCTCTCCCTTACCCCCAGGTGTGCCTACAGCCCTGCCAGGTAGTGAGAGCCTGACAGCGAGTCTACCCGGGGCCGAGCAGCACTCGGGGTCCTGCAAAAAGTCTACAAGAACCAACCCTTTCCCCCAGGTGTGCCTATAACCCTGCCAGCTAATGAGAGCCTGACAGCGAGTCTACCCGGGGCCGAGCAGCACTCGGGGTCCCTTACCCCCCAGGCGAGCCAACGGACCTGCCAGCTAGTAGGAGCTAGGCAGCGGGTCTACCCGGAGCCGAGCATCACTCGGGGTCCTACAAAAAGTCTCCAAGAACCAACCCTTTCCCCCCAGGTGTGCATATAACCCTGCCAGCTAATGAGAGCCTGACAACGAGTCTACCCGGGGCCGAGCATCACTCGGGGTCCCTTACCCCCTAGGCGAGCCAACGGACCTGCCAGCTAGTAGGAGCCAGACAGCGGGTCTACTCGGGGCCGAGCATCATTCGGGGTCCTGCAAAAAGTCTCCAAGAACCAACCCTTTCTCCCCAGGTGTGCCTACAGCCCTGCCAGCTAGTGAGAGCTTGACAGCGAGTCTACCCGGGGCCGAGCAGCACTCATGGTCCCTTACCCCCCGGGCGAGCCTACGGACCATCCAGATATTAGGAGTCAGGCAGCGGGTCTACCCGGGGTCGAGCATCACTCGGGGTCCTGCAAAGTATCCAAACTCTCTCTCCAAACTCCAAACTCTCTCCCTTTCCCCCCAGGTGTGCCTACAACCCTTCCAGCTAGTGAGAGCCTGACAGCGAGTCTACCCGGGGCCGAGCAGCACTCGGGGTCCCTTACCCCCCAGGCGAGCCTACGGACCTGCCAGCTAGTAGGAGCCAGGTAGCGGGTCTACCCGGGGCCGAGCATCACTCGGGGTCCACTACTACCACCATCGAGTGACTTCCAGCCCTGTCAGCTAGGTGAGAGCCTGGAATCGGGATCTGCTCGAGGCCCAAGGATGACATCGAGTGACTTCCAGCCCTGCCAGCTAGGTGAGAGCCTGACAGCGGGATCTGCTCGGGGTCCACTACTACCACCATCGAGTGACTTCCAGCCCTGCCAGCTAGGTGAGAGCTTGACATCGGGATCTGTTCGAGGCCCAAGGATGACACCGAGTGACTTCCAGCCCTGTCAGCTAGGTGAGAGCCTGACAGCGGGATCTGCTCGGGGTCCACTACTACCACCATCGAGTGACTTCCAGCCCTGTCAGCTAGGTAAGAGCCTGGCAGCGGGATCTGCTCGACGCCAAGGATGACACCGAGTGACTTCCAGCCCAGCTAGCTAGGTGAGAGCCTGACAGCGGGATCTTCTCGGGGTCCACTACTACCACCATCGAGTGACTTCCAGCCATGCCAGCTAGGTGAGAGCCTGACAGCGGGATCTGCTCGAGGCCCAAGGATGACACCGAGTGACTTCCAGCCCTGCCAGCTAGGTGAGAGCCTAACAGCGGGATCTGCTCGGGGTCCACTACTACCACCATTGAGTGATTTCCAACCCTGCCAGCTAGGTGAGAGCCTGGCAGCGGGATCTGCTCGAGGCCCAAGGATGACACCGAGTGGCTTCCAGCCCTGCCAGCTAGGTTAGAGCCTGACAGCGGGATCTGCTCGGGGTCCACTACTACCACCATCGAGTGACTTCCAGCCCTGCCAGCTTGGTGAGAGCCTGACAGCGGGATTTGCTCGAGGCCCAAGGATGATACCGAGTGACTTCCAACCCTACCAGCTAGGTGAGAGCCTGACAGCGGGATCTGCTCGGGGTCCACTACTACCACCATCGAGTGACTTCCAGCCCTGCCAGCTAGGTGAGAGCCTGGCAGCGGGATCTGATCGAGGCCCAAGGATGACACCGAGTGACTTCCAGCCCTGCCAGCTAGGTGAGAGCCTGACAGCGGGATCTGCTCGGGGTCCATTACTACCACCATCGAGTGACTTCCATCCCTGCCAGCTAGGTGAGAGCCTGACAGCGGGATCTGCTCGAGGCCCAAGGATGACACCGAGTGACTTCCAGCCTTGCCAGCTAGGTGAGAGCCTGACAACGGGATCTGCTTGGGGTCCACTACTACCACCATCGAGTGACTTCCAGCCCCGTCAGCTAGGTGAGAGCCTGGCAGCGGGATCTGCTCGAGGCCCAAGGATGACACCGAATGACTTTCAGCCCTGCCAGCTAGGTAAAAGCCTGACAGCGGGATTTGCTCGGGGTCCACTACTACCACCATCGAGTGACTTCCAGCACTGCCAGCTAGGTGAGAGCCTGACAACAGGATCTGCTCGAGGTCTGAGTGCACTTCACCCTTTCATACGAATTACTGCGACAGAACTGACACATCAAGGGATTTTATTAAGAATAAGAAACCACTTACATACCTTAAGGAAAAAAGCGCTTCAAATAGGTGCAAATCCTACCCCGAGTGTTACGGGATTCCAACAACATCTATAGGATGGGCCGACTCCGGGTATGAAGACCTTACACACAAAGTGTCAGCGCACGACCCTGGTCGTCACCTGATTCCACTTCTATAGCCATGATGTTCGCCTGAGTTCTTTTGTGCTGGTCACTCTCCACGCTCACCGCACCAAAATGTTGAAACCGAAAAACGGTCTCATGTGGAGTTCACCCTTGGTGAAGGGGTGACTGCACACCTACTACCCTCAAGCAAACGATCTAGGCACAAGACTTGGAACATAAGGGAGAGACCCAAGGTCTCAGCGTGGAGGTCCCGCCGCATACCCGGAAGACTAGCAAACTCTTCCCCTCCCAAGCCAAAGGCTGAGCTAAGGCACCTTCGGAGGGCTCTCTTGGCCGACCAGAACCTCTAAGGAGAATCTCAAGACCAACTCTCTCCTGACTAGAGGTGCCTCCTCGGGTCTATACAAAATGTTCCTCACCCGCCCTACCAATGGTGCAATTTCGCCGAGCAATTCTAAAAGGATGACAACATGCCATCAGGGGCTTCCCGACAACTATACCTCGGGGTCCCCACGGGGCGAGCGGTTCACGAGCACACCACTCGCCCAAGACAGAAGAAGTAAACTACACATCTATAGAGCATCATAGATATTTAAATAATTACAGGAATATGAATTCCATACTTCGGCACGCAGGCCGACAGTATAAGCAAAAATAGGCCTTCGAGGGCCGACACAAGCTTGGGCTTCAGCCCGCTACTCCCCGCCTGGTACTGCAACACATGTACGCCAACGTCTCAAGAAGCGACTGCTAGATGAACAACCGTCGGCTAACATAAGCTGGCCAAATATATTACACACACCCCTTTTTTGGGGGTTGTGGCGTGAATTCCCTGCAGATAAATAATTTACAACTTCCTCGGAGTCTTCTCCGGGAATCCCAGAACATCACCAATCCGGCTCACACGTCCGGATGGGCTTCACACAGCATGCCTAAACCCGTACTCACGCTTCCGGGTGCTAATGCAGTTAATTGCAGGGACGTACACGTCAACCCGCCGAAAAGCTCCCTTCCCCCCACCCGTTGGTGGAGAGAGGCTTCCATGCAAATATGTAAACTGAGGACTTCACCTACCCAAGTAGAAACATCGTTACCCTTGATGTGTGTTTGGCGGAGCCGCAACCGCGCATATTGCCTGAGGCTCGACGTCTAACGTCCGTAGCGGTTGTCCATGCACGGATCCGACCTCCGCGGGAGAGTTGAAAGCTCTGAATGATTTTTCCCTCCATGGTCGGGCCTCTCCATGGCCGACCGTGCTCCAAGTGGCATCGACGAAGGTTGTCCCGACTTCCACAACTTTAAGCGGCTGCGGGAGAGAAGCCCCCTACCTCGCCTTGCTCCAGAGGTGGCGGGGAAGGCGTTCCCGGCCTCACCTGCTCCAGAGGCGGTGACCTGGACAGAAAAAGGAGGGGAGGGAGGTGGCTCGGGATGCTGCTTTAGGCGGCCGGAGAGGGAGAGGGGGCGGGCCTGCTCCTTGCCGAGGGAGAAAGAGAGGAGGGGATTGAGGGGCGGTTCGAGCTGCACTTCCAGGCGGCCGAGAGAGAGAGAGAGAGGCGGGAGGCGGGGTGCTGCTCCGGGCCGAGAGAGAGAAAGAGGGTCGGGGGGTTGCTGGTCCAGGCCGACGAGAGAGAGAGGGAGGAGGCGGGGTCGTTGCTCCAGGCTGAGAGAGAGAGAGGGAGGAGGCGGGGTTGCTGCTCCAGGCCGAACCCTAGCTGGGGAAATCCCGCTCACCCCTGATCCCTCTCCCTTTTCTTCTTTTTTCCCTTTTCCCTCAACCCGAAGCCCCCCTCTTATTATCCCCTCCTCATATAATAATATATCATCTATATATTATATATAGATGATATATTATTATATGAGGAGGGGATAATAAGAGGGGGGGCATCATGTTGAGGGAAAGGGAAACAAAAGAAAAGGCAGAGGGATCAGGGGTGAGGGGGATTCCCCCGGCTAGGGTTCGGCCTGAAGCAGCAACCCCACCTCCTCCCTCTCTCGGCCTGGAGCAACGACCCCGCCTCCTCCCTCTCTCTCTCATCGGCCTGGAGCAGAAACCCCCCCGACCCTCTTTCTCTCTCTCTGCCCGGAGCAGCACCTCGCCTCCCGCCTCTCTCTCTCGGCCGCCTGGAAGTGCAGCTCGAACCACCCCTCAATCCCCGCCTCTCTCTCTTGGCAAGGAGCAGGACCGCCCCCTCTCCCTCTCCGGCCGCCTGAAGCAGCAACCCGAGCCACCTCCCTCCCCTCCTTTTTCTGTCCAGGCCGCCGCCTCTGGAGCAGGTAAGGACGGGAATGCCTTCCCCGCCACCTCTGGAGCAAGGCGAGGCCGGGGGCTTCTCTCCCGCGGTCGCTTAAAGTTGTGGAAGCCAGGACAACCTTCGCCGACGCCACTTGGAGCACGGTAGGCCATGGAGAGGCCCGACCATGGAGGGAAAAATCATTCAGAGCTTTCAACTCTCCCGCAGAGGTTGGATCCATGCATGGACAACCGCTACGGATGCTAGACGTCGAGCCTCGGGCAATGTGCGCGGTTGTGGCTCCGCCAAAAACGCATCAAGGGTAATGATGTTTCTACTTGGGCAGGTGAAGCCCTCAATTTACATATTTGCATGGAATCCACTCTCCACCAACGGGTGGGGGGAAGGGAGCTTTTCGGCGGGTTGACGTGTACGTCCCTGCAATTAACTGTATTAGCACTCGGAAGCGTGAGTACGGGTTTAGGCATGCTGTGTGAAGCCCATTCGGACGTGTGAGCCGGATTGGTGATGTTCTGGGGTTCCCGGAGAAGACTCCGGGGAATTTATATATTATCTATCTACAGGGAATGCACGCCACAACCCCCAAAGAAGGGGTGTGTGCAATATATTTGGCCAACTTATGTTAGCCGACGGTTGTTCAGCTAGCAGTCGCTTGTCGAGACGTTGGCGTACAGGTGTTGCAGTACCAGGTGGGGAGTAGCGGGCTGAAGCCCAAGCTTGTGGTGGCCCTCGAAGGCCTATTTTTGCTTATATTGCCGGCCTGCGTGTCGAAGTATGGAATTCATATTCCTGTAATTATTTAAATATCTGTGATGCTCTGTGGATGTGTAGTTTACTTCTTCTGTCTTGGGTGAGTGGTGTGCTCGTGAACCGCTCGCCCCGTGGGGACCCCGAGGCATAGTTGTCGGGAAGCCCATGATGGCCTGTTGTCATCCTTTTAGAATAGCGGAGTTCCGCTGTTAGTGGCCCAACTTGGGCAGCGCGCCGTAGAATTGCTCGACGAAATTGCACCATTGGTAGGGCGGGTGAGGAACATTTTGTATAGACCCGAGGAGGCATCTCTGGTCAGAAGAGAGTTGGTCTTGAGATTCTCCTTAGAGGTTCCGGTCGGCCAAGAGAGCCCTCCGAAGGTGCCTTAGCTCAGCCTTTGGCTTGGGAGGGGAAGAGTTTGCTAGTCTTCCGGGTATGCGGCGGGACCTCCACGCTGAGACCTTGGGTCTGTCCCTTGTGTTCCTAGTCTTGTGCCTATATCGTTTGCTTGAGGGTAGTAGGTGTGCGGTCACCCCTTCCCCAAGGGTGAACTCCACAGGAGACCGTTTTTTGGTTTCAACATGGTTGTGAAGGACCAGAAACCGACCCAAAGCCTCAGCAGGGAGGTCCCACTTCTTACCCGGAAGATCTTTGAGAGCTTCCCCTCCAAAGCCAAAAGCTGGGCTTGTAGCTCCTCAAAAAGCACATGAAACTCTTTTAAAGTATCGGGAAAAAAGTACCTTCTAAAGAACCCCTATGGGTCTATTTATAGGCCTCTGAGTTTGAACTGTCAATAACCAAACCGAATCAACCTGAAATTACCAAAATACCCTTGGTCGGGTCTGCCAACAACCAAACTCTGCTGTTCTGAAGGGTTATATGCAGACCATTGAGGGAAAAACGTAAAATCACATGGGGCTAAAAATGTGAACCACCTTCCAACTGAACTGGTTCCTGACCAATCACTGAACCGGCGCTCGGAGAGCACACCGCCTCGCGGGCAAGAGCTCCTTCTCATGGGGCTCGTCTCGCCTAGCGGATTGGCCCTCGCCTCGCGACTAGTCCTCTCTCTGGGTCTGTCTCGCCTAAAAAGGCTCTTGCCTGAGCCGCTGGGCCCCTCTCTCTGGGTCCGTCTCGCCTAAAAAGGCTCTCGCCTGAGTCGATGGCCCCCTCTCGCCTAGCGAGCCGGCCCTGTCCCGACGAGGAGCCCTTTTCCTGGGATCCACTCGCCCAGCAAATAGGCTCTGTCAAAGAGCCTATCTCGCCTTACCTTCCCCTCTCTTTGAGCCCGAACTGTTCCTGCAAGCCCGAGGTTGTACAACAATAGCAAGGAAGATCCTACTGGTTGTTAAGTGACACACTAGTGAATATACATCAAAGTAATCCACCCCATTAACTTATGTGAAATATTTAGTCACCATGCGTGCTTTATACTTAGCTACGCTACCATCAGGATTGAGCTTCTTTTTCAGAACTCACTTATGTCATATAGTTTTAACCCCTTTTGGCTTATCAACTAACATCCATGTGTTGTTTTGAAGTAGAGAGTTCATCACTTCATCTATGACTTCTTTCCAAAGTAGTGAATCTCTTGATCTCATCGCTTCCTTATAGGTAGATAAATTAGCCTCGATGTGTTAAGTGATAAAATCATTATCGAAGGTTCTATGAGTTCTCTCTCTCACTGAAGTCCTTCTAGACTCTAGTCCACTATTGTCTACTAGAACTGAATAGGAGGTACTCGGTACTGACTCAGGATCTTCCTCAATAATAGTGGTTTGTATACCTGAAGTGACAAATTCTTATCTTTAAGGAATTTATCTTCAAAGAACATTGTATCCCTAGATTCTATAATTATATTATTGTAAATGTCTAAGAATTTATTTGCAGCACTATCCTCAGCACAACCTAAGTAGACATATGTGTCGGTCCTATGTCCCAGCTTATACTTTCTAGGGTCGGAAAACCTAACATAGGCTATACATCCCCGGGTCTTAAGTCTAATTATTTTCGGGGGTCTTTTAAACTAAAGCTTGTAGGGTGTGACTGATACGCCCAAAATAAATTTACGTAGTAACGCAAGTATACGTGCCGAATCAAGTAATATAGAGTAAGAAGTGATCGTTCCCTCGAGGAAGTGATTGATTAGTGCTCACAATTACTAGCGTCTCCTATTCTTTAAATTCAGGCGAGATATTTAATAGCGAGAATTTTAGAGACAATAATAATAATAATAATAATAGTAATAATAATAAAAAATATTTTGATCTTGCTTCGTTTACTTTTTCCAAATTGGAGAATTAGTCCCGTATGTTGTTTTTTTTAGACTATTGTGACAACTTTTCTTAATGACCTCTCATGATTGGTTGATTACTATCCTGCAACGATTTTTAAGATGGATGACATTATCTCTCGATCTCTAAATCCGCTTATCGTAATTCCCCTAGTTATCCCTAACTTAGGCAGATTTAGAATAACATGAAGGTTTAAAATCGATGTTGCTAACTCAAGACGGAATCTCTTCCTCTCTCGACGTTATATTAAGGTTTATGTTACACTTACACTACTCCTCTCTCGAATCTTGCAGTGCAGTAAAAAGATGGAATTTTGACTAAAAGAATTACGCAACTCCTCTCTCGAATTTTGTCGCATAAAATGAGGATTCAACCCTAGACTAGCGAGACTCCTCTCTCGAATCTCGTCTCGCTATCTAAAAGAAGAACACTTACTCAAAAATTCCACAATTAAAGTACATAAACCTAATAAAAATAGATCATCAACCAAACATGAAAGTAGAATTGAAATTAAATCATCACAATGAGTCTAGTACTCACAACATACAAGACTTTTAAAATTTAGTTCATAACGATGGAGAAATCACACACTATGGTTGGAAAGTTCTTACAAAACATGGTAGAAATTAGTCCAAACCGCTGTAGAATCCTTTTTCCGAGGATGCTCGCTTGATCCGAATGGAGATTCGTCGTCTTCCTCGCATAAGAAGAGCAACCCTAGGTTTTTCTCCTCCTTTCTCCTCTCCAATGGAATTCTGAATAATTCTCCTCTAATGACTCTTAATCAGCCAAGAAAAACGTCCAGCCCTTTCCCCAAAGGATGCATCTTTCCAAAATTGCAAATGACGCCATATTTGAAATTTAAAATTTGAAATTCGTCCAAACATTGCAACCTGTTTTTCTGCGCGTTGTGACCTGTTTTCCTGGTTATGATTCTTTGGGCAGATTTCTTTCTCCAATAGAATTCTTTGGCAATTCTCGCACAAATATATTGGAAAAAGACCGGATTAGCTCAAAATTAAATAAATATGAATTAAACTCTTATTTCTATTTTATTTAAACTCATTTTGAGCATTTATAATGGATATTAAGACAGAAAATTAGGCTAAATAACTTCTATTTGGGAAGTTATCACACCTCCACACTTAAATCTTTGCTAGTCCCTAGCAAAGACAATACTAATCATGGAAATTGAGTGAGAGGAGTTAGTCGCAATATAAACTCATAAGATCCTTCTTCTCAACATAATTAAAGAAAAATTTTCTCAAATGTTTCAAATTTAATCAAATGAGGACTTGTCATACCTTAATGGTTGATCATAATCAAATATTTACTAGCTTGATGAAAAATAAAGCTCAATTAAACTTTCTTGTGTGGTGTGTGCTATCCTTTAAAATCATCGACTTCTATAAATTGTTCTCAACGAACTTCCTTAATAACTAAGAAGGAATGAAAATAGACCGAGTCTTTGACTTAACCTCCACTAGAGTTCATGATTTGACTTGAAAAGAAAAGATGAGGACTTGTGGTGGAAATGACCTTGGCTTGGTAAGGAATCAAATGCGATAGTAGAAGGTATCTCCCTAGTTAATATTCTTAATAACTTTCCAACTATAGGGTTCATCTTTAATTATCAACTTCTTAGACCGTATTAGGGATCATTCCAAGTAGGTGTACACATACTCGGGCCACATATCACTACAACTAACACGGTGTAAATTTTTTCTTTTCTTCTGTAATCATAGTTGGGATCATTCTAAGTATGAATATACATACCTAGGCCGCATATCACTATGACACGTTCTCTTTTCCCCCTTTTTTATAGAGTTGTAGTAGGGATCGTTCCAAGTAGGTGTACACATACTCGGGCCACATATCACTACGAATCACACAATTTTTTTAATTTTTAACAATTCCCTATAGTTAAAGAACTTACTAAGAAATAACTAATAGGAATATAGGGAAATGGTATGTGATAATTTAAAGTTCAAGCTCAAAGGAAAGTGGACGATCAAATCAAATATCGGTAGTGAGACACGAATTGATCAAAGGTATGTCCTAATCATTCTTTCAAATCAACTAGAACTCGTGACGTTTCGGATTACATCTCCGACTTGGTTCATATCAATCCTTCCATCATTATTTTGAGAAGTCAGTGATGATCAACTTTTAGGAAGCAAATTCTTTTTTAAAGAATTGTGTGGATTAAAGAAATATTTAAGAAAGCTTTTACCCATCTTACTAATTTTCAATCGAGGATTTGAACCCTTAAGACTGACTATCCTACCAACAATCATCATCGAATAATATGGAATAACATTCGTTAATTATATCGAGAAATAAGATTAACTAAAATTGTTGAAAATATTTACTCTCACTCAATTGGTAAGAGTATACTACTCCCACCTCCACACTTTTGACACTTGCTAGTCCCTAGCAAAGTGACTTCAATGCCCAAAAAGATATGATTAAACTATTTTGACTAATAAGCAAATACGGTAACGGATAAAATGCAAGTCAGGATGAATATTGTAATTGAAGTACTCCCCTGAAAAGTTGATTGTCTGTGTAGTTGTCCATGAACTCGACAATGCACTTGATTTAATATGTAATGGGATGTCTTTCCGATACCCTATCTATTAAATATATCCTGCATGTGTTAAACCCTCAACATGTACACTGATTAGGATAGGAGATGCAATTATGTTGGGCATCATGAATATCAATAAGAGTAACAAAACATAATACTAGTGCAGAATCATTATTTTAAGCATATTAAATTAACTCATCCTCGAAAACCTTCATAAGCATGAAAAATTCACTCATATAACATTATTAAGCAGAATTCATATAATAAGTCAACATAATATAGAATTGAGACTCAGGATTATATGACAAAATTACTGAATTCAAGGGATGGCTCAGCATAACATAGGATCAACATACCACAATCTAATAGCAATTACTCATGACAATAGTGAAAGTTCCAAATAACATCAGAGCCTAACTATAATCAGGTAACTGAATTAACCATTACAAAAGAAATGTACTGGCCAAAGGACTAAACCTGTCATCACCAAAATGTACGAGTGCCGCGTTAATTAACCATGCAGGATCAAGCGCATAACCAACTGTTCCAAAAGCCCGGACTGTTGGAAAGGGTGCTACTTAATTCCTTAAATAAGTAGAAGAGCGCCACGGGTCAAGTGAAGGAACGCCGGACCCAACAATCCCCCCCCCGGCGTCCAGCACAACCCGTCGGCTTAGAGGTGGAGTTACCACATGGCCCACATGACTCAGAGGTGGGGTTACCACATGGCCCACACGGCTCAGAGGTGGGGTTACCACATGTATACGGTTGCATGGCTCAGAGGTGGGGTTACCACATGTCCACGGTTGCCTGACCCGCCGGACCCACACAGGTAGAAGGGAAAAATCAATATTTAATAGCGCTCCCCCGGTCTTGAACCCGTGACCTGCTCTGATACCAATTGAAGGATCAAGCGCATACCCAACTGCACCAAAAGCCCGGACTGTTGGAAAGGGGGCTACTTAATTTCTTAAATAAGTAGCAAAGCACCACGGGTCAAGTGAAGGAACGCCGGACCCAACAATCCCCCCCCCGGCGTCTAGCACAACCCGTCGGCTCAGAGGTGAGGTTACCACATGGCCCACATGGCTCAGAGGTGGGGTTATCACATGGCCCACATAGCTCAGAGGTGGGGTTACCACATGTTCACGTTTGCACGGCTCAGAGGTGGGGTTACCACGGTTGCACGGCTCAGAGGTGGGGTTACCACATGTCCACGGTTGCCTGACCCGCTGGACCCACACAGGTAGAAGGGAAAAATCAGGATTTAATAGCGATCCCCCGGTCTTGAACCCGTGACCTGCTCTGATACCAATTGAAGGATCAAGTGCATAACCAACTGTTCCAAAAGCCCGGACTGTTGGAAAGGGTGCTACTTAATTTCTTAAATAAGTAGAAGAGCGCCACGGGTCAAGTGAAGGAACGCCGGACCCAACAAACCAACTGTCCAATATCAGAGCAGAAAGAAGAAGATAGAAATGTAACTATGCAAATGCAAACTAGGAACAAAACAACACACAAGAGCTAAGCATCCCCTTCCTCGTCGTCCTCGTCATCTTCATCCTCCTCTGCTTCTTCATCCTCTTCATCCTCCTCTGCGTCCTCATCATCTTCATCCTCCTCCGCTTCTTCATCCTCTTTCTGTTCTTTAGCTTTTGTCAACGTAGGATCTATTCTCGTCCCATCCGATGTCAGGAGATAGCCTTTCTTGTCAAACTGGGACTCCAGATCATATTTAGGCTCCGCCACTGGAATACGGGCTTTCTGCATCAACTTGGCCTGATTCTCACATATGTAGTCCAACTTGGAGTTGAAGTAAACAAACTGGCAATGATGATACGCCTTCATGTACTCAAGCTGCTCGATCATAGCGTCTGGATCATCGCCGTGGTCAACTATCGGAATATTAATGCGCTTGGGAGCTACTGCTGTTGACTTAGGGGGTTTAGCAGCACACACGACTTTCAACTTGCTTGGAGCTTGAGGAAGCTCAGAAGGTACTTTGATGTTGACGTTCACTACCGTTTCTGTGATGTGGCGATCCACTTGCGTGATTAGATCCCCCTCACCAAGTTCAACTCCAGCTGCGCGACATAACTCAGTGATGGTAGTTAGGAACCAAAGGTGCTTCATTTTCTTATCATTCACTTTTGTCCAGATAAGCCGGGAGATGATCCGTCCAATATTAACCTTTATGCCCTTTATGATGCAGAAAATTAATGAAATCCTATCAAGTTGGACGTGGTTCAAATGATGTGGGGGCAGCAAACTTGTGTTTACAAAGTGAAGCCAAACCTTCGCTTCCCTCGATAGGCAAGTGGAGTGTAGAGCATTCTCTTTGGTGCTCACCCAGTTTGGTCCTAGCACACCACAGATAACAGCGATCATATCTGCCTTAGGCGTGGTAGAAAGCATAGTTGTATGATCTGGTCCGATGTTATCATCTAAATCAAAGAACGAATTAATGGCAGAGACAGAAAAATCCACTTTATTTCCTCGCACGAACACAGTCCCCCCTTCTGCAACTGGTGCATTAGCGTAGAATTCATAAACCCACGGTAACACTGCCTCCGTCCTTGGGTGACACAACGTTTCCCAGCCCATAGCCTGTATTTGCCCCACATATCCCATATTACAGCCCAGTTTCTCCATTTTGAATCCTCTTTCATAAATGGGTGGTATGGATTGGAGGGAATGAAATCGTTGGGCGGCTTCGTCACTTACAAATTTCTGGCTTTTTCGCACAATCTCTTTCCCTTTTCCCTTTTTTCTCGATGCCATGACCAAATCTACCAAATCCGAAACCAATGCTAAGCAAGAAATGAAGCAATCTACTACTCTACTGGACTAAGGGGTTAGGTTTATACCTTTAGAGGCCTGCGAAGTTGAACTTGTGCCGTTGGCAGTTGATGAAGATCGGCCGCTCCACAGGAAAAAGAAGAGCAACGCTCAGCCCTCCGCGTCGTGCTAACGCTGAACCCAAGCTGTCCTCTATTCGAAAACAATAGCAGCTCACCCGCTCCGAGTGATGCAGATCACCAACGCAGTAGACTAGCGACTCCTGATTCCCGCGGTGAACTTAGGGTAGAAATGCAAAATCAGGGAAATAGGCCTGGTGGTTGAAATCTCCTGTCGCCCGTCGACACCGATCACCGACGCTATCTTCCCCGTGAGCCTCCAGAGATGTTGCCGGCGGGTAGTAAAGACTCACCGAACTCAGGCTTGCGTCAACACCTCTCCTCCGCCCTCACCTCCTTGATGCTCGCGAACGGCTAGGGCCGGAAGATGAAAGATCGGGGAAGCAGAAAGGCTAGCCGGTGAAAATATTTCCAGGCCTCTTATACAGCGCCTCTAAACCGGAAGGGTCAAGAACGGTGACCGGCCCAGCCGGTTCGCGTAAATTGGAGGGAGTGAAGGCAGAAAAATTAAAGTCACAACCTCATTGATGTGCGTTGCGACGTTTCAATTTGGGAATTTAGGCGCCGGTTCGGTCAGGCGCCGGTTTCACTGGACCGGACCGGGTTCCAGGTTAATTCTTCAAGTCCAAACAACAAAAATAAAGTCGCAACCCTTTATTTGCACGTTGCAACAGTCAATTTGACATTAAAAATTCCAACTATTCTATGATTTTGGATCAAAACAAATAAACATAACAAGTTATTAAAATAATAATATTAATGTGATGATTTTATTATTATTATTATTATTTTACTAACTAAACAAACAAACAACACTAACAGACGATGAGTTGCCTCCCACCAAGCACCTAGTTTAAAACGTCCCGGCCGGATGTTCTTCTTCGCTCTCGTTTTTATTTCAGCATGATGACCATCGTCTCTCGATGATCATTGTCTTGAAAATATTCTTTCAACCTTTGTCCATTAACCTTAAACTTGGATCCGTCTTTCTCATTACAAATCGTGATTACTCCAAACGGATGTACCTCCTCCACCCGAAAAGGTCCCAACCATCGTGACTTCAATTTTCCCGGGAATAATCTCAATCTTGAGTTATACAGGAGAACAAATTGCCCTTCTTTGAATTCCTTTCTGAATAACCTCGAATCATGCCATTTTTTGTCCTTTCCTTATACAACATAGCATTTTCATAAGCGTTAGATCTGATCTCCTCCAATTCGTTCAAACGAAAAAGTCTATTCTTGCCCGCTTCTTGGAGATCGAAATTCAATCTTTTTATTGCCCAGTACGCTTTATGCTCCAATTCTACAGGTAAGTGACAAGTTTTTCCATACACCATTCTAAAGGGAGTCACACCTATGGGTGTTTTGTAGGCAGTCCTATAGGCCCATAATGCATCGTTCAACCTAAATGCCCAATCCTTCCTAGTTGTACTCACCGTCTTTTCTAAAATAGACTTGATTTCTCTATTGGAGATTTCGGCTAATCCATTAGTTTGTGGGTGATATGCTAAGGCCACTTTATGTGTTACACCTTTTTTTTTAGAAGTGATTTAAATTGTGTATTGCAAAAATGCGAACCTCCATCACTAATTATCGCCCTAGGCGTGCCGAATCTCGTGAATATGTTTGCTTTTATAAATTTAAGTACAATCTTGGCATCGTTTTTCTGTGTGCAATGGCCTCCACCCACTTTGACACATAATCTACTGCCAACAAAATGTAAAAATTTCCTCCCGAGTTCACAAATGGTCTCATGAAGTCAATGCCCCAAACATCAAATACTTCTACCTCCAGAATATTGGTCATATGCATACTTGCCCCCCGATGAATATTGCCCGTCTTTTGGCATCTATCACACTCCTTAACAAACAAGTGTGCGTCCCTAAACAGTGTTGGCCAATAGAAACCAGCCTCTAGTACCTTCATAGCAGTTCGTTTTCCCATGAAGTGCCCTCCGTAAGGAGATGCATGACACTTTTCTAGGATATCATGAACTTCTATTTCTGGTACACACCGACGAATAACTTGGTCAGCACATATCTTAAATACATATGGGGCATCCCATAGATAAAACTTAACCTGATGAAGAAATCTTTTCTTTTGTTGATAATTTATATCTGGGGGTAAAATGTTACTCACAATAAAATTGACGAAATCAGCATACCATGGAATACTCGCCTCAGATATTGCCAGCAACCTCTAATCCGGAAAATTCTCTCTAATCTCTGTGTCTCCAACCTTCTCACGCTCATACTCTAGACATGATAGGTGGCCTGCTACAGGATTCTCCGCCCCTTTTCGATCTTTAATCTCCAAGTCGAACTCTTGTAAGAGTAGAACCCACCTAATCAGTCTAGGTTTAGCGTCTTTTTTCTCTACTAAAAATCGGATAGCTACATGGTCCGTATAAACAATCACCTTAGAGGTTACCAAGTAGGAGCGAAATTTTTCAAAAGTGAAAATGACTGCTAATAACTCCTTCTCGGTAGTTGTGTAGTTTACTTGTGCATCAATTAGCGTCTTGCTAGTATAGTAGATTGTGTGAAAGATCTTGTCGCGCACTTGTCCTAAAACCGCACCCACATCGAAGTTACTAGCATCACACATAATGGTGAATGGTAAAGACCAATCGGGTGAGATAATAATGGGTGAAGAAATCAGACTTTACTTTAAAAAATGAAAGGCAGCTAGGCATTTCTCATCAAAATTAAAGTGTGAATCTTTTTCTAATAAATGGCTTAGCGGCTTAGAAATTTTAGAAAAATCTTTAATGAAACGACGGTAGAAGCCCGCATGTCCTAAAAAACTACGTACTCCCTTAACATTAGTTGGTGGCAGCAATTTCTCTATAACCTCTGTCTTTGCCCGATCTACTTCCAATCCTTTCTTCGACACCTTGTGTCCTAAAACAATTCCTTCTTTGACCATAAAGTGACATTTTTCCCAATTTAGGATCAAATTGGTTTGAATGCACCTATCCAAAGTCTTCTTCAACACTTTCAAACATTCATCGAACGATCTCCCAAGTACTGAAAAATCGTCCTTAAAGATCTCGATGCCCTCATCAATCAGATCAGTAAAAATAGCGATCATGCAACGATGGAATGTAGCAGGGGCGTTACACAAGCCAAATGGCATTTTCCTAAATGCAAATGTCCCAAAAGGACAGGTGAAGGTAGTCTTCTCCTGATCCTCGGGAGCTACCATGATCTGATTATACCCAGAATAACCATCTAAGAAACAAAAATACTCATTCCCCGCTAACCTATCAAGAACTTGATCGAGGAATGGAAGTGGAAAATGATCTTTCCTAGTTGCTTTATTCAACTTTCGGTAATCCATACAAATCAGCCATCTAGTTATCGTTCTAGTGGGAATCAATTCATTGCTCTCATTTTTAACTACCGTAATGCCCCCCTTCTTTGGCACACATTGGACAGGACTTACCCACCGGCTATCGGAGATAGGATAAATAATACCCGCATCCAACCATTTAATTATCTCATTCTTTACCACTTCTTTCATTGGTGGGCTAAGTCTTCGTTGGGGTTCGATTGAGTTTTTTGCTTCTTCCTCTAAAAGAATTTTGTGCATATAAATTGAGGGACTTATCCCTCTAATGTCTGCAATGGTCCAACCCATTGCCGCCTTATACTCACGAAGAATCTCAAGCAATTTGTCTTCTTGTTCCTTTACTAAAGATGCATCAATAATAACCGGTAGTGTGTTATCCTCACCTAGAAAAACATACTTTAAGTTTTCAGGTAACAGTTTTAATTCGAGCGTAGGTGGCTCCAAGATAGAAGGCTTAGTGACCTTAGACTCACTTGGTCTACTTATTAATTCACACAAGTTACCATTTGGTATATGCTCATAAGTACTTAAAGCGTCTATGGTTTCTGTTAAGTCCGGGTCATCTTCTATTTCTTCATTTGTTAACACACTACAGATTTTACGCTCTCAATCATTCTCATCATACATCATATGTATAGGTGCATTTACTTCCTCAATGGAGAAACACTCCCCCTTATCATCCGGAAATTTTATAGTTTTGAGGATGTTGAATGTCACATTCTCATCATTAACTCTCATCGTAAGCTCACCCTTCTGGACGTCGATGAGTATTCGTCCGGTGGCCAAGAATGGTCTACCAAGAATGATGGGGACATCCTTTTCCTCATCCATATCAAGTACCACAAAATCAGCAGGGAAGATGAATTTATCCACCTTAACCAACACGTCCTCTACAATTCCCTTGGGAAATACTAGAGACCTATCAGCCAACTGTAGAGTAAGAGATGTAGGTGTGATCTCCCCTAGACCCAACTTCTTATAGATAGATAATGACATCAAGTTGATGCTCGCCCCAAGGTCACATAAAGCTCTCCCAACAAACTTTAATCCGATAGAACAAGGGATCGTGAAGCTACCGGGGTCCTTAAGCTTGGGTGGCAACTTCTTCTGCAATATAGCACTACACTCCTCAGTCAATGCCACTATCTCTTTATCAACAAACTTCCTTTTCTTTGCCAAGATATCCTTCATAAACTTGACATAACTTGGCATTTGCTCAAGTGCCTCAGCAAATGAGATATTTATAGATAGTTTTTTGAAAATCTCCATAAACTTTTGGAATTGTATGTCAAGTTTGGATTTAGCAAGTCTAGACGGAAATGGGGGTGGTGGATAGACTACTTCTTTCTTTTGAATTAATTTCTCTTTTTGTTTTTCTCCCACATCATTTTTCTCACCCAACTCGTCCTTCTCTAATATGCTCGTCTCACTTGGCTTCTTACTTGTCTCTTCTTCTCTAACTTTCTCAAGTGACCCCTCCGCACTTGGAATCTCTACACCACTCCTCAGTGCAATAGCCTTGCAATGATTATTATGATTATCTTTTGTTGGATTGGGTGTGGTATCAGAAGGTAGAGTTCCAATGAGCCTTTGACTTAATGAGTTTGCAATTTGTCCCATAGTCGTTTCTAGTGATCTTAACGATAATTCTATTCCTACCATTTTTGAGTCATACTTTTGGAACATGCCTAAGATAAACTCATCCGTCATCTTTCTTTGGTTTACTTGTTGGGGTTGAGAGTTGTTATTGATAGGTAGGTGATTTATATTTTGATTAAACCCTTGTAGTTGATTCATCCCTTGATTATTTTTCCAGGAGAAATTCGGATGATTCCGCCACTCGGGGTGATAATGGTTGGCAAATCCAGGTGGAATTTGCCTTTGTGCTCCTCCTACATAATTTGCCTCTTCAGAAATTTGATTCAATTGCTCCACCGTTAATGGAGCACTGGATGAAGGTTGTGATAATGAATTTAATCTCTTATTGATTAGATTAAACTGTGATGCCATTTGAGCGGCCAAGGATGTGAATTGGTCCACTTGGTGGATACCAACTGGATTGTTGTTCCCTTGACGCTCATAGGCTTGGTAATTATTTGCAGTGAGGTCTTCAATGATTGCATACGCATCCTCGGGATACTTCTTAAGCAACGATCCTCCTGCAGCGCCGTCTACTAAAATCATGGTTGCAGTTTACAAACCATTATAGAAGGTGGAAACTTGCTGATGTAGGGCTAACCTATGATGGGGACATTTCCTTAATATCTCCTTAAAACGCTCCCAAGCATCGTACAGTGTCTCTCCATTACCCTGTGTGAATGTGGTTATATCCCTTATCAGCTTTGCAGTTTTAGATGGAGGAAAATACTTATGCAAGAATTTTTCCACCAACTGCTCCCATATTGTGATAGAATCGTTAGGCAAAGAGTCTAACCAATCCTTCGCTCTCCCTTCTAAAGAAAATGGAAACAATCTTAACATTATTGCATCTTCTGATGCTCCGTTAAACTTAAACATGTCGCAAATTGCTAAGAAGGTTCGTAAGTGGGAATTTGCATCTTCATGACCTAGACCCCCAAACTTATTATTTTGTACTTATTGCATAATTAGTGGGTCCATTTTAAAATTATTAGCAGCAATTGCTGGTCGAGCAATGCTGAAGTGCACACCTCTCCTTAATGGTGTATTATACTCGTGACAAGTCATACGTGGTGCCGCAGGGTGGCCATTTTGATCCACCTGACCATCATTATTATTAGCATTATTATTATTATTATCCATCGCAGGATGAATAATATTCACGTTTCTAGCTTCTCTTCTATTTTGTCTACAGGAGCGCTCGATTTCAGAATTCAAAGGCAATAATTCTACTTGCCTATACCTGGACATACACCGCCCAACTTCTAATGATTTAAAAATAAACAAACAACAAACAAACAAACACCTGATCTCTAAATACTAAAGATTCACTAATATTGTAAGAAATAACACTAAATCAGTTGCACGTCCCCGGCAACGGCGCCAAAAACTTGATACGCCCAAAATAGATTTACGTAGTAACTTAAGTATACGTGCCGAATCAAGTAATATAAAGTAAGAAGTGATCGTTCCCTCGAGAAAGTGATTGATTAGTGCTCACAATTACTAGTGCCTCCTATTCTTTAAATTCAGGCGAGATATTTAATAGCGAGAATTTTAGAGACAATAATAATAATAATAGTAATAATAATAAAAACTAATTTGATCTTGCTTCGTTTACTTTTTCCAAATTGGAGAATTAGTCTCGTATGTTGTTTTTCTTAGACTATTGTGACAACTTTTCTTAATGACCTCTCATGATTGGTTGATTACTATCCTGCAACGATTTTTTAAGATGGATGACATTATCTCTCGATCTCCAAAATCCGCTTATCGTAATTCCCCTAGTTATCTCTAACTTAGGCAGATTTAGAATAACATGAAAGTTTAAAATCGATGTTGCTAACGCAAGACGGAATCTCTTCCTCTCTCGACGTTATATTAAGGTTTATGTTACACTTACACTACTCCTCTCTCGAATCTTGCAGTGCAGTAAAAAGATGAAATTTTGACTAAAAGAATTACGCAACTCCTCTCTCGAATTTTGTCGCATAAAATGAGGATTCAACCCTAGACTAGCGAGACTTCTCTCTCGAATCTCGTCTCGCTATCTAAAAGAAGAACACTTACTCAAAAATTCCACAATTAAAGTACATAAACCTAATAAAAATAGATCATCAACCAAACATGAAAGTAGAATTGAAATTAAATCATCACAATGAGTCTAGTACTCACAACATACAAGACTTTTAAAATTTAGTTCATAACGATGGAGAAATCACACACTATGGTTGGAAAGTTCTTACAAAATATGGTAGAAATTAGTCTAAACCGCTGTAGAATCCTTTTCCCGAGGATGCTCGCTTGATCCGAATGGAGATTCGTCGTCTTCCTCGCGTAAGAAGAGCAACCCTAGTGTTGGAACCGGAAACCGGCCTCTTGTGGAGTTCGACCCTTGGGGAAGGGGTGGTCTCGCGCCTACTTCGCACCTGCAAGAAAAACAACGAGAGAGACAAGAAAGGACAGACCCAAGGGCTCGGCAGGGAGGTCCCACCACAAACCCGGAAGATCTCTGAGCGCTTCCCCTCCTTAGCCAAGAGCCGAGCTAAGGTACCCTCAGAGAACACTTGAGAATGAGGGCAAGGAGGCACTGAAAACGTGCCCTCTGAGGTACCCCTTGGGTCTTATTTATAGATTTTCAGAATCTGAACTGCCAATAACCAAAAGGACTGACCTGGAAATACCAAAAGGCCCCTGGTTGGGTCTGCCAACAGCCAAACTCCGCTGTTCTGAACGGCTATGCGTAGTCCAAACTGGTCTGCCAACAGCGAGGCTCCGCTGTTCTGAGGAGCTATTCGCACCCCTGGGCGGTCAGCTCGCCTTCAGTTCCCCTGCAGGAGGCGGGCGCGACCTGGCTCCGGGGCTCGCCTGTTCTCCTTGGGCGAGCGCGAGCCGATAGGGGCGAGCTGCCAGCCTTTTGCCGGGCGGATCGGTGGTCAGGTCGCATGCGGGGGGGGGGGGGGGGGGGGGGGGGGGGGGGGGGGGTCAGCCGGCGGGTCGCCATCCCTGGGTCCAGCTCGCTCGCCGCGGGTTGCCAGCTCGCTCACCGCGGGTTGGCAGCCCGCCCGCCCGTGGTGGGCGGGAGCGGGTCAGGCCTTCCGCCGCATAGCCCGTCTCGCCGCCCGGGTGCGGGTCACGACTCCAGGTCCACTCATCCTTCCTGGCGGGACCCGCTCGCCGGACACGGGGTTGTACACAATCCCCGCTCTTTTTGAGCTTGAATCAAGCTCGGAAAGAATCATCCAACCCGCGTGTTCGGCGAGCCCCCGTGCTGAGCTGGCAGGGAATCTTCTGGTGGGGGCCCACTGTCCTGCTATAAATACACACCGCTAACCCCCGGAGGGGGGCTCCCCAGATCCCTTCATTTCCTTTGAGCAGGTCCTGATTTCTTGATGCCGGTCAGCGAAGAGGTGCGAGCTCGCCTGGCGGCAGCGAGCCTGAAGACCCAGGAGGAGGCCCTCGAGGCCGCCCCTTGGCTATCACGCGGGTCTCCCGGCCCTGTCTTCAGGCCGGCGAAGGGGAAGATTGTCAGGCGGTCTCTGGCGGGCGATTGTCCGGGCTCCAGCTCGGCCGCGGGTGTCGAGGTGATCCCCGGTAGTCGTGACCTTCAGCGAGTTATTGCTGTACCTTTGACCCTTTGTTTTGCAGGCGATCCCCTGTGAGGGGGCGGGGAATGGGGGAGAGGATCGCCCCTCTCGCGAGTCGCCCGAGAAGGTCATTGGTTCCTCGGTTCTGGATCGCCCACCTCCGGAAACTCCCTGTCCGGCGGTCTCCCACGGGCTGGGGAAATCTCTTGAGACCCTCGAGGGAGGGAACTTTCAGGGTCGGCCGGGCTCTTCCCGCCCATCTGTCGGTGCGGGCGATGTGCCAACCCCGGGTGAGCTGGTTTTTATCGTTGATTTTGTCTCTTGCTCGCTCATTCTGACCCCTCCCTGCTTGCAGGCTTTCGCAGGGCCTCGCCTGAGACCGAGATGAGCGAAGGGTACTTGCCTCCGCCTGACGTGGACAGTGTATCTGACTATCTGGGCGACCCGAACGATGCGGCGGGGATGAAGAGGCAGGTGATGCGGCTATTCCAGAAACACACACTGCTGCTGCAGGAGGTCATAAGGAGGATCGAAGACGACAAGGCCGAGACCGATGCCCGGCTCGCGGCCTTGGAGGGCCCTCCGCGCGAAGCGGAAGACGACGATGTCACCTCGCCGGGTGTGCACATAACGCGAGCCGAGGGGCATCTTAAGAGCGCCGTGGAGCAGGTCGGGCGGGCTCAGCTAGGCCTGCAAACGAGTCGAGCTCGAGTCGAGCTCATCAAAAAGAGCCGGCTCGAGCTCGAGCTCGAGCTTCTTTTTTCGAGCTCGAGCTCGAGCTCGACGAGCCTATTTTAAAAAGCTCGGGCTCGAGCTCGACGAGCATGGTTCGAGCTCGAGCTCGAGCTCGAGCTCGACGAGCTCGAGCTCAGCTCGACGAGCTCGAGCTCGAGCTCAGCTCGCTCGAATTTAATATTTTTATTAATAATATAAAACTATTATTTTAATAATATTATATTAATATTATGTTAATAATATAATATATTAAAATATTTAATACTAATAATATATATTATTTAATTAAAAAAAAGCTCGCGAGCCGGCTCGCGAGCTCGTGAACAGGTTTAATTAGGCTCGAGCTCGGCTCGAAATCAGGCTCGAGCTCGACGAGCTCGAGCTCGAGCTCGACATGCTCGAGCTCGAGTCGAGCTTTTTTCGAGCCGGCTCATCGAGCTTTCGAGCCGGCTCAACTCAACTTGCACCCCTAGGCTCAGCGGGAGCTGGTGGCGGTTCGCGATTACCACGATCCCGTGTGCCGCCTCGGTCGTCGGGAACAAAGAGGCGGCACAGGTGGAAGTGGGTCGAGTACTGACCCAGTTGTTCGCCCCTCGCTCGCGGGATACCGCGGGTTTGTTGTCATTTTGTAGTTCTTCGTATTTGTAATTGCTCGTGACTCTTTCAGCCCACCTATGGGCCTAACTATTTTGTTGCTGAGATGTATTGAAGTTATCGTGCTGCTTTTCTTTGGCTTTCTGTGTGCGGGTTAAGGGAAAGGTCCATTCTTCCTTTCGCGCTGATCGGGGCGAGGGCGAGCCGAGGAGCTCGCTCGACGGGAATCTCTCGTCTCGCGCGGCACGGCGTGCGGGTGCGGGTTGGGGTTGGCTCGCCCGCGCTGGTCTCCCGCGGTTGCAGCCGGGCGAGAACCGTGCCGGCTCGACCTTTGAGGTGCGCTCGCGCGCGGGAAGTCGAACCGTCGGATTGTTTTTTGGCTATCCGCACCCCGCCTTTCGGCGGGAAGTTTCCCGCCCTTTTCTTTCCCTATAAATAGGCCTTGCCGGCCCTAATTTCTCCACCATTTCCTAACTTTCTGGCTTCCCGTTCCCGCGGAGTGTCGTCTGTGTCCGCCTTCTGGCTTTTTCTCTCGCACTCGTCGGCGAATCGACGGGGATGGGCGGAGGCGTCGGCGACGCGGACGGCCGAAGCAAATGTGCTTGGACCTTCTCCGAGCATGATTTCCCTCGCGCCGTCATCACAGAGCGCGAATACTTGGAAGCTCTAGGCGACCACATCCCAGCCGGGTTCTCTGCGAGGCGACCCGATGAGAGGGAGAAGATCAATGACCTGTTTGGGGATGAGCTCGCCATCCCTCTAGCTCACTTCGAGGTAGGCCTGCGACTCCCCCTATGGCCCGAGGTGCGCCAAGTGCTAAAATACTTCGGGGTCGTCCTGGGCCAGATGACCCCGAACTCCATCGCCGTCATGATGGGGTTCGCCTGCTTCCTGCGAGAGGAGCGGGTGGAGTTCAGCCTCGCAGTATTCCGGAAGCTGTTCTCCTTCAGGGCGAACCGAGACGGGACGGCCTATTTCTCCAGCGCCCACCTCAAGGTGCGGGAGAGAACCGTCAACAAGAGCCACAACTGGCTGAAGAAGTTCCTGTTCGTCAAAGGGGACTTCGGCAACGTGCCCTTCTCGCCGATGCAGCTCAGCGAGGCGAGCTACCGGCCACCCAACCTAGGCGGCCATGAAGCCGACCTGTTCGCGTTCTTCGTCGGGAAGAACTTCGAGGTCGCGTTCCTGCGCCGCCACCTTGACGATCTCGCGGCTGTCCCGCCGGGGGGAGGTTTGCCACTCGTCTCCATTAGTCCTTACTTTCTCACTCTTCTTTCATCTCACCTTCCTTTCTTCGCAGGTGAACGCGACATACCTCTTCACCCCCCTTATGAGAGCGCTCGGATTCCGCCCGGGGTTCTCGCCCGCGCCCAGGCTGCGGATGCGCCCAGCGCGACATCTCATCGATCCCGGCCAAGAAGCGACCGGGCGGCGGACAGTCAGCGCCTCCGCCGAAGTCGGCGAAGACCGCGGATCAGCAACCCTCCGCGAGCCAAAGAAAGGGCAAGGCCCCCGCGGTCTTGCCGACTGAGGCCCCTTCGCCCCGCTGGTTGCTTCGACCAGCGACTCCCCGGTCGGGGCGGGGGGCACCTCCGCGCCGCCGGGCGGGTCTGAAGCCGCTGCGGGGCCGGTGCCGAGAGGGCATCGGAACTTCGGCTACGGCGAGAGGTACTTGGACGAGCTCGGCGTCCCGCTCCTGGCTTGGGACAAGGAGTCGAATCGCGCAACGATCTCGACCCTGCTGCCGAGCTGGATGGAGCAGGATACGATCGGCGGGGAGGCGTACAGCTTCTCCTTTGGGCTGTACTCGCGCGCGAAGACGCCGCCATATACGACAAGGAGGAGACGCGGGTGCTGATCCATGAGAGCGCACGGGCCCAGCTGCGCGGTCTGGAGCTGGCTCACATGGTGGGGCGACGCTGCACCCAGGTGGAGCGGAACGCCGCGTCTATCCAAAAGATGGCGGAGGAGAAAGAAGAGGCCCGGAAGCTCGCTCGGGTGGACGCGGACCTTCAGAGAGGGCGAGCCGCCGCTGCCGAGGAGGCCCTCGCGCAATATCTGGGCGGGGTGGTACGCTCTCAACCTGAGCTAATCTCTTCTCCTTGCGAACGCAGCTCATGATAATTCCTTTTTCTTTTTTCAGGATGCGGCTACGGCGAGCCGGATGGGCGCCGAGATTGCCACCCTTGGCCAGGAGAAGGCGGCGCTGGAGGCCCGGATACGCGAGCTGGAGGCCGCTGCCGCTGTCCCTCCTCCAGCCAGCGGGGTCTGCCCGCGCGAGCACCTGTCCGACTACGACATGGAGGTGCTCATGCAAAAGAACGCGGCCAGTGCGGCAAAGTATACGATGCAGATGCTGCGGCGCGCGGACCTGCTTACGAGCGAGGCGGCGGGGCTTTCTGCGGAAGATGTTGTGCCGGCGCTTTTCCTCCCTGTGCCGGACCCTGGCGACAAGGCCTTCCAGCCGCTTTAGGGTCTCTAGATCTCGCGTTTTTTCCCCCCCGCCTTTTTTGTAATTTACTTTGTAGATGAACATTATGTATATAAGAATCTGGTCTGACATGTATGCGCGAGTTGCGCTTATACTTTATATGTTTAGCTACTATTCCTTTTAGCTATTGTTCTTTTTATATTTCTCGCCGGTCTTGTTTTTTCAATGATGTTATTGCCGGACGGCGCGACCCGTCCCAGCGGCCCGGCTCTGACGAGGCGAGCTGGCTCGTCCGCCGAGCGAGGCGAGCTGGCTCGTCCGCCGAGCGAGGCGAGCTGGCTCGTCCGCCGAGCGAGGCGAGCTGGCTCGTCCGCCGAGCGAGGCGAGCTGGCTCGCCCCTCGGCCGCATGCTTAACTCTCTGCGGACTCTCGCCCAGGCCTTTGCATTTGCTCGACCACCTTTCCCGGGGCTTGAGGGTGGGGCTATGCTAGACCCTTTCCTTCTTTTTTGACTAACCCTTGCGATTCCGTCCTGCTGCGCACGCTTCTTGAGTAGTTCCCGGCCTTGCCGGCTAGGTGGGAGTCCGACAACGCGATTTGCTCTAGGTCGCAGGCCATTGCTTTCCGAGTCATTCCATCGAGTGTCATCCGGCCCTGCCAGCTAGGTGGGAGCCTGGCAGCGGGATCTTCTCGAGGCTAGGGATGACACCGAGTGACTTCCGGCCCTGCCAGCTAGGTGGGAGCCTGGCAGCGGGATCTTCTCGGGGTCCAAATTCATTCCATCGAGTGACTTCCGGCCCTGTCAGCTAGGTGGGAGCCTGGCAGCGGGATCTTCTCGAGGCTAGGGATGACACCGAGTGACTTCCGGCCCTGCCAGCTAGGTGGGAGTCTGACAGCGGGATCTTCTCGGGGTCCAAATTCATTCCATCGAGTGACTTCCGGCCCTGCCAGCTAGGTGGGAGCCTGGCAGCGGGATCTTCTCGAGGCTAGGGATGACACCGAGTGACTTCCGGCCCTGCCAGCTAGGTGGGAGTCTGACAGCGGGATCTTCTCGGGGTCCAAATTCATTCCATCGAGTGACTTCCGGCCCTGCCAGCTAGGTGGGAGCCTGGCAGCGGGATCTTCTCGAGGCTAGGGATGACACCGAGTGACTTCCGGCCCTGCCAGCTAGGTGGGAGTCTGGCAGCGGGATCTTCTCGGGGTCCAAATTCATTACATCGAGTGACTTCCGGCCCTGCCAGCTAGGTGGGAGCCTGGCAGCGGGATCTTCTCGAGGCTAGGGATGACACCGAGTGACTTCCGGCCCTGCCAGCTAGGTGGGAGCCTGGCAGCGGGATCTTCTCGGGGTCCAAATTCATTCCATCGAGTGACTTCCGGCCCTGCCAGCTAGGTGGGAGCCTGACAGCGGGATCTTCTCGAGGCTAGGGATGACACCGAGTGACTTCCGACCCTGCCAGCTAGGTGGGAGCCTGGCAGCGGGATCTTCTCGGGGTCCAAATTCATTCCATCGAGTGACTTCCGGCCCTGCCAGCTAGGTGGGAGCCTGACAGCGGGATCTTCTCGAGGCTAGGGATGACACCGAGTGACTTCCGGCCCTGCCAGCTAGGTGGGAGCCTGGCAGCGGGATCTTCTCGGGGTCCAAATTCATTCCAACTCTCTGAGCAAGCCTAGGTATGACAGTCCTGGGGGGAGGGAAAAGAAAAGCTTCATCATAATAAATCGTGTTGCTTACAGGAAATTAGGGAAAAAATCTCTTCAAGTCGTCCCCACTCCAGGTGAGACTCAGGGCCTCGCCCTCTACATTTTGGAGCCGATAGCCCCCCGACTTCAAAGCTTCCTTCACAATGAATGTCCCCTCCCAGCTGGGGTTGAGTTTCCCTACGGATGCTGACCGTCCTGCCGCGTCCACCTTCTTCAGTACCAGGTCCCCTTCCGTGAACTGCTTGACCCTGACATGTTTGTCAAAGTATTTCGCCATCCTCCTTTTGACCTCCTCCTGTCGGACGGCCGAAAGATCCCTCAACTCTTCTACCATGTCGAGGGAGAGTCTCAGTTCCTCCCCATTCTCGGCTTGCCATTCCTCTCGGCCTTCCCTGGCCGTTCCGACCCGCGCCGTTTGAACTTCAAATTCTATGGGGAGCACCGCCTCGCACCCGTGGGAGAGCTTGAAGGGGGTCTCCCCCGTGGCCGTGTTAGGAGTGGTTCTAAGGGCCCAAAGGACGGCGGGGAGCCGCTCCACCCAACTCCCCCTCAAGTTTTCCACCTTCTTTTTGAGGAGATTGACGATGATTTTGTTCGCCGCCTCCACCTGCCCGTTGCTCCTGGGGTGGTGGACCGAGGCGAATCTGAGGTCAATCCCAAGCTGCTCGCAGAAACTGGTGAACTCGGCGCTGGCGAACTGAGGTCCGTTGTCTGTGACGATGGCTTGGGGCAGCCCATGGCGACAGATGATCTCCCCCCAAACGAAGTTCCTGATTACCTGGGAAGTCACCTTGGCCAACGCCTTCACCTCTATCCACTTGGAGAAGTAGTCGATCATCACTAGGAGGAATCTTCTCTGGCCGCTGGCCTGGGGGAACGGTCCGACCAGATCTATTACCCAGATTGCAAAGGGCCAGGGGGCCGTGATGCTCTTGAGTCGTTGGGCCGGCTGTAGCTGGAGGGGGGCAAATAGCTGGCACTTATGACATCTTCTTGCGAACTCCGCGGCGTCCCGGCCCAGGGTGGGCCAGAAATACCCCTGCCGGACTATCCTCCCCTCCAAGGTCCGACTCCCGGAATGACTCCCGCACTCCCCGGAGTGGACTTCTTCCAAGATCCGCTGCGCCTCACCCTCGGACACGCAGCGAGCCAGCATCCCGGAAAGGGTCTTTCTGTATAGTTGCCCGTCTTTGAGGAGATAGTAGGCGGACTTGTGCCTCAGCTTCTTCCTGTCTACTCCCTCCGGATACTCTCCCGTGGAGAGGAAAACTACTACTGGGTCCATCCACGAGGACTGCTGATCGATCTCCATGAGCTCTCCTTCTTCGATGGAGGGGCGAAACAGGTCGGTGATGGTGCCTCCTGCCCGGGGGCCATGCTTCGCCAGTTGGTCGGCATGGTCATTCTCTCCCCTCGGTACGTGCCGGATGGAGAAGGTCTGGAAGGTCCCGATGACTCCCTTCACTTTGGCTAAGTATAACTTCAAAGCGGGCTCCCTTGCTTCGAACTCCCCGTTGATCTGGGAAGCCACCACCATGGAGTCGGTCAGAACTTCCACATCCAGCACCCCCAATTCTCTGGCCAGGCGTAGTCCCGCTATCACTGCTTCGTACTCAGCCTGGTTGTTGGTAATGGGAAAATGCACCACCACCGTCTGTTCGATCCGAGTCCCTTGAGGGTTTTCCAGAACCACTCCTACTCCAAGAGAATGCCTTCCTGAGGCTCCGTCCACCCTCACCTTCCAAGGAGTCGGGCGGGTGAGTTCCTCCTCCGCTACTTCCACCACGTAGTCGGCCAAGAAATCGGCCATCGCCTGAGCTTTGATCGAGAGCCGCGGAACGAAGGAGACGTCGAACTCGCTCAGCTCCACCGACCACTTGGCCAGCCGGCCTGAATGCTCCACCCCCTCGAAGACGTTGCGGAGGGGATGGTCGGTCACCACTCGGATCGAGTGTGCCTGGAAGTATGGTCGTAGCCTCCGAGCCGAGATGATCAGTGCGAACGCAAGCTTCTCTAAGATTGGATATCGGAGCTCGGCCTTCCTCAGGACCCGGCTGACATAGTAAATAGGAAGCTGCCTCTTCCCCTCTTCTCGGACCAAGATGGAGCTTAAGGCCTCTGCCCCGACCCCGAGGTATAAGAACAAATCTTCACCCTCTTTCGGCCCCTGGAGCAGCGGGGCCTGTGTCAGCTGCGTCTTGAGGGCCTGGAACGCCTCCTCGCATTCCTTAGTCCACTCGAACCTCTGGCCCCCCCTCAGTGTTTTGAAGAAGGGGGAGCACTTTTCCCCTGCCCGAGAGAGGAAGCGGCTCAGTTCTGCTAGCTTCCCTGTCAACCGTTGGACCTCCTTCGCATTCCGCGGGGACCCCAACTCCAAGATTGCCTTGACCTTGTCCGGGTTCGGCTCGACCCCTGCGGGGGTGAGGAGGTGCCCCAAGAACTTCCCTCGGCCAGCCCTAAAAACGCACTTAAGGGGATTCAGCCGCATCTTGTATCTGCGCAGGGTGGCGAACGTCTCCTCTAGGTCCCGAAGGTGGGAGTCCACGTCCCGGCTCTTTATCATGAGGTCGTCCACGTACACCTCCAAGTTCCTCCCCCTCTGTTCCTTGAAGACTCTATCCATCATCTTTTGGTAGGTGGCCCCGGCGTTCTTCAACCCGAACGACATCATCTTGTAGCAGTAGCAACCGTCCCCTGTGATGAATGAGACATCCTTTATGTCTGGGGGGTGCATCCTGATCTGATGGTAACCTGAAAATGCATCTAAAAAACTCATTACAGAAAAACCGACGGCTGAGTCAACCAGCGCGTCGATCCGAGGCAAGGGGTAACAATCCTTAGGACAAGCTTTATTAAGAAGGGAGAAATCGATACATAAGCGCCAGCGGCCGTCTCCCTTTTTGACCATCACAACGTTCGAGACCCAGCCGGGGTATTAAATTTCGGACACGAAGCCCGCTTTGAGAAGTTTTGCCACCTCCTCCCTGATGGGTTCCGCTAGCTTGTCCGCCGTGGATCTCTTCTTCTGCTGGACGAGGCGTGTTCCTGGGTCCAGGTTGAGGCGGTGGCAAGCCACATCCGCGTCAACCCCCGGCATCTCCGCGGCGCTCCAGGCGAAGATGTCCACGTTCTTCTGGATGCACTCCAGCATCCTGCCCTGGTCCTCCGGGGTCAGCCCCCCGCTGACGCGGATCTTCTCCACCCTGCCTCCGCGGGTGAGCACCTCCAGCTCCACCACCTCCTCTGCGGCCTCCAGCCTGGACTGCTCCCCTCATCCCTCGGCATCCCCTTCCTCCTGAGCGGGGACCTCTACCTCCATCTCCTCTGCCACGGCCCTTACCTCGACCACTTCCTCCAAACCCCCTCCTTCCGCCTTCTCTGCGCAGCCCTTCACCTCCAGCTCCACCTCTCCGACTTCCTGCTCGTCCTCCTCCATCCTCCGCCCCATCTCCTCGGCCCCTTCCTGCCAAGAGATGGTGTTCACCGCGGTGACGTAGCATTCCCGTGCCACCTTAGGGTCTCCCCTAACCCTGACCTGCGCCCCCTCAGCGTTGAACTTCAAGCACTGATGGAAAGATGAGGGGACGCAGCGGAAGGCGCTGATCAGGGGCCTCCCGAAGATTGCGCTGTAGCTGCTGGGGGCGTCCACAATGACGAACTTGCAGTTTCGGGACTGCCCCCCCAGGGTGACATGGAGGCCGACTCCTCCCTCTACCTCCTTCCTTTCTCCCGAGAACCCGAACAAGGGTCCGTCCGAGGCCAGCACCCTCTTAGCTTCTACCTGCATCGCGTCAAACGCCTTCTTGAAGACGACGTTCACGGAACTCCCATTGTCCACTAGGATCCGAGAGACAGTGAAGTTCTCGATGGCGGCCTTGATGACCAGCGCATCACAGAACGGATCCTCGTGGTCCGGCATGTCGCTTCTGGAGAAAGTGATCCTCTCCTCTGGCGGCGGGATTTGGGACGTAGAGGCGACGCTCCGCCGATACATGGTGTGGAGACTTGCCTTGCGGGAAGCCTCGACCCCTACTCCCCCGTGGATCACTCCGATCATTCCTCGGGTCGCCACGTCCACCTGGTCTTCACAGCGATCCTCCTCCGTCCGAGGCAGGACCTCCTCGATCCTCACTTCCTGCCGCACCTCCTCCTGCTGCTGCTGCCGCCCCCTGTTCTCTCTCATCTCCAAGAATTCCGGGCACGTGGCCGTTGCGTGCCCCTCTTCCTGATGGAAGTCGCAGTAGGGCAGTTCCACCCTGAACTCCCTTCTCCTCCTTCTCATGACTCCTCTCCTCGCTCCCAGAGCTATGACCATGGCCTCCTCCTGATCGGGGAGCCGCGGCCTCTGACCCTGCCTCCAGCCGGGTGGGTGGAACTGGTCCTGCCTCCCCTGATAGTGACCTCTCCCGTAGTATCCCCTCTGTGGCCCCTGCCCCTGCCATTCTGGTCTCCAGCCCAGCCTACGGTCGGGCTCCTGACGCCCCCATCCCGGCTGCTGTCCTTGGAGCTGCCTCTGCTCCCTCTGCTCCCTCTGCCTGGGCTCCTCCCTCCTCTCTTCCTGTCTTCTTCCTCCCTTCGACTCCTTCTCCTCCTCAGTCGCCCACCTGGCCAACTTCCTCGCAAAGTCCGGGTTCGACGCCTCCCCGTCGACCTCTCTCGCCGCCCTCTCCATCAGCTCCTCGTAGGAGAGGGGGGGAATCCTTTTCAGCTCCATGCGGAAGAAACCCTGCTGCAGGCCCAGTGTGAAGGCCATCATCAGACTGTGGCCCGGCATCTCCTGGACTTGGGTGACCTCCTCCTGGAACTGATCGACGTAGCTCCCCAACGTCTCGTTCACCCCCTGCTTTATATGGAACAGGGACTCAGACTCCTTCTTCCTCTTCTTTGAGGTAGTGAACCTCAACATGAACCCTCGGCGCAGGTCCTCGAAGCAATAGATGGAGCTGGCCGGCAGCTGGTGGAACCACTCCCTTGCCTTCTCTCGGAGGGTGATGGCGAAGAGACGGCACTTGAATCCGTCCGACATCTGACGGATGGAGACTACGTCCTCGAACCACTGGACGTGCTGAACCGGGTCTCCCCTCCCGGTGTAGTAGGTCATCTCGGGCTCCCTGAACCCTTCTGGCACTGGTGCTGAGGAGACCAGCTCGCTGAATGGACTGCTTCCAGCCACCGGGCGAGCCGGCGAGTCACGCGAGCCCAACTCGCCGAATCGACCTCGGCCTGCCGAGCCGGGGAAGAGCTCGCGCCCCGAGAGCTCTCTCCCTCGGCCTTCCTCAGCCACTTCCTTTCCAGCTCGCCTGCCAGGAGCGTCTTCGCCTAAAGAGGGGGCGGCCGCGATCTGGGCTGCCGGAGTCGAGCACTCAGCCCGCACGCCGAGTGCGATCTTGACGAGGTCCAGCACCTCGTTCCTGAAGTCTTCAAACATTCCTACTGTTGCGAGAGGCGGAGGGGGCGGCGAGTTCTGCCTGTCGGATCCTTGGCCTCCCGTCATTGAGCTCGCCGAAGCTTTTCTGCACTGACCACTCTCCACGCTCACCGCACTAAAATGTTGGAACCGGAAACCGGCCTCTTGTGGAGTTCGACCCTTGGGGAAGGGGTGGTCTCGCGCCTACTTCGCACCTGCAAGAAAAACAACGAGAGAGACAAGAAAGGACAGACCCAAGGGCTCGGCAGGGAGGTCCCACCACAAACCCGGAAGATCTCTGAGCGCTTCCCCTCCTTAGCCAAGAGCCGAGCTAAGGTACCCTTAGAGAACACTTGAGAATGAGGGCAAGGAGGCACTGAAAACGTGTCCTCTGAGGTACCCCTTGGGTCTTATTTATAGATTTTCAGAATCTGAACTGCCAATAACCAAAAGGACTGACCTGGAAATACCAAAAGGCCCCTGGTTGGGTCTGCCAACAGCCAAACTCCGATGTTCTGAACGGCTATGCGCAGTCCAAACTAGTCTGCCAACAGCGAGGCTCCGCTTTTCTGAGGAGCTATTCGCACCCCTGGGCGGTCAGCTCGCCTTCAGTTCCCCTGCAGGAGGCGGGCGCGACCTGGCTCCGGGGCTCGCCTGTTCTCCTTGGGCGAGCGCGAGCCGATAGGGGCGAGCTGCCAGCCTTTTGCCGGGCGGATCGGTGGTCAGGTCGCATGCGGGGGGGGGGGGGGGGGGGGGGGTCAGCCGGCGGGTCGCCATCCCTGGGTCCAGCTCGCTCGCCGCGGGTTGCCAGCTCGCTCGCCGCGGGTTGGCAGCCCGCCCGCCCGTGGTGGGCGGGAGCGGGTCAGGCCTTCCGCCGCATAGCCCGTCTCGCCGCCCGGGTGCGGGTCACGGCTCCAGGTCCACTCATCCTTCCTGGCGGGACCCGCTCGCCGGACACGGGGTTGTACACCTAGGTTTTTCTCCTCCTTTCTCCTCTCCAATGGAATTCTGAATAATTCTCCTCTAATGACTCTTAATCAGCCAAGAAAAACGTCCAGCCCTTTCCCCAAAGGATGCATCTTTCCAAAATTGCAAATGGTGCCATATTTGAAATTTAAAATTTGAAATTCGTCCAGACGTTGCAACCTGTTTTTCTGCGCGTTGTGACCTATTTTCCTGGTTATGATTCTTTGGGCAGATTTCTTTCTCCAATAGAATTCTTTGGCAATTCTCGCACAAATATATTGGAAAAAGACCGGATTAGCTCAAAATTAAATAAATATAAATTAAACTCTTATTTCTATTTTATTTAAACTCATTTTGAGCATTTATAATGGATATTAAGATAGAAAATTAGGCTAGATAACTTCTATTTGGGAAGTTATCAATGACCTCTAACTTAGCATGAAGAACTTTATTCAGAATGTGGTTTGCAGTTAAAACTGTTTCTTCCCAATAAGCAGTGGGCATGACAGCAGTGAGGAGCATAGAATTCAACATCTATGTTAATGTTCTATTTTTTCTCTTGGCTTTACCATTTGATCGGGGTGAGTAAGAAGCCGTGATTTCTGCTATGATTCCTTGAGAGGCAAACAAACACCTGAACTCACTGGACACGTATTCTCCTCCTCTATCACTTCTAAACATTTTTATCTTCATGTTTAGTTGGTTTTCTACCATGGTTTTGAAAAGACAGAACTTTTCAAACGCTTCATCTTTAGTTTTAAGAAGGTAAATGTGACAGAACCTGTCGCAATCATCTATAAATGTTATCATATACTTCCTTCCCCCTCTGGTGACAACTTTTAAAGTCACATATGTCAGAATGTATAAACACCAGAGGTGTCGTGCTCCTAGTAACCGCACTAAAAGGTTTCCTAGTGATCTTAGTCTGAGCACCCACTTTATATTTTCTAGGTTGTCAGTGTCTAATGTGATCTGGTGAGTTCTAGCTATTTGGAATATTTTCTATAGTTCACGTGTCCTATTCTTTCATGTAAAGTCTTAGGACTATTTAAGCTTGATTGTACTTGTTGAACTATCTCGTTTGCTAGACTTAGTCGGTACATCCTATTTTCGACGTATACACATCCAAAATAGTGAGAGTTAACTGACAGTGTTACTCTACCGCTACTAAAAGTAAAGGACATGTCAGCATCACATAATAAATTTATAGACACTAAATTAGCAGTTAATAAAGGAATGAATTTAACATTCTTTAAAGTTAAAGTCTTACTTGAGGACAACAACAAAGTTGAGTTCCCCACCTTCAACACGTCAACTGTCTCGTCATTCGCCACCGTCACAGACTCTCTTGCAACAGTGAACCATGTCAATAGATTAGCATTGTTGCAAACTTGACATGTTACCCCTGAATCCAGGTACCACTCAGTGTTGACCTTCGCATTTTCAACCATAGCAACAAAGTCGGATGGCTCAGCAAGGCTAACCATATTGGTCTGGTTGTCTTCTTGTGGTGCTCTGATCCTTTCCTTTTTAGGGAACATGCAATCAAATGCATTGTGTCCACACTTATTGCAGTTGAAACACTTGTCCTTAAACTTTTTAATCTTTTTACTTGGTCCTGCAACCTGTGAGTTATTTTGGGGAAGTTTGGTATTTTTAGGTTTGAGCGCACGTTTAGAGCTAGAAATCATGTTAACCGCAACTTTCTACTTGCTAACAGCTTCTAAGACATGCTTTGTCCTATTCTTATCCTCAATGCGTATAAAACGTTTGAGGTCATTCAGATCAACTTGCATCTTCTTGCGATATATTTTAGTTTTGAAATTATACCACAGTGAAAATAATTTATAAACAATCGTGCCCGCAACAAAGCTATCGGGCAAAGTAATATTTTCACTGTGTAAGGAATCAACTAAGTTTTCAAATTCCGATACCTAAGGGAGAATGACTTTCTCCTCATCGAACATGAAGGAATGAAACTTATCTACCAGTTGTTCTTTAGACAAGTCCTCATGCCTGAAGTGCTCCTCCAGTGCCTCTCAGATCTCCTTGGCAGTCTTCATCTTGATGTACGTTTTTCTCAGACTGAAGGATAGACAGTTCAACAAGTAGTCGTGATAGAAGTCCTCACTGTGAACCCATTGTGCCTCATCATCAACCCCTATAACGTCAGCACGATCAGACTGGACTGTGTAGAACACATTCAGGAACTTCATCCCAAATTACGTGTTCAACTTTCAGTCATTGAACTCTATCGCAGTGAACTTTTCTAATTTGAGCATCGAAACTGGAGACGAGAAATTTCTCCCCTTCATTATTGTGATGGCGACGATGGGAGAGAAAACACAGGAGCAGCAAGCACTGAACATCAATATGATGTCTCGACGCCAAAAATAGGGTCACTCGACGCCTAGAGAAGCACTCAACGCTAGAAGTTTGGACTCAACGCCTGTAGAAGCACTCAAAGCATGAGCTGGATGACTCGATACCTGGGCCGAACTCGACGCCAAATAGGGCCACTCGATGCCAGACAGGGCCGCTCGATGCATGGGCTGAACTCGACGCCTGAGCAGACACTCGAAGCCTGGGCTGAACTCGACGCATGAGCTGAACTTGACACCTGAGCATGCACTCGATGCCTGGGCTGAACTCGACGCCTGAGGGATCTATGGCTTGCCTATGGCCCTCCTACACGAGGCAATACCACGACCAGACTACTTCTCCTTCACTAGGATCACTGACAAAAACCGGCAGCAGTAGCCTTTCCCGGAGGCTGAAGACGATCTCCTTGCCGATGTGCTGAGAGACGGAGCAGATCTGGCAAGATCCTGCAGGAGAAGACGGCGGGAAGAGGTTCAAAACAAGAGGAAAGCGGCGGCTCCACAAAATAAACTTCCAGACGGCGGCGGCTCCAAAAAACTAGAAGAGAAGGAGAGGCGGCGGACGGGCTTCGCGATGGCTTCAGCGAGAGCGGCGACGGAGCGGAACGGTGCACCACGAGAAATCACGAGCAAAAGAGGGGGCGTGATTCGAGATTGTTGAGTTTACTCGAAGTATCCGGATGATGATCAAGGTGGAATCAACTCTCTGTTGCCCCTAAGTGGGTATAAATAGGCAAACCCTAGGAGTAACTACGGTTATCAGATATCCGTGTATCCAAACCGACCCGTTAAGCCTCTGAATCTGTTAATTGTCCAAATATACATTAAAAAGATGGAGGGTACCTGAAGAATGAAGGATGAAATCTACCAAAATACGGATTGCATGTGGGGCTTGGAGAGGGCGTCGACGAGGGCATAGTGAGGGGTTGGAGAGGGCGCCGACGATGTGGGTGGTCGGGATTGCATAGGGTGCCGAAACCCTAGCGGCGAGGGACAAGAAGTCTGTCTCGGTCAAAACCCTAGACAAAACAGAGGCTTGGAGTGGGTGCCAACGAGGGAGTGTAGGCGGGGCTGGATGCCCGACGAAGAGGCGACAAGGCTAGGGTGGTCGCGGGCACCGACGAAGGGGGTTTCCGATGCGAACGACGAAACCACGCTGCTTGGAGCAGGAGACTTCTGTTGGAGACTGCGTGCCTAAATACCTAAACCTAAAGTGCAATTATCTAACTTTGGGGAAAAACATCAAAAATAAAGTACGAATAGCTTAAATTGCGGTGCAAATAACAATGACTTTTGGGCAAAGTGCACCTTCGAAATGCAAGTTTTTGGCAAAATACACCTCGAAAGTTTAAAATTGGCAAAATGCACCCCCCATAAAATGGTTTTTTTGGCAATGTGCACCATATAGTGTACAATTTGGCCTTTTAATTTTTGTTTATTGGGGGTGCACTTTGTCAAAAAAAACTATTTGGGGGGATGCATTTTGTCAATCTTAAACTTTCGGGGTGCATTTTATCAATAATCAATATTTTGAGAGCGCACTTTGCCAATTACCCAATAACAGTCACCCAAATTATTGTTAAACGGCTCCGCTCAAGATAGTCCACTAAGGCTCATCGATGTGGAATGACCTTATATAGTATCTCCAGCGTAAAACTGTTACACTTTAGTGACACGAAACTCAATGGGTCGTTCCAAGTCGGTCCTGACACGCGCGGACATATAACTAAATATTCTAACAATCTCCTCCTATGTTCGCGGTAAACCCGACGTCGGAAAAAGGGTGGTGTGTGAAGTGTTCAACCGAACATGAAGCACTCACAACCGTGTCCATCACACTTGTCAAAACATATTGGACGTTAAATAAAACAGTTGTATGCATGCATAAGAATAAAGAGAAAATATCAGCAGCATCATAACAAAGTCAAAAGTACGATCACAACACAGGTACTAGAACACCAAGTGTCTCATGACCAACTAAAGAGCAAGAAAGTACAAACAAAAACAAGTGAAAGAAAGGAGAGCTAAACAGTGCTCTAAGCAGAGGAAAAACCAAATTATACTCTTGAAATCAGAGTCCAGTAGGTCATCCTCATCTGAATCCCAACCGGCAAGTGCTCCTCCATTAGTAGCAGCTCCTGTAATTTCCAACAGAGAAGTTCATTTAGAATGAATTAAACCTTGGAAAATGTACAAGTATCTAATTCTACTTATATGAACGTAGTATAATATGAGGAAGCATGTGTATAGTATTTTAGTTTCTACCTCAGAATCCATTATCTGTTTTTAAAGAAACGATGTCATGGACTTCTAGACACCGCAGCTGTATCTGTGTTCCTATGTGGAATGTCACAGTTACTATTCTTCTAAAGTCAATTGGAACTCATCAAATGTGGAATGGAACCAATAAACAGAAGAAGAGCCAAATCTAGTCAGATTGTATTATCAAATGTGGAATAACACTCTCCTCCTAGATAAGGAAGACGAACCCAGTGTAAGTTGTTAACATCAAATGTGGAATGAAACAATTCACCAGATTCGTACTCAGCAACCCCGAACATCAACGGAGCACAACACGCTTGCGTTGACAAAGGAAAGTGGAAAAATCAAATCATTAGGACTAAGACTGAACTAAATCGCCTATCCTTGAACTAAGGCTGAACTTAAATCACCTTGAGTCCCATTTCCCCCACTGTTTTGATTGATCGGTCTTTAGGCATTCCTTTCGTCAGTGGATCAGCCAGATTATCCTTCGATTGCACATCGATCAAAGTGATAATGCCTTGTTCTTTCAGATAATTCAGTAGAGCGTGTCTCAGTCGTACATGTCGCCTTTTATTATTAAAAAGGACATTCTTCACGACTTGAACTGTTGCTTGATTATCACAATACAGGCTCAAAGAATTGACTTGAAGTCTAGACAAGAGAATGTCTATAATCAAATTTCTGATCCAATCTGCCTCTTAGCCAGCTGAGGCTAAGGCAAACAACTCGACTTCCATAGACGACAAAGCTATACAAGTCCGTCTTTTGGATTTCCAAGTGACTGCAGCGTCACCCAAAGTGAAAATAAATCCACTAGTGGACTTGCTGTTCCCAACTTCTGAACACCAGGAGGCATCAGAGTATCCTTCCAACGTAGGAGGGTAACCAGTGTAGCACAGAGCGTGGTCTTTAGTACCTTTCAAGTACCTCATCAGCCGATCTAAGGCATCACAATGCTCCTTGCCTGGACTACTGGTAAAACGACTCAGCATGCTTACCGAGAAAGCAATGTCTGGTCTAGTGCAACTTGTGGCATACATGAGACTTCCAATGATCTTTGAGTACATTACTTGATCAACACTGGTCCCTTCATTCGGACTCAACTTGACATTTGGATCGATTGGTGCTTCAACATGCCGACAGTCTTTATAACCCCAAGTAGTGAGGATCTGCTCAATGTAATGAGCTTGACTGAGAGTGACACGTCCCTTGTCTACTCTAACTTTCATACCTAGTAGGGTATCTACGGGACCAAGGTCCTTCATGTCAAATGCTTTCGCGAGAGCGGATTTAGTATCCCTCACTGCGGCAAGATCTGATCCCAGAATCAACATGTTATCCACATATAGGCATATGATGACTGTTTGATTTGCCATCGAGCGGTAGTAGAGACACTTGTCTGAGAGACTGGACTGAAATCCAATGCTCTTTACCACTTGATCAAATTTAATGTGTCACATCTTAAATGCTTGTTTAAGCCCATAGATCGATTTATCGAGCTTGCACACTTTGTCTCTTATATCCTTATGCACATAACCTTCAGGTTGTGTCATATAGATCTCTTCATCAAGCTCTCCATTTAAGAAGGCTGTCTTTACATCCATCTGATGAACTATAAAGTTTTTGATAGAAGCTATGACAAGAAGAATCCTAATAGTGGATAGGTGACCCACAGGTGAATAGACGTCAAAATAGCCAATTCCCCCATATTGTTTATAACCCTTAGCAACTAGATGTACTTTATATCTGGCTATAGACCCATCACTATGCAATTTCTTCTTCAGTACTCACTTGCATCCTAAGACTTTAGCTCCTTTCGGCAGGTCAACTAGATGATAAGTGTTATTTTGTACCAGCGAGTTCATCTCATCATTGATGGCTTCTGCCCACATTAACGCATCTCTAGATCGCATTGCTTCCTGATAGGAGAATGAATCATCCTCTAAGTGGTAGGTGATGAAATTCTCACCAAAATCCTTAGGGATTCTGTCTCTTGTAGATACTCTAAGAGGAATAGGTTCCACCTCTAGAGGTTGGGGAGCAGTGCCAGAGGGGCCAGCTTCAGGTTCTACAGTAGATTCTGAAATCATGTCAGTAGACCCGGAGATGGTCAATACATGATCTTTGATAAATTTGTGTTCAAAGAAAATAGCATCTCTAGACTCTATCACTGTATTAGTGGATAGATCCAGAAACCTGTCAGCTGCACTATCTTCTGCACTACCTAGATAAACACAGGTCGTTGTTCTAGGTCCCACCTTTGGTCTCTTAAGGTCTTGTAAGTCTTTAGAGTGTCATATCTACAAGGATGGCCATGCCACAACTCATACGAAGTAGAGTTGAGCTTTGAGTGAGACACTCTATTTAGAATATGATTTGCAGTTAGAACTGCTTCCCCCCAAAAGGAATTAGGCATGCCAGCTGTGAGGAGCATAAAGTTCAACATTTTTGTTAAAGTTCTATTCTTACGCTCAGCAACACCATTCGACTGGGGTGAGTAAGGAGCTGTGGTTTCTAGGATTATACCCTTAAAGACACAAAAGTCCTTATACCCAGTTGCAGTGTACTCTCCTCCTCGATCACTTCTAAGTCTCTTAATCTTTAGATTTAATTGATTTTCTACCCGAGATTTGAAGATCTTAAAGGTCTCGAATGTCTCATCTTTCGATTTCAATAGGTAAACATGACAATATCTGGAAAAATCGTCGATGAATGTAATTAGATATTTCCTTCCTCCTCTAGTGGCATGACTACGAAAGTCACAGAGGTCGGAATGTATCAACTCCAGAAGTTGTGTGCTCCTAGAAACCGTCTTATAAGGGTTTCTAGTGATCTTAGTCTGGGCACAAACCTCACACCTATCAAACTGAATAGAAAGATCTAATGGAATGTTTTGACTTTTAGCTAGATCTCGCATTTTCTTATAGTGGATATGTCCAAGTCTATTGTGTAATAACTTTGGATCAATCAGAGTTGAACTCACTTGATTTATGCACTCGTTATCTAGGCTAAGTCTATACATACCATTGATCAAGTAAGCGCAACCAAAATAGTGAGAATTAACTGTTAATGTCATTCTACTGTTCACGGTTGTGAAAGACATTCCAGCTTTATCAAACAAACTCATAGAAATCAAATTCTTAGTTAAATTAGGAACTACTTTAACATGTTGTAAAATAAAAGTTTTACCTGAAGAGAGCACTAGCTCTGCAGTCCCAGCATGAGTAACATCAGTCGCTCCTCCATTGCAATTTTCGACTCTGTCCTTGACCACGGTCACCTTAAAAAGGAGACTCCTGTCATTTGTAACATAACAGGTAGCACCACTGTCCAGCCACCACTCAGAAGACGCACTGCGGTGACTACTCCCAATCATAACCACGAAGGACTTATGATCAGAGTTATCGACCACCATGTGCGCCACATTTTGTGGGGCATCCTCCTTTATCTTCTTCGGACCCCTGCATTCAGCGGCCCAGTGACCCCATTTGCTGTAGTTGTGGCACTTGCCCTCCTTTCTTTTAAGAGAAGGCTTTTTGACCGCCAACGGTGCTGGAGTATCACCCTTAGGTGCCGGGGGCTTCTGAGAAGGCTTACTAGGACGTGAAACGAAGTTGACAGCCTGTAAGGGTTGCGCAACCTGCTCCAAGCTTTTTCCAGTAATGTTTTGGTCCTCAATATGAATGAACCTTTTGAGTTCATCCAAACTGATCTTCTCTTTCAGTTGGTGCATCTTGGTCTTGAAAAAGAGCCATTCAGGAGGCAGTTTACTCAGGATCATGTACACAAAGAGACTATCGTCCATCTTCGAATGATCATCATCCAGCTTCTGACGCAGGTTGACCAGCTCTAAGAGTTGAGAAGTGATAGACACATTCGCTTTGAATCTGAAGTTGAAGAACTTCTCTCCAATGAGCGACTTCGATAATCCTTCCTCCTTCTGGAAATGCGCGTTCAGTCGATCGCATATTTCCTTTGCAGTTTTGTAAGCGTGGTAGGTCAACGCAAGACGGGGATTCAGGAAATTCAACAAGTAATCCCTGCATAAATCTTCATCCTTGTTCCACTGGTACTCGTCCACGTCCTCGACGGTGGAGGAAAAATCGCACTGAACAGTATAGAAGATCTCGCGTTCCTTCATTCCTAGTTGGACTTGAATTTTCCAACTGAGAAAGTCGGAGGCGTCGAACGATTGCAGTTTTATGGTGTCGAGCGCGCTTTTCTTTGGCATGGTTCTAGATTTAAAACAGAAATAAAAATGCTAGAACGGGGTCACCTGAGCCGGACGAGAACAAGACGCGGTCTTCGGATCCAATACAGGAAAAAAATGATTTGCTCCTCCTTTCCGGCTGAACGCAGTCGCCAAAAACTGAATCTAACCAAAAGAACGGTTTCCACCTTGTGCCAGATCTGCGAGGCAAAATCAAGAACTCCTCTCCAAAAAAAGAGGGCAGATCGGAGACTCCTTCTTGATCTCTGTTGTTTTTTTCCTGCTGATCTTCTCCAAACAACACAGAATATGATGAAGAAATCTGGACTGGACTCTCCAAATAGCACAAGAATTTGTTCCAAAAAAAAACAGAGCACAGGCCTTCGGAAGTTCTGAGCAGTAGAAAGATCTAAATAGATCTGGAACCTGGTGAAGAAGGTTTCCGGATCTGCGCAGGGGATGATGCAGATCTAGGAGAAGCAGTGGCGGCTAGATATGCACGGCGGCGACTGGATCTGAGGAGCTCTTGCGGCAACAGATCTGCTAGATGATTTACAGCAGGGAAGCGATCCACTTTCCTGATCGAGAGCGGCGGCAGAAGACGCGAACGAGAGCCAACAGAAGAACAGAGAGATCGGGACTGGATCTATTGATCTGCACAGGAGGCGTTACTCCTCTTTCAGATTAGAAGAACAGAGAGAAAATTCCTCCAATCGATTGACAACATAAGAGAAGTGAGATTCGCGAATTGCGGAGGCAGCGAGCGATACTCGCGATTTCTCCCTGCTGATCCTTGACGGCGACGGGATCGCAAAAACGAGAACGAACAGATCGATCCAGCGACAGGAAGAATTTGAGAGAACGAGAGAGCGAACGGGAGCGGGAGAGCGAAACCCTAAACGATATCTTGAGAATGTTAGACGGCTCCGCTCAAGATAGTCACTAAGGCTCATCGATGTGGAATGACCTTATATACTATCTCCAGCGTAGAGCCGGTACACTCTAGTGACACGAAACTCAATGGGTCGTTTCGAGTGGGTCCTGACACGCGCAGACATATAACTAAATATTCTAACAATTATTTCTAGCAACCACCTAAATTGTGGCGCCCCATATATTGAGGAGCCATTTTTCTCTTAGAGCCCGGTTATAATGAGTGACGATAACTACCATTTCACTTTTATGAGAATTATCACCGGAGAAATTCAAGCCATGCATCCAAAATCCACTTTACACAAGGTGCGATATAATAATTATTGGGTGTTTATATTGGCAGTCCCTATATGGCTATTGACAGTCCAAAGATAATGACAGCGTAAAATATGGCTATTGACAGCCCGATAGATACTGATAGTGCAAAAATTAAATTTTTAAATAGACTTTTTTAGAAAAAGTGTTCAACATAAAAGTTGTAGATCTCGACGAGATCTACAACTTTTATGTTGAACAATTTTTCTAAAACTATCATATAATAGACATATTTTCAAAAGATACGGACCCGTGCGAAACTTGCATAGTTCCGATTTTCTCTCTCCTCATAAGTCATAACACACAAAAAAAATCATTATATTTGAGAAAGTTAAAACGAACCAGATCTACAGATCTGTGAACCAACCACCGCATTTAAAAAAAAAAAGGGCAAGAGATTGTAACATTTTCTGGAGCGACATTTGTATGAACTCTAATAAAGTAAGTAACCCCTTCCCTAATCCTAATCCCATCATTCGAGTCTTCTTGCCCCCTTCCAATTCGTTCTTTATGGATTCCTCGCAGTGACTCCAATCATGGCAGAAAGAATTCAGTCAAGCTTTTAAGTTACTTCGTTTCCTGGTTTTATTAGAAACTTTGGCAGAGAGATCAATTCGTATCCATCGCCGGAATTGAAACTACATTTCCTCCTCGTATCCATCGCCGATCATCAGCCTACACGGCAATGGTTTCTTCTGCGGCGGCGTTGCTGTGATGTTCAGCAAAGAGCGATCAACTGAATCTTCGTTGGAAGCCAGAGCGTAACTGGAAGAAGAGCTATTCTCGCGCTCCTCCATCGCCAAATCCTCTTACTTGTAGCCACTGCGGAGATTCCTCAATTTAAAAGACAATGATCTCTCCGGCGACGCTGCTTACGCAGGAGCACCCGCTGCAAGACCACCTTCGGAATCAGCACTCGGATAATGATCCAAGTAGCGCCCAGCTCCGGGCCTTGAACTGCAACCTTACCTCCCTTTATGATCACATTCAGATGGAGGGCTTCCACTCCGGCGCATTCTCCGACATAATCATCGAGGTCATGGGTTCCACCTACCGCCTCCATCGCCTCATCCTCTCCCGCAGCTCCTACTTTAGGTTCTTCCTTTTTCTCAATTTCGTGGTGATTTAGATTGACCATGTTTGTGAGAAAATTTACTCTCTTATTCACCTTTCTAATTTGTTCTCATTAGTAAAGCCTTGTGAAATTGAAATGCGGGTAGATTTCTTGAGATCTCTGTGAATATATATGAAATTGTTTAGTCCAAACTTTGAAATACTTACTTTGGCTTAATTGTTTCAATTTCTCATGGTAGGAACATGCTTTATGGTCCATGGAAAGAGGCAGTTGCTCCGAAATTTGTCTTAAAGACTGATGACCCTTATGTTAACTCCGAGGCAGTTACTATGGCCTTAAAGTACTTATATGGATACTATCCAAAGCTTAATGATGATAATGCATTTCGAGTTCTTGCTGCTGCTTCTTTTCTTGATCTTCAGGTCTCCCCAATACTCCTTGAAATATTCCCATTAATCTTTCATCTCAATATGTAAAACTTGCTCACATATACCTTTACTTATAGGATTTGTGTGTAATTTGCACTGATTTCATCATTTTTGAGCTGCGCACCTCAAACTTTTTGACATATCAGGTGAGATCTCGCCACTTGGAATGAAAATGGAAACTAAAATTTTATATTGCTACACGAAGCTTCACAACTGTATCTTAAATTTCATGTAGTTTTTTGGGCTAGGTATTTGCAGAGAGCCAAGAATACGGTATACATGGTGAACGTGTCAGAAATGCATGTTGGAGGTACCTTTGTCAATGTGGGACCATTGAGTTGAAAGAAGTAAGTGATATATTCTTTTATTATGTTCTTAATGCATATAAGAAGCCGTGTTATTAATATCCCATGTTGATGTTATAAAGGATTCTTGTTTAAATTTTTTTTAGCAGCATAAGAAGTGTATCTTATTTGAAGTTTAATCTTATATTATTAGAAAGTAAAACTCGAGGTATGAAATATTTTTTCCCTCAATTGTGTTGATTTTGCGATTCAAAATCTTTTGAGCTTGATCGATGATGTCAACGATAATGTAATATGATGATGTCAACGATAATGTAATATGATGATGTCAATGATGTTGTAAATGTAATAATGATGTCACTGATGAGATAAATGGTAAAATGAAGTCAGTACAAGCTTGTAAATAATAATATATTGGTCTTGTATGATTGTAAAAGGGGGATGAAGTGTTCATTTGGAAGAGATCCGGTTCATAAATAATTTTTGAGTTCTCTTATTTCTTTCTCTTGTGCTCTTATGTTCTTGTTTTGTCCTCTCTCTCCCACTCTTATAATTCTCCATGCTAACAACTGGTATTAGAGTCGATGTTTTGACCTTGGATATTGATGACTTCAACAAATTTTAAGGTGGAGAAATTTAATGGGAGCGATAACTCCAGTCCGTGGAGGATCAAAATTATCGCTCTATTGAAGCGACAAAACAACCACATGATTGTATTAAAGCAAAAAAAATTCTCAAAGTAGACGACAGTGGATGCGAAGGTAGAGTTAGAGATGAAGGCCCGCAGTACAATTCAACTCTCTTTCGCCGACAAAGTGCTTCATGAAGTCGCCAAAGTTGATACTGTGACAAAATTATAGAAGAAGCTCGAGATGCTCTTTTCGAAGTCCCTTATGAATCGATTATGCTTAAAGCAACGACTCTACATCTTCAAGATGAAGGATGATCTTTTTATGCTCACTTACTACATCATTTGGGCAATTAGTAAATAGTATGGTGTATACTAAGATACACTTTACATCAAAGGCGTGCAAGCAGGTCTGCATTCAGAGGTGTTGCATGAAATGGTGTCACAGGACAGATCAGATGGGCATGGTGATGGAATATTCGTGAGGGGAAAATCACATAAGAGAGACTGAAGGAGTGACAAAAGAAAGTCAAGATTAAAGTCAAGGGATTCTAAAGGAGATACGTGCAACCATTGCAAGAAGAAAAGACATTGGAAGACAGATTATTCTATACTCAATGAGAAGGAAATGAATAAATCTTCAGATTCTGCGAGCATTGTGCAGGAGACATTAGACATCGATGCCTCTGTTTTCTTGGTATGTGCATTAGTTAACATTCAAGATTTTAGGATACTTGGATCTGGTTGTTCTTATCATATAATTCTAATCGGAGTTATTTTGCAACATATTGTTCACTTAGTAGAGGCCCTGTATACCGTATTTTTGGCTCTTTACAGATACTAGGGAGACTTGAAGATATAGTTGTGAAGTTTTATGTAACAATATGAAATTTTAGTCTCCATTTTTATTCCAAGTGGGTAGATGTCACCTGATATGAAAAAAAAATGAAGTGCACAGCTCAAAAATGATGAAATCAGTGCAAACTTCACATAAATTATGTAAGTAAAGGTATATGTGAGCAAGTTTTACATATAGAGATGGCGGATTAATGGAAACATTCCAAGGAGTTCTGGGGAGACCTGAAGATCAAGAAAAGAAGCAGCAACAAGAACTCAAAATGTTTTATCATCATAAAGCTTTGGAAATTATCCATATAAATATTTTAAGGCCATAGTAATTTCCTCAGTGTTAACATAAGGGTCATTTGTCTATAAGACAAATTTTGGAGCAGCTGCCTCTTTCCATGACCATAAAGCATGTTTCTACCAAGAGAAATTGAAACAGTTAAGCCAAGGCAAGTACTTCATATTAAAACTAATAATTTAATAGGTCTGAAAGGTTAATTATTGTGTGATTGTCATTTGCATTGACTAAATTTAAGTAATTTGATTAATCTGGTTAGTGGTCTTCAATATTTAATGAACAGTAGATATAAATCCAAAATATAATATTGTATCTATATGATATCAGCCAAGAAAGCAAGGAGCAGACATCTTCTTTCTCATAACAACATAGACTTGACAGATCCAGAACGGTCTTTATAATCTTTCCATGGATTCATGCGTTTCTATCTTCGTCTTGTTTTCTCGATATTTGGACTAAACAATTTCATACATATTCACAAACTTCTCATGAAATCAATCGGCATTTTAATTTCATAAGGCTTTACTAATGAGAATTAATTAGAAAGGCAAACAAGAAAGGTGAATATGAGTGAATTTTCCCACAAACATGGTCAATCTAAATCACCATGAAATTGAAGAAAATTTACTTTCATGTTGATTCAGATTGACCGTGTTTGTGGAAAAATTCACTCATATTCACCTTTTTCTTCAATTTCATGATGATTTAGATTGGCCATGTTTGTGGGAAAATTCACTCATATTCACCATTCTTGTTAGCCTTTTTAATTTGCTCTCATTAGTATGAAATTGAAATGCTGATGGATTTCATGAGATCTCTGTGAATATATATATATAATTGTTTAGTCCGAACATCGAGAAAACAAGACGAAGATGAAACGCATGAATCCATGAAAAGATTATGAAGGCGGTTCTGAATCTTTCAAGTCTATGTTGCTATGAGAAAGAAGATGTTCTGAATCTTTCAAGTTTATGTTGGAGAAGCCCGAGCATTCGGACAGGTTGGCCAAGTGGGTTATTGAGCTTAAAGAGTTTGATATATCCTATGTTCCATGAATTGTTATCAAATCTCAGGTGTTAATAGATTTCCTAGTAGACAAAGTGGAAACTTGCCCAGATCAGGAAGTTAAGTCCCCTCTAGCTTGGACAATTTTTGTGGATGGTGCTTCAAGAAGGGATTCTTCAAGTACATGAGTCATTCTCATCAATCCAAATGGTGTGAGGTTAGATTAAGCGGTGAAGTTTTACTTCCTGACTACCAACAACCATGACACCTGCTCTTTGCTTTCTTGGTCGATATCGTATTGATAGAAAATTATATCAAATATTCATTGAATATTGAAGATCACTAATCAGATTAATCAGATCTTTTAAATTTAGTCAATATAAATGACAATCACAGAATAATTAGCCTCCAAGACCCATTAAATTATTAGTTCTAACATGAAATACTTGCTTTGACTTAATTGTTTCAATTTCTCTTAGCCGGAACATACTTTATGGTCCATGCACAGAGGCATCCTTTATGGTCCATGGACAGAGTGATGTAGAGGTAGGCTAGTGGTGCTCGGAAACTATGACTCCAGGTGCGGGTGCAGGGGTGACACACTAATGCAACTCTAAATGTAATGCAACCATCGGTCGACGACGACGATTAAAATAAGCAATGAGATTATTAACACCACACAGATAATTAAAAGGAGACAAACAATTAATTTTAGCAATTAAGCAATGGCTTCCTCCGCTCGAAGGGCCAAAGCAAGCGTGCGGCGAATTACTCCGGCAATTATTAGTATAATAAAACCAATTTTCACGCAACAATAATCTCAGCACAGTACAATAAAACACCAAATGAGAAATGTCAAATCACATAATACAATACCACAAGTGCTCACAACGTAGAGGGCTGAACCGAGACACTGGAGAATTTGAAGTGCCAGATATGTAGACGGACGATCAGAGGTGAACCCGGTGGTGCGACGACGGTGAGGTGGCTGCCCACGGTGGAAAATAGGGAAAACGGGTCGGAAACAGGGAGATCCGGCCACTAGGGACTAGATCCGGGTGTAGGTGGATAGATCCGATGTTTGACGGCGGATCCAGGCTACGTGATGATGAATATTGAGGAAAATGATGGATCGAATGGTGGTAGCACTAGATCAAGATAGATGTAGGGTTTTCGGAGCGACGGGAAGTGGATCCACGGAGGGGCGGAGAGAGGAGTGGTCGGCTAGGGTTGAGGAAGAGGCGGCGTGCTGAGTTGAGGGCTAGGGTGGCCGGCGGCTTGGCCTGGAGGGAGAGGGGGCAGCAGAATGAGGCCGGGGTGGGTGGCTGGGCGGCGGTACAGGAAATAGGAAGGGGGCAGCTTGCTGGAACCTGCAGGCCGACGGTATTGAGGGGCGTTTTTGGAGGGGTTCCGACGGTGGAAGTGGTGGTTTGAAGGTTGGAAAACGAAGATGGGGGTAGGGGTTACCTTGGGGAGGAGTTCGGAGGCCTAGGAGTCGTCATCTAGAGTTCCACGACGTCGGCACCGGGGAGGGATCGCTGGAATCCGAGAATACTTCTTCAAATTCTGCAATGCTCCATTCATCCTCCTACCACTCTTATTTATAATAAAAGAAACACTAGGGCATCCCATTCGACGACTATGATTGGCCGGCAGGAGATGCCTCAAAATATATGAAATAAAAGTCCAAAACATAAAGTAATATAAGATTTTGACTCGCGGCGACTCTCTGGACGCAATCGCGGAGTCCGATCGTCGATCCTGGCACGACATATATGGAAAGTTGTCAAATCAGCCCCGAACGGACCCAAAGCGCGTTCTCGTCTCTGCTCCGCATCACAGAGGCAACTGCTTTAAAATTTGTCTTACAGATAGATGACCCTTATGTTAACTATGAGGCAATTACTGTGGCCTTAAAATACTTATATGGATACTATCCAAAGCTTAAAGATGATAATGCATTTCAAGTTCTTGCTTCTGCTTCTTTTCTTTATTTTCAGGTCTACCCAGTACTCCTTTGAATGCTCTTATTAATCTGTTACGCCCCCGACCGCGGACCGTTTCTCGGGGCGTTATTATGCTCGCAGGCGCAAGAAGACGACGAGCAGCGAAAGGGCTGAACCATTCGGTTCAGCCCCCACTCAGTAGAACCGGCCGGCCAAGGGCTGAACCAACCGGTTCAACCCTATGTGGAGGGGCCGGCCGGCTCCCTCCCTCCCTGGCCCGGGTATTTATACCCGGGGAGGTCTTCTATTGGATGCAGACAACTAAACCCTAAGGTATTTTCTTCCTCTTCCTCTAACCCTAGCCTCCCTTCCCTCCTCTCTAGTTTTCCTCTCCCCCTAGTAGTTCTTATCTTTTGGTATCAGAAGGGTCATCCTCCGACGATGGTCACCACTCGTACGCAAGAAGAGGTCGCTCGTTTGGAGATTTTGGAGGGGAACTATGGTGGATTGGTGGATTCGGTAGCCGCAATCGAGCAAGAGATGCGTACATCTACACAACGATTGGAGGAGCGCATAGATGCACGGATGGAGGAGATTAAGTTGCTGTTGAAATAAAAAAGCCCCAGCGAGGAAGAACCGATCGGCGGAAGGCCCGATCGGTCCACCAAGGCTTCGGGAACGCCCGATCCGGGGCGTGTGGGAACGGGAGCAGCCAACTTTGGGGGGAACGGCGGCGTCGGCCCCTACCGACTCTGGGGGAGCGCCGGAGAAGGCCTTGGAGGGGCGGCGTGGTCGGCGGCTGCAGCAGGGGGCGTCGGCCCGAGCAGTGGAGCATCGATGCTGGGCGGAAACACTGGCGCCGGGTTCTCCCGACCCTGGGGAACCACCGGTGAAGGCGGGGGATTGGCGTCGTGGCCTGCGAGAGCAGCAGGAGGCGGCGACACCAGTTCTGCTGGGCCGGCTGAGTTTGGGACGGCTAGACACCCAGCTGGCGGTTTCAGAATGGCTGGACCAGTCGATTACAGGCGGCAGCTGTGGCTACAGGATGATAGAGAGCCGGGGGCTGCTGTGCGGGCTCTAGGAGGTGCGGTGGGGATCCTTCCTCACCCGCGTGGCGGCATTCTTCCCGGCGGGATTGGAGGCAACGTTCCGTGGGCCGGGCAATACATTTCTCATCAGGGTCAGTCGCCTCTGGGCTACCCGGGTGGACACGATGGGCATGCGGGACGGCAGAATGGGCAAGGACCGGGCTGGCAAGGGCAGGCTGGGCCGCGGGCGTACATTCCACCGAAGTTGACACGTATGAACTTTCCCAAATTCAAAGGGGGGGGGGGGGATGCATTGGAGTGGGTCCATAAGGCGGAATTGTTCTTTGGCTATCAGGAGGTCCCGGAGGGGCAATTGGTGCAACTAGCGTCGTTCCATCTGGAAGACGACGCGTTTCAGTGGACTCAGTGGTTCCTGAGAGGCAGAGATTATGTACCGTGGACTGAATTCGTGGAGGGGTTCACGACCCGGTTCGGGCCACTGGAGTATGAGGACTTCGAAGCGCTGTTGCAGAAGTTACGGCAGAAATGGACAGTGACTGAGTACCGGACGGAGTTCGAGAAGCTGGCCAACCGGGTACACTGGGAAGAAAAGTCACTGCTGAGTTGTTTTGTGTCCGGTTTGAAGGAGCATCTGCGGGATGAGGTTCATGCTTATATGCCACGGAGCCTGAATCACACTATCACCCTAGCGCGCATTCAAGAGGAGCGATTCAACCGGCAGCGGTCACGGACCACGGGGAGACCTCTTGCCACATCCGCCGTCACCAGGAGAGAGCCACAGGCGGTTGTCAAGCCTACGGTGACTCGTTTGTCGTGAGGTGAGCTCCAGGCCCGCAAGGCGAAGGGTCTCTGCTTCAATTGTGATGAGAAATTTGTGCCTGAGCACAAATGTCAGAAGCTACAAGTTTTCATGCTGCATGAGGAGGTGGCCGACGAGTCTTCGCCCGAGGTTGCTGTCGAGGAGGCGCTGTTGGAAGAGGATGTGGATGTGACGGAGTTTGGGGTCTCTATCCAGGCCATGGAAGGGTGCAATCCACCGCTCACGATGCGGGTGGCTGGACGGGTTAGACAGGAGAAGGTGACGATATTGGTGGACAGTGGGAGCACCCACAATTTCATTCATCCAGCCGTCGCTCAGCGGGTTGGGCACAACATTGATAGGGGAGCTGCGTTCCAGGTCATGGTGGCTGATGACAGTAAGCTGCAATGCGAAGGGGTTATGAAAGGAGTGAGGTTGCGAATCCAGGGATACGTTGGGAGCACGGATGTGTACCTTCTACTCATCCGGGGATCAGACATGGTACTCGGAGTTCAGTGGCTGCAACAGTTGAAGCGGGTCACTTTTGATTGGGAGCTCATGACGATGGAGTTCCTGCAGCGTGGCCGACAGTTCTGTTTGAAGGGTCTCACAATTTCCCCGGTAAAGGAAGTCTCTCTTCGGAGCATGCATCAGCTCGGAGAGGGAGGGAGCTTGATGGCAGTCTTTTTGGGAGTGCGGTCTGATGAGGCCGGGACGTCTGAGGTACCCATACAGTTACAGTCCTTAGTTGAGCAGTATTCTGACGTTTTCCAGGAGCCACATACACTACCATCATCGCGGTTTCGGGATCACCAGATTGTCCTCAAGGCCGGAGCGGAGCCCACCAATATCCGGCCTTTTCCAATATCCACACATGCAGAAGGCAGAGATCGAGCGCAGTGTTTGGGAGATGCTCGACGCCGGGATTATCCGACCCAGCACGAGTTCCTTCTCGGCCCTGATTATTCTCGTCAAAAAAAGGATGGCTCGTGGTGGTTTTGTGTTGACTACCGGGCTTTGAACGACATCACCTTGAAAGATAAGTTCCCAATTCCATTGGTTGAGGAGCTCTTGGATGAGCTACACGGGGCGACTCGATTCACGAAGCTTGACCTACAGTCGGGCTACTACCAGATCCTTATGCGGGAAGAGGACGTCCATAAGACGGCTTTCAGGACCCACGATGGCCACTACGAGTTCCTGGTGATGGCCAACGGGCTAACTGGCGGCCCATCCACCTTCCAAGCCAATATGAATGAGATCCTTCACCCATTACTTCGCCTCTTTGTGCTGATATTCTTTGATGACATCTTGATATACAGTGCTAATTGGGAAGATCACTTATGCCATGTTGAGCAGGTCTTTTCTATTCTACGGAAGCAGCAGCTGTATGCTAAGCGCTCCAAGTGTTCTTTTGGGCAGGAGGAGGTCGAGTATTTGAGACACTTGGTTTCGGCGGAAGGGGTCAAAGCTGACCCTCAGAAGATTGAGAGCATGGTTTCTTGGCCGCGGCCCCAGATGGTTCGGGCTCTGCGAGGATTCTTGGGCCTCACCCAACTGCTACAGAAGGATGCTTTCTCATGGCAGGAGGACGCTGAGGCGGCTTTTCAGGCGCTCAAACAAGCGGTGACGACCACCCCAGTGTTAGCCCTTCCGGATTTCACTAAAGAGTTCGTTGTGGAGACGGACGCCTCTAGGGTGGGGTTGGGCACCGTCTTGATGCAGGAGGGCCGCCCACTAGCTTTTTATAGTAAGGTGTTGGCGCCTAAGACGTTGGGACTGTCCACGTATGAAAAGGAGCTCTTGACAGTGGTTCAGGCAGTAGGCCTTTGGCGGCCATATCTTTTGGGGCGGCACTTCAAGATCCGTACAAATTACCAAAGTTTGAAGCAATTGTTGGACCAACGAGTCTCCTCTCCTCTTCAGCAGCAGTGGGTCACCAAACTTTTGGGCTATGACTATGAGATCGTTTACCGCCAGAGCAAGGAGAATGTGGTGGCGGACGTCTTGTCCCGCCTACCTGACGGTGCGCTCACCCAGATTTCGGGGCCGGTCCTCGACTCGTTCGATGACATACACGAGGTCTTGCGGGATCCCTCTCTACGCGCCCTCGTGGAGGCCCTCCAGCGTGGGGAGACTGTGACGCCAGGTTATCATCTACAGAATGGGCGACTACATTACCACGACAGAGTCGTCATACCTCCAGGTTCAGCATGGAAGATAGTTATGCTCCACGAGTTTCATTCCTCTCCCGTGGGAGGTCATGCAGGAGTGCTCCGTACCCTCCAAAGGACGAGAGCAAATGTATTTTGGCCGGGGATACGCCGTGATGTGCAACAGTTTGTGCGACAGTGTGAGACATGTCAGCGACAGAAGTACGAGACGACTACACCTGCCGGGTTTCTCCACCCACTTGCGATTCCGCAACACATATGGGATACTGTGTCGATGGATTTTATTGATGGATTGCCCAAGTCTCATGGCAAGTCGGTCATTCTGGTGGTGGTCGACAAGCTCTCCAAATATGGTCATTTCCTCGCTCTCAGTCACCCTTATACGGCGGAGTCGGTCGCCAAACTCTTCACTCGGGAAGTCGTCCGCTTGCACGGCCTCCCACACGCCATCATTTACGACCGTGATCCCACTTTTGTGAGCCAGTTTTGGCGAGAGCTTTTCGTGCTTCAAGGGACTTGCTTGAGTTTCAACACTGCAAATCACCCCCAGACCGACGACCAAACGGAGGTTCTTAATTGCGGCGTGGAGACCTACCTCCGGTGTTTCGACATGGATGAGCCTCGGACTTGGACCAGCTGGCTACACTGGGCCGAATATTGTTACAACACTGCTTACCACTCCGCCAGCAAAATGACGCCATTTGAGGTAGTTTACGGCCGCCCGCCACCTTCTTTGACCAGTTATGAGCCGGGCAACACGCCATTACCGGCGGTCGATCGGGCCCTCCGCGACCGCGACCGCACTTTAGTGACATTACGGGCGAATCTTCGCCTTGCCCAGAATCACATGAAGACCCAGACGGACAAGCATCGCAAGGAGAGGGAGTTCGCCGTGGGCGATGAAGTATTCCTTAAGCTCCAACCCTACCGACAACTCTCAGTGACTCGCCGTGCCAATCAGAAGCTGGCTCCTCGATACTATGACCCCTTTCGTGTTCTCAAAAGGGTGGGGCCGGTCGCTTATACGTTGGAGCTTCCTGCGAGCTCTCGGATCCATCCGACATTTCATGTCTCTTTGCTCAAGAAGAAGATTGACGACAGTGCCCAACCGATCCCTTTCTTACCGGAGGCTACCGTTGCAGGTGAACTTCGGCCCATGCTGGAGACGGTTCTCTTACTCCGATGGAAGCAGCGTGGCGCCGAGTTTCGGGCCGAACTCTTGGTCAAGTGAAAGCACTTATCAGAAGCACATAACTCCTGGGTTGATCTGTTGGACTTCAAGGAGCTGTACCCGGATTTCCATCTTGAGGACAAGCTGAGTCTTGATGGGGAGGGGAATGTTACGCCCCACACCGCGGACCGTTTCTCGGGGTGTTATTATGCTCGCAGACGCAAGGAGACGACGAGCAGCGAAAGGGCTGAACCATCCGGTTCATCCCCCACTCAGTAGAACCGGCCGGCCAAGGGCTGAACCAACCGGTTCAGCCCTATGTGGAGGGGCCGGCCGGCTCCCTCCCTGGCCCGGGTATTTATACCCGGGGAGGTCTTCTATTGGATGCAGGCAACTAAACCCTAAGGTATTTTCTTCCTCTTCCTCTAACCCTAGCCTCCCTTCCCTCCTCTCTAGTTTTCCTCTCTCCCCCTAGTAGTTCTTATCATAATCCGTCATCTTTATACGTAAAACTTGCTCACATATACCTTTTGATGTAGGGCAGGCTGGGGTCGCGGGAAACTAACAGTACTACGGGGTTTTACGGTGAGGACGACCCAACACGACACGAGCTTCACAAATACCAAACGATTAATTTTGCATAGATTAATTAAACAATTTTAAGCCCACGCAAAGATCCACCAAGGGGGTAGTGGCAAAGGAGAGAGGCACCTAGGCGTGGTTACGATTCGGGAGCGCAAGGATTTAAATTAAGGCGGATTAGCCCTGCAAGTTAGCACAAAATTAAGTAACACAAGCACCATTCAATTGAGAAACATAGCACATGAATTTAAGCAAAATAAACCATGCCAAGAATCAAATCCAAAAGACAACTTACAACCTTACGTGGAGCCAATCGGATGAAGGTGGGGCACCGATTATTGGGAGGAGTAGATCCGGGTCGGTGGAAGCCAACCGTGGGGATGTGCGGTGGATTCTCGGACTGCGGGGGGGTTACGGCGGGGCTGATGTGGACGGGGTTTGACGGGTGGCTGTCGGGAGCAGGGGAGGGGGGCCGGGGTGTGGTCGCCGGGACTGCAGGGGACAGGGAACGGGGCGGCGACGGCTGCTGGACGGTGGGAAGCAGGGCGGCGGGCTGCTGGATGACAGGGAATTGAGCGGGGGGTTGCTGGCGGGCGGAGGGATGGACGGCGGGCTGCTGGCGGGTAGAGGGCTGGACGGCGGGCTGCTGGCGGGCCGGGGAAGGCTTGACGGGGAGGCGGAGGGGCTGGGTAGCACCGGCGGAGGCGAGGAAGGGGACGAGAGGCAGCGGGAACCCTAGGCGTCGCACCTTGGGGGTGTTGGCGTCGCACCAACCGACCGGTTGAAGAATCTCTCAAACATTCGGTGCCCACCTTTCCTCTTGGCTCCTTTAAATAGAAAAGAGGCTAGGGCATCCAGAATCGATGGCTCAGATCGCCCCAATCTTCCGGGTGCCCAAATAATGTCAAAACATGTCCGAAATAAAGAAAACGAAATACGAAAAATACTCGCGTCGACCTTACGGACACATCCACGGACTCGGATCGTCCGGAAGGGCCCTCAAAGTGCAGGATCATAAAATCACGCCCGCTTTCGGCGGGAATACACGTGCGTGGGCCAATGTCGACGTTGACCTCCATCAACTCCCCCCGGCTTAGTAGCATTCATCTCCGAGGAATGGAGACGATCATACTCCAGGCGTAGCCCGGGGGCAAGTCTCTCAAGCTCTGCAGGGGCGATCCAAGTGTCGTCAAAGCTGGGACGGTCCCTCCAGTGGACCAGGTAGCGCAAGGTGCTCGGGTCCGCTGCTGTCATGTAATCATGGGCTAGGATGCCCTCAATGGCCTCCAGGCCCGTAGTAGTCTCTGCGGACAGTGACTCACTCTCTAATGAACTCTCCGGTGGAACAGCCGACGGCGGTGCGAGATCCCCAGGTGGTGACGCTGTGGGCACGGACTGAGGGAGTGAAGACGACAACGGGGAAAGTGGTGGCTCGAAGGGTGGCTCCGCGGGGAGGGGTTCGAAAGGATCCACATAAGTTTGCTCCTCGTAGTATGGAGTCAAGTCTTCGACATTGAATACTCTGCTGATCCCCATGTGCCTTGGAATATCAATCTCATAGGCATTTGGTCCTATCTTTTGTACCACCGTATAAGGGCCCATCCGCCTGGCATTTAGTTTCTTTGCAGTCCCAGAGGGGAACCTCTCCGCGCGAAGATGAACCAAAACCTGTTTGCCAATCTCAAAACTCCTTTCCCTCCTGTGGACATCCGCATAGGCTTTATAAGTATCATTACTTGTTGCGATTTTTTTTCGGATGGATTCGTGAAGCTCATGCATGTGCTGGATAAAGGACTCAGCCGACTCACTAGGGCGGGACTCAAGTGGGAGGGGAATTAGGTCAACCGGCTTTCTGGGTTCGTACCCTAACAGGATATGGAATGGGCTAAGGCCAGTAGTCCTATTCACCGAGCTATTATACGCGAACTCAGCTAGGGGCAACACCGAGTCCCAAGTACACACATGCTCCCCAACAAGGCAGCGTAAGAGGGAGCCCAAACTCCTATTGACCACCTCAGTCTGTCCATCCGTCTGTGGATGGTAGGCGGTGGAGAACTTGAGGGTGGTGCCCGTCTTCATCCACAGTGTCTTCCAGAAATAGCTCATAAACCGGACGTCGCGATCAGACACTATAGAGGAAGGTAATCCGTGATACTTGAAGACCTCTCTAAAGAATAGGGCGGCCACCGAGGAGGCATCGGCCGTCCTGCGGCATGGGATGAAGTGGGTCATCTTCGAAAAGCGATCCACGACAACGTAAATGGAATCATGTTTCTTGGGCGTGCGGGGCAACCCAAGAACAAAGTCCATGCTGATGTCAACCCAGGGTTTATGCGGGATCGACAATGGGGAATACAGGCCGCCAGGTTGGCGGGATCCTTTCGCCGTCTGGCACGTCCTACAATGCCTAACCATGCGCGCAACGTCTCCTTTCATCGAGGGCCAATAGAACCGATCCTCAACCAAGGCGATGGTCTTGTCTCGTCCGAAGTGCCCGGCGGCGCCTCCCGCATGCATCTCCCAGATCAAGAAGTCACGGAGAGAAGTGGAGGGGATGCAGAGTCGGGCGCCGAAGAACAGGTATCCCTCGGAAACCGTAAACCCATCAATAGTGTCTGGAGGGTTCCGGGTGAGGGACCTATAGATATTTCCAAAATCCGAACACTCGACATACTCAACAACGAGACGCTCAAAACCAGTGACATGTGTGCTCATCGCCTGCAGGAGGCTAATCCGGCGACTCAGGGCATCGGCCGGTTTGTTTTCAACACCTGCGCGGTGTTTAATAACGTAGTGGTAGCTCTGCAAAAATTCTACCCACTTGGCGTGCCTATGCCTAAGCTTTGACTGGGACTCAAGATATCGTAAAGCCTGATGATCAGAGTACAACACGAACTCCTTGTGCAGGAGATAGTGCCGCCAATACCGCAAGGTCTGGAAGATTGCATAAAATTCACGGTCGTACGTGGAATACCGCTGGTGGGCCTCGTTCAGCTTCTCGCTGAAATATGCAATGGGATGGCCCTCCTGGCTAAGTACTCCACCAATCCATAGGCCAGAAGCGTCACACGCTACCTCGAAGGCTAGGCTAAAATCTGGCAATCTAAGGACAGGGGCGGAAGCTAGACGATCCTTGATCTCCTCGAAGGCCTTAGTGGCGGCCGTGGTCCACACGAAGTCTCCCTTCCGAAGGCAGCTCGTAAAGGGGGCCATAAGTGCGCTAAAACCTCGGACAAACCTCCTGTAGAAGGTGGCCAGTCCATGGAAACTCCTGGCCTCGTGGATGGTCGTGGGGACAGGCCACTCACGGATCGCTCTCACTTTGTCGGGGTCCACGGCGATGCCTGACGCCGAGATAATATAGCCAAGAAAGTGAACCGATTCAGCCAGAAAATCACACTTCTTCATATTGATAAATAAATGCTCCTTCCTGAGGGTATCGAACACCAATCGGACGTGGTGTAGGTGGTCAGTGCGCTCCTGGCTATAGATGAGAATATCGTCGAAGTACACAACTAGGAACTTGCCCATGTAGGGCCGCAAAACCTGAGTCATCACCCGCATGAACGTGCTAGGGCATTCGACAATCCGAACGGCATTACCAACCACTCAAATAGACCATCCTTCGTCTTGAATGCCGTCTTCCATTCATCCCCCTCGCGGACCCTAATCTGGTGATATCCGCTCCTAAGGTCGATCTTCGTGAAAATACGGGCTCCAGCCATAGCGTCAAGTAAGTCGTCGAGGCGGGGAATCGGAAAACGGTACTTCACCGTGATCTTATTGATGGCCCTACTGCCAACGCACATGCGCCAGCTCCCGTCCTTCTTCGGGGTGAGAAGGGCTGGGACCGCGCACGGACTCAAGCTCTCGCGTACGAAGCCCTTCCTAAGTAAATCATCAACCTGCCGTTTTAGCTCGGTATGCTCGGTTGGGCTCATACGGTAGTGTGGGAGATTGGGCAAAGATGCCCCCGGCACAAGGTCGATCGCGTGCTGGATATCCCTCAGGGGGAGTAGCTCGTCGGGGAGCTCTTCGGGCGTGATGTCCATAAAGTCTCTCAAAAGTCGCTGTAAATCAGGATCAGTAGGAACGACACTCCCACTAGGAGTGTCCGTGGCCAAGGTAGCCGCTACAACAAATACGATCCCCGAGTCTAAGCCCTCCCTCATGAAGTCATGCATCCTCAGAAGGTGCAGGGGCCTGGAGGACCCCACACCGACGGGCGAGTCAACCTTGCCCTTTGATGAATCCTTGGGCTGGGTTGGGGTCAAGGTGATCTTTCGGCCTCGATCATAAAATACGCATGTGTTCGATCGCCCGAAGCACGTCACGTCGCGATCAAACAACCAGGGTCGACCTAACAGGACATGGGCCACGTCCATCGGGATAACGTCACACCAGACCTTGTCCTCGAAGGACGCGAGCCGCAAGGGTACTAAACACCGCTGGGTAACCTGGATAGCAGACTTGTCCACCCAGAGGACACGATAGGGCTGGGGGTGCGGCTCGGGGGTGATCTGCATCCGCTCCAGCGCCTTCATGGCGACAATATTCACGCAGCTTCCCCCATCGATAGCAAGCTTGCAGGGACCGCCCGCGCTCTGGAAGTAAGTATAGAAGATGGTGGTACGTCGCCAATCATCCTCCGAACGTGGAGCATGCAGGAGGCGGCGTATAACTCCTAACTCTAAAGATCTCTCTGCGTCACTCTCCCAGTCTTCCTCCACGGTTGCTACTATGTCGCCCTCAGTATCTCTCGCCGGGTCTATACTTTCGTCTTCCTCATCCTCAATCAACAGGTTCCGCATAGGGCATTGTGCGGCATAATGACCTCGTCTAGAGCATCTATAGCACTGGGGGCCACTTGGCCTAGGAGGCCCGGTCATAACAACCTTCCCTTTCACATCCTCAGGGATGTGGGGGGGACCGGAGGCCTGGGGGTGAGGAGGGGTGGGCCTCCTGAATGTGGGGCCATCCGTCCTAGGAGCTTGCTGGCGGGTTCCGGTAGTCCGGAGGTAGAGCTCGTACTCCAAGGCCAACTCATAAATCTGTTCGACTGTTTCCCGTCGGTGGGGAATTAGTTCCCTCCTAATCTCCGACCGTAGGCCGTACCGAAACCGGGAAGCCGCGACACTGCTCTCCTCTCGAAGGTCACTCCTCACCATCAGGTCATCAAACTTGGTCATATATTCAGCCACTGACATCGTGCCCTGTCGAAGTGCATAGACCTGGTCTAACAATCGATCACGATACGACGCGGGGAGGTATTTCTCCTTCAGGCGCCTCGTCATATCTTCCCATCTAATAATGGGCCGATAGCCGTCCCGCTCTAAGGCTCGCTCTACGCTAGTCCAATAGTTCATCGCAGATCCTACTAACTTCATACGCGCGAATCGCACCTTGCGTTCATCACTCATGTCGTACCAGTCAAAGTAGTGCTCCATCTCCCGGAGCCAGTCACTAAATGCTCCGGGGTCTTGATGACCGTCGAATGTAGGAACGTCGATACGGATACGACAGAGGATGTCTTCCTCCCTAGGTGGTACCCCTTCTCGATGTTCGGGATAGCCGTCAAAGCGGTCACGACAGGCGAAGTCGTATCTGGGCCGCTCAGGGTTCCGTGGGGCATCATGATCATAATCAGGGGGGTCCGGATATCGTTTGGGGGCGTTGTGGTCGCCTCGGCCTTCGTAGGCATCCTGGCGCGCACGAAGCTCATTGATGCGAGCGCCCAATTGATCAAAGCGGTCTAAGATTGTGCGTTGGAATTCAGCGGGGGACAATTCCGAGTTGGAATTGGAGTTGCCGGCCCGCTCATCAGTGAGGTTCGGATCAGACATGTTGTGTCTAAATGGCCTACCACTACGTAACATACGATGCGCTCAAACCTGGCGCTTTGATACCAATCTGATGTAGGGCAGGCTGGGGTCGCGGGAAAACTAACAGTACTACGGGGTTTTACGGTGAGGACGACCCAACACGACACGAGCTTCACAAATACCAAACGATTAATTTTGCATAGATTAATTAAACAATTTTAAGCCCACGCAAAGATCCACCAAGGGGGTAGTGACAAAGGAGAGAGGCACCTAGGCGTGGTTACGATTCGGGAGCGCAAGGATTTAAATTAAGGCGGATTAGCCCTGCAAGTTAGCACAAAATTAAGTAACACAAGTACCATTCAATTGAGAAACATAGCACATGAATTTAAGCAAAATAAACCATGCCAAGAATCAAATCCAAAAGACGACTTACAACCTTACGTGGAGCCAATCGGATGAAGGTGGGGCACCGATTATTGGGAGGAGTAGATCCGGGTCGGTGGAAGCCAACCGTGGGGATGTGCGGTGGATTCTCGGACTGCGGGGGGGTTACGGCGGGGCTGATGTGGACGGGGTTTGACGGGTGGCTGTCGGGAGCAGGGGAGGGGGGCCGGGGTGTGGTCGCGGGACTGCAGGGGACAGGGAACGGGGAGGCGACGGCTGCTGGACGGTGGGAAGCAGGGCGGCGGGCTGCTGGATGACAGGGAATTGAGCGGGGGGTTGCTGGCGGGCGGAGGGATGGATGGCGGGCTGCTGGCGGGTAGAGGGCTGGACGGCGGGCTGCTGGCGGGCCGGGGAAGGCTTGACGGGGAGGCGGAGGGGCTGGGTAGCACCGGCGGAGGCGAGGAAGGGGACGGGAGGCAGCGGGAACCCTAGGCGTCGCACCTTGGGGGTGTTGGCGTCGCACCAACCGACCGGTTGAAGAATCTCTCAAACATTCGGTGCCCACCTTTCCTCTTGGCTCCTTTAAATCGAAAAGAGGCTAGGGCATCCGGAATCGATGGCTCAGATCGCCCCAATCTTCCGGGTGCCCAAATAATGTCAAAACATGTCCGAAATAAAGAAAACGAAATACGAAAAATACTCGCGTCGACCTTCCGGACACATCCACGGACTCGGATCGTCCGGAAGGGCCCTCAAAGTGCAGGATCATAAAATCACGCCCGCTTTCGGCGGGAATACACGTGCGTGGGCCAATGTCGACGTTGACCTCCATCACCTTTTCTTAGAGGATTTGTGTAATTTGCACTGATTTCATCATTTCTGAGCTGTGCACCTCAAACTTTTTGGCATATCATGTGAGATCTGACTACTTGGAATGATAATGGAGACTAAAATTTCATATTGTTACATGAAACTTCACATCTGTATCTTAAATTTCTTGTAGTTTTTTGGGCTAGGTATTTACAGAGAACCAAGAATACGGCATACATGGTGAACATGCCAGAAATGCATGTTGGAGGTATCATTGTCAATGTAGGACCATTGAGTCGAAAGAAGTGATATATTCTTCTATTATGTTCTTAATACATATAAAAGCTGTGTTATCAATGTCCCATGTTGATGCTATAGAGAATTCTTGTTTAATTTTTTTTTGCATAAGAAGTGTATCTTATTTGAAGTTTAATCTTATTTTACTAGAAAATAAAACTCGAAGTAAGAAAATATTCTTTCCCTCAATTGTGTTGATTTTGCGATTCAAAATCTTTTGAACCTGAACGATGATGTGAACGATGATGTAAAAGATGATGTGATATGATGATATCAGTGATGCTGTAAATGTTATAATGTTGTCACTGATGAGATAAATGATAAAATGAAGTCAGCGCAAGCTTGTACATAATAGAATATTGGTATTGAATGATTGTAAAAGTGGGATAAAGTGTTCATTTGGAAGACATCCAGTTCATAAATATTTTTTGAGTTCTCTTATTACTTTCTCTCTTGTGCTCTTATGTTCTTCTTTTGTCTCCTCCCTCCCACTCTTGTAATTTCTCCATGTTATCGACTGGTATTAGAGCTGATGTTTTGATCTTGGACATAGATGGCTTCAACAAATTTTAAGGTGGAGAAATTTGATAAGTGAGATAACTCTAGTCTATGTAGGATCAAAATTATTACTCTATTGTAGCAACAAAATGCCCACAAGATTGTACTAAAGCCAGAAAAATTGTCAAAGAAGATGACGTTGAATGCAAAGGTAGAGCTAGAGATGAAGGTTCACGGTATAATTCAACTCTCTCTCGCCGACAAAGTGCTTCATAAAGTCGACGAAGTAGATACTATGACAAAATTATAGAAGAAGCTTGAGACACTCTATTCAAAGTCCCTTATTAATCAATTATACTTAAAACAACGACTCTGCATCTTTAAGATGAAGGAAGATACGCCCATTAAAGCCCGCTTAGATGAATTAAATCAAATTTTGATGAATTTAAAGAACTTTGATGTGAAGATTGATGATGAAGATCAATGGATGATCTTCTTGTGCTCACTTACTGCATCGTTTGGGCAATTCGTGAACAATATGGTCTAAACCAAGACACTTTCCATCAAATACGTGAAAGGAAGTCTGTATTCAATGGTGTTGCACAAAAAGGTGTCACAAGACAGATGAGAGGAGCATGGAGATGGAATATTCGTGAGGGGAAGATCACATAACAAAGATTGTAAGAGCGATGAAAGAAAGTCAAGATTAAAGTCGAGGAACCCCATGTGAGATACGTGCAACTACTGCAAGAAGAAATGACATTCGAAGAAAGATTATCTTATACTCAAAGAGAAAAAAAATGAATAAATCTTTAGATTCTACGAGCATAGCGCAAGAGACATCAGACATCGATGACTCTGTTATTTCTGTATGTGTATTAGTTGACATTCAAGTTTCAAGGATACTTGAATCTGGTTGTTTTTATTATATGAATTCAAATCAGAGTTATTTTATAACATATCGGTCACTTAATAGAGGCTCTATATTCGTGATCAACGATACTGTGTACAAATTTATTGGGATTGGAACAAATTTGGATTTTGATGCATGATGGGGTCGAGAGAACTTTGAAAAATGTCTGACATATGCTGGACTTGGAGAAGAATCTTATTTCTCTTGTGATGCAAGATGATCTAGAATATGTCACAAAAGAAATAAGTGAGGTTGTATAAATGCGAGAGAGTGAGCGTAATTAAATTACGCAATAGAATAAGGACATGCAATGCCACAAACGTTTGATACTTTGGTTACAAACAGATATAACATTATTGAGAAAAAGAATCAATCATAGACAATTATTACATTAGAGGCTTATATGTATGTATGTATGTATATATATATATATATATATATATATATATATATATATATATGGGTGTACAAGACGATAATACAGTAACAACATAAAAACTATTATTCTAACATATTCCAACACTCCCCCTCAAGTTGGGCGTGTAATGTCTGTCATGCCCAACTTATTCAGTATTCTGTCAAACGAGTTCTGACTCAGCCTTTTGATAAGCACATCTGCAAGCTGCTGATTTGATGGGACAAACGGGGTACTCACAATTCCCCTAACAATATTTTCCTTCTTTAAGTGTCTGTCGATCTCAACGTGCTTGGTGCGATCGGGTTGCACCGGATTGTGGGTAATGCTGATCGCAGATTTGTTATCGCAATAGATTCTAATTGGACCGTCACACTTCACACCAAGGTCCTTCATGATCGTCTGGATCCACAACCCTTCACATAGCTCTTGTGTTATAGCACAGAATTCTGCCTCTGTGCTGGATCTGGAAACATATTGTTTCTTGCTTCTCTATGTTGCCAAATTACCCCCAACAAGGGAGCAGTACCTTGATGTTGACCTCCAGTCATCAACTGATCCTGCCCAGTCCGCATCCGTATAGACCTCTACAATCAATGCCTCATTGGGCGAGCACAAAATTCCCTTGCCATGAGTGGATTTAAGGTACCTCAGAACTCTGTGTGTAACATCCAGGTGATGCGATCTAGGTGAATGCATGTACTGACTAAGGACCCCCATAACATATGATATGTCTGGTCGAGTGTGAGAGAGATATATAAGCTTTCCTACCAATCGTTGGAAGCCAGGTACATCATCAACGACTTCTCCTTCATCTCTTCCAACTTTGTGATTGACCTCAATTGGGGTATTAGCTGACCTGCACCCGAGCATTCCAGTTGTCTCAAGCAAGTCCAGAACATACTTCCTTTGAGATATAAAGATCCCATGCTTGGATCTGGCTACCCCGATGCCCAGAAAATACTTGAGAGGGCCAAAATCTTTCACTTCAAATCAAGGTTGTCAGGATCGAGATCCTAGGTGGGATCGTTTTGAGGTTGGATCGGATCAGATCGTAGGATCGGATCGAGGATCGCAAGATCCTACAACATTCATAAATTAAGACTAAAAAATAAAATTGAATTTTATATCATTAAATTCCATGCTTAATTAACAAAAAAATCAATAAATTGAGTAGTATATAAATAACTATATTAATTTTTTTGAATAATTAAAACAAAAGGATAATATCATATTAAATTCAATTTCAGCTTTAGGCAAAACACTAAATGTTTTCTAACAAAAACAAATCTGTACTGGAAGCGACCGAAGAAGCCATTCTTAGCCTCAGTTTGTAGTCAACAATCGACACTTGGGATACGGTAAAACGACATGATATGATTTTGTGATGGAGTATGAGGCGGGATTGAGATAAGGTTAAATAATGGGTTATGGGCGTTGGACTGGTTGAATGGGGTCGGAATAGGATTGGACATATTTATAGTTACCTTTGGCCAGACCGGTAGAATCGGGTCAGGATCGTGATCCTAAAGATCCTAAGATCCGGATCGTAATCTCAGTTGTAGATGTTCCGATTTAGATCCTAGGTAAGATACAGATCAATTTAAAAAATCTGGATCCTACGATCCTACGATCCTACGATCCGGATCGTGATCCCGATAACCATGCTTCAAATTCCTGAGATAATCTGGATTTCAGATGTTCAATCGCTTCAGTATCATCGCTGATTATTACTATATCATCCACATAGACAATGAAAGAAGCCGCCTTACCATTACTATGTTTCACAAACAAGGTGTGCTCAACATTGCCCTATTTGTACCCGAAAGAGATCATAGCCCGGTGAAATCTCCCGAACCACACACGTGGAGATTGCTTCAAGCCATACTGAACTTTCTTCAACCTGCAAACTTTCCCTGCCGATCCTTCTTGGCTAACACCAGGAGGTAAGAACATGTAGACTTTCTCCTCAAGGTCACCATAGAGAAATGCGTTCTTCACATCCAACTGATGGAGACTCCAGCCTTTACACACGACACACGAAAGCAAGATCCTGATCGAGTTCATTTTTGTCACTGGTGCAAATGTCTCCTGATAGTCAATGCCCGTTGTTTGCTTATATCCTCTCTCCACTAACTTGGCTTTGTATCGTTCCACAAGACCTTGAGAGTTTTGCCTCACAGAGAAAACCCACTTGCATCTCACAACAGTTTCCCCCATAGGGAGTTGGACTAGCTCACAAGTATTCTTCTTGTCAAGGGCTCCCATTTATTCCAGCATGGCTGCCTTCCACTCATTATGCTCAAGTGCTTCCTGCCAAGACTGAGGGATAGAAATAGAGGCCAAGGAGGTGACAAATGCTCTATGTGAAGGAGACAATGAGTCATAAGTCACCAAGTGAGAAAGGTGTAGAGTAGAAGCATAGCTACCTTTGTTAATACCTAACGATGGATCAGATGATGACCCAGGTTGAATAGCAAGAGCCTGAGTGTTTGTGCCCCTTCTACGTCGAGTGTAGACCTGCAAAATAGGAGGAGACACCGGAGGCATCGGAGGCACCGGAGGCACCGGAGGCACCGGAGGCACCGGAGGCACCGGAGGCACCGGAGGCACCGGAGGAACAGGAGATGACGGTGGGGTGACCGGAACGGGAGGTGGCACCGGAGATGGAGGAATAGGCAGAGGAACAGAAGGAGGGGAACTCACTTCTATAGCGATGCTCTTCCCCTGAAGAGAATTCTCATAATAAGCTTCAGATTCCCGGAAGGTAACATCCATGGTAACAAATACCTGCTTGGTAACTGGGTGGAAGCACCTATAGCCTTTCTGGGTAGAAGAGTAGTCAAAAAACACACTTCAGGGCGCGTTGATCAAGTTTGGTCTTAGGCTGAGTGTGGACAAAGCAGACCCATCCAAAGACACAGGGAGTGAGAGGTAGGACGAACCCCTAGAGTGGTGAGAGGGGTCTGAAATCCGAGGACCCGTGTAGGAAGACGATTGATGAGGTAGGCTGCGGTGAGAACAACATCACCCTAGTAATACTTCGGGAGACACATCTGAAGGAGAAGACACCTAGCCACCTCAAAGAGGCGTCGATTCTTACGCTTAGTCATCCCATTCTGAGCAGAGGTGTACACACAGGAGGTTTGATGAATGATACCTAGGTCACTTAGGTATTTATCAAGACGAGCGTCAATATATTCGCGACCATTGTCACTACGTAAGATTTTAATGAGAGCACCATATTGAGTAGTGACCATCTTGTGAAAGCGATGAAAAATAGAGAACACCTTACTTTTATGCTTCATTAAGTAAACTCAGGTACAACGAGAGTAACAATCAATGAAAGAAACAAACCACGAGTAATCAAAAATAGAAACAGTAGGGCTAGGACCCCAAACATCAGTATGAATAACTGCAAACGGAACTGAGCTACGAGGAGACATAAGAGGAAGAGTACTACGATGATGTTTAGCCAGTTCACACACATCGCAATGAATAACATTAAACAAAGTAGAAGACATAGCAGGAACAACAACTTCATAATACCGATAGGAGGATGCCCTAGCCAACAATGTCAGGAACCCAACTCAGAGGGACGAGCAACAAGAAGGGCGATGCTGGATGAAGTGTAAGCAGAGGGGTCAAACACATAGAGACCGTTGCACAGTCTACCAAAGCCAATCACAGTCCCTGACTCGCCGTCTTCAGGTCCTGAAAAACACAAGAGGTAGGAAAAAAGGTCACTGAGCAATTCATAGAGTTTGTTAGGTGACTAATAGAGAGGAGATTGCGGGTGAAAGCAGGAACATGAAGAACAGAAGAGAGGGTAAGAGAAGAGCACGAAATGAATCCTTTCCCAACGATGGAAGATAGCGATCCGTCAACAATGCTCACTTTGTCTCTGCCCGACAGAGGTGTGTAAGACACAAAACCTGTGGTTGATCCGGTCATGTGGTCTGTAGCCCCCAAATCAATGATCCACTGAGAGGAGAGGTGGGAGGAAGCCGAGTGAGCACCTCGAGGTCCCTGATGAGCATAGGAAGAGGAGGCAGAACCGGACGACTCCGCTGGAGGTCCAAGCCTCATCTGGCGGAATGCCAGAATTTCTTCAGCCGAAAGAGCAGTAAAGTGCTCCTCAGCGTCCGACAAGTGGGCTAATCTGGGCAGAGGAGGCCTGTGTTGAGATCGACCACCTCCCTGTCGACCATGAGAGGCAGGGCTGCCTCGAGGAAGAAAACCATAAAGCTTGAAGCAGGTATCTCTAGTATGGAGGGCCTTCCCGCAAAAATCACAGACTAGGTGATCTTTCGTCGCAGTCCTCATTATAGTGTCACGAGCAGGACGAGCCCCAGGCTGAGAAAGAGAGACAAGGGCAGATCCCTCGGGTGCATAGTCGGGAAGCAGAGTCAGACGACGATCGAATTCCTGTTGGACAAGGCTGTACACCTCGGGCAGAAAAGGTAGAGGAGAGCGGCCAAGAATCTGAATGCCGATCGGATCAAAGTCTCGATGTAAGCCGTGGAGGAACTCAAAGATGCGATTGCGTTCTTCTCTTTCTCATACAAGCACCTCATCTTCAGGAGGCACCAGGGTCAGAGAATCAAAGTGATCATACTCCTGATAGAGTTGGGTGGAGTAGTAGGCTGAGGGAGGTCGATCACCCTGTCGCAGGAGGAACAGCCGGCGACGGAGTTGGTAGATCTGAGCTGCATTGCCGCGACCCGAATAGGTAGGCTTTGTACGCTTCCAGATATCCGCTACGGTATCTAAGAACAGGTAGTTCTGAGAAATGGACTCCATCATAGAGTTAAGTAGCCAAGACATCACCATGGAGTTGTCAGACTCCCACTGAAACCACTCAGGAGAGTCAGACACAGGAGCCTTCACCGTGCCACTGACATGGCCAAATAACCGGCGGCTTTTGAGAGCAAGAGATATGGAGCGTGCCCACGGGAGGTAGTTGGAACCATCTAATTTTATAGTGGTGATTTGAGGAGAACCGTGATCTGAGGGGACGCGATAAGGTCCAACAGAAGCCGGAGTAGGTGAGGCCACTCCACCGGAAGACATGGTGATAGAGAACTCACTGCCCTCCATAAGGAAACCCCGAATAGAAACCGAAGAGGCACCAAATAATCACCAAGGATGTGGAAGGAGAAACACCCTCATAGAAAGAGGGAAGAAGACGAGACGACCGCCGACATCGAGAGATTCATGACCCCATGTCTCCAGCGTCCCTAGAAGAAGAAGAAGAAGCGGACGACGAAAGAGTCAGAGGTGGATGGCGGAACAGTTGGATGTGGACGACGGAAGAGCCGGAGACGGACGACAGAGGAGCCAGAGGCGGACAGCGGAGGAGCCAGAGGCGGACGACGGAGGAGCCAGAGGCGGACGACAGGTGCGGTAGTCGGGGCGACAACACTGGCTAGATCCGGAAAACCCAAAACTCTGTTGGCTCTGATACTATGTTGAGAAAAAGAATCAATCATCACAATGTACCTAAACTCTGTTTGGCTCCGATACCATGTTGAGAAAAAGAATCAACCTGTTACGGCACTCGACACGCCAGACCCCCATTGGGGCCGCACATACCAGCGCCGACGACCGAACGAGGCCGCATGATTCGACTCTCTTAATTTCGTCGCAATTTTTGTACTTTTAATTTCAGTATTTCTATTTCAGTTTTTATCTCACGTGTAGTAAGCCCAAGTGAGGGGCACGAACTTTTTAACATTTGGGTTTGGTTGTTGGGTGACCTATATGGTCCCGGATTTTGGAATGATGAAGAAAGGAAGGTTTAATCTAAAAAGCTCTCTCTCTCTTTCGAATTCTCCCTCTCCCGCTCTACCCGAGCGGGTTTCCGCATAACCCTAGGGCGGAGACATTCCGCCGACTCCCGCGTGCAGCCGATCGGCCCTCTTCTGCGCCTCCTACCGCTTGATCCTCTCTTCTCCCCTTTCCTCCTCCCTTCTATTCTTCTCCTCTCCCTCTTCTTTCGCCATTTCCACCACAGCACCATCCGGTTCTACAACGGGTTCCTCCGAGACTCGTGGATCTTCATTCTCTTCCGGCCCCATCACTCGATCTAGGTCGGGGGGTCATATCAACTTGGTATCAGAGCCAACAGCCGGCCTCGCCTCACCCGGCTCCTACCGCGCCGCCCTCGCCGGCCGCCTCCGTTCGGCCCTACCCCTTCTGCCCGCAAGAGAGACCGTCGGGCTGCTGCCGTGCCTAACATCCCTCCCTCTTCCCATGGCTGACGACAACCCTACGATCGGCCAACTCATGAAGATGTTTCAAGCAATGTTCGCTGCGCAAAACAAAAAAAAATGGATGCTCTCAATGCGCGTCTCGATGCCGTCTATGGCGTTTCCCCTCCGCTGCCGCCCGCAACACCTCCGTCTGAGAGTCTCGTGGACTCGCATCTCCTACACGACGACTCCCACTCAGGCAACCGCTTCGTCCGCATGGATTTCCCCCTATACAAGGGGCGTGAAGACCCCTTATCTTGGCTCACGCGCTGCGATTTCTTCTTCACCACCCAACACACTCCGGAAGATGAACGTGTCGGCATCGCTTCCTTCCACCTCCTGGGCCCAGCGCAACTATGGGTCACGCAGCTCCTGCGGGAGCATCCCGCCACTTCGTGGGGCTAATTCCGGACAACCTGCTCCCTCCGCTTTGGACCGGCCCTGCAAGGCGATCCTTTAGGCGCACTCATCGCGCTCAAGTACACCGGCTTCATGGAATCCTATCTAGAGCAATTTCAGCTGCTGCTCTCACGTGCCACTACTGTTCTACCTTCCCAACAAGTTTCACTTTTCACTGCCGGCCTGCCCGACCGACTACGCTGGGATGTCGAATTTCAGAGACCTCCAGACTTGTTGGCAGCTATGAATCTCGCCCGTGCTTTCGATCGGCGCCTTGCCTTGGATCGTCCACCTTCGCTTCGCCCTCGACCCTCTCCATCAGTTTCCCCCGCTCCGCCGTCGGATGAGGCACAACCCCCGCGGCCTACCTTTCGGCGTCGCTTGACACGCCCAGAGATGGCGGCCCTTCGAGAGAAGGGCCTTTGTTTCAATTGTGGCGAGTTATACACACCCAGCCACCGGTGCAAACGTCTTTTTTGGTTGGAAGTGGATGACCCCACGGAGGACGACGACGACGGACTCGACGACTCGGGCACGCCCCATTTGTCCCTTCATGCCTTGGCTGGGCCGCAAGGGGGCTGCACTATACAGCTTTATGTGACCCTTATGGGTACGTCTCTTCTTGCTCTTCTTGACACCGGGAGTACCCACAGCTTCATATGCAAGGACCGGGCCCTCCAACTTCATCTTCCATATGTGACGAGCAGCCACGTCCAGGTGGCAGTGGCCAACAGCCAACAACTGCAGTGTTTGGGGGTATGTCGACACGTGGCCTTCGAGGTAGAGGGCTCTTCCTTTCAGACCGACCTCTTTCTAATTGACCTTCGCGGTTTTGACCTCGTGTTGGGCGTTCGTTGACTGTGCACATTGGGGCCCCTCACGTGGGATTTTCACCGCATGACCATTTCTTGGCGGGAGGGCTCGCGTGTGATCCACTGGAAGGGCCAAGTACCAACACAGTCTTCGTCCTCCTTTCTAGTCCACAGAGCCGTGGGCACTTCCTCCACCGTCGTCGGGGGACTCTCCGGCGGATCTTGCTGCGCTTCTTCAGTCATTTCCAGAGCTTTTCAGCCCCCGTCTGGGCCTTCCACCGCGAAGGGGACAGGACCATCGCATCTGCCTCATGCCTGGGGCGGCTCCAGTGGTGGTGAGACCATATCGCTACCCCTACCTCCAGAAGGACGAGATCGAACGTCAGTGTGATCTTCTCCTCCAGCAAGGTCTCATCAGACGCAGTGTCTCTCCTTTTTCCTCTCCTGTATTGCTGGTGCACAAGAAGGACAGTACGTGGCGCATGTGTGTGGACTACCGCACCCTCAATGCAATAACAATCAAAGACAAATTTCCGATTCCGGTCGTCGAGGAGCTCCTGGACGAATTACATGGAGCACGTTTCTTCTCCAAATTAGATTTATTTTCCGGGTATCATCAAGTTCGCATGGCGGAGGCGAATGTGGAGAAAACGGCTTTTCAGACACACCACAGCCACTTCGAGTTTTTGGTTATGCCTTTAGGCCTTAACAACGCGCCTTCTACCTTTCAAACCTTGATGAATGAGGTATTCCAACCCTTTCTCCGCAAGTCCGTTCTAGTTTTCTTTGACGATATTTTGGTGTATAGCAAGACTTGGGCGGAGCACTTATGTCATCTTCGAGCCGTCCTTAGCTTGGCCCACGCGCAACACTTGATCCTCAAGCCGTCCTAGTGCTCGTTTGGGCAGAGCTCGATCATTTATTTGGGACACGTGGTGGATCACTCAGGGGTTTCGGCCGACCCGACCAAGCTGGAGGGTGTGGCGTCATGGCCGCTACTGCAGGACATCACCGGTCTCCGGGGCTTTCTCGGCCTCACGGGATACTACTGCCGCTTCATCCGCGACTACGACGACATCGCCGCCCCTCTCCTCAGCCTGTTGCGGAAGAATGCTTTTGTGTGGACAGATGCAGCGACACAGGCGTTCCTCTCTCTTCAGGCGGCCTTGCTTTCCGCCCCGGTGCTCCGTCTTCCGGACTTCACGCTGCCTTTTCTCGTCGAGTGCGACGCGTCCGGTGTGGGCTACGGTGCAGTACTCCAACAGGAGGGCCATCCCATCGCCTATTTCAGCCGGAAGACGACCAACCACCATCGAAAGTTACCGACATACGAGCAGGAGCTCATTGGGCTCGCCAAGGCGGTTCAACATTGGAGGCCGTATTTATGGGGCCGCTTCTTCATCATCCAGACCGATCATTTCAGCCTTAAGTACCTTCTGGAGCAGCGTCTCACTACCGCGCCATAACAACGGTGGGTCAGCAAGTTACTCGGTTTTGACTTTCAGGTGGAACATAAGGCGGGCTGTCTCAACCGCGCCGCCGATGCACTATCCCTCAGGGACACTACGGCGGGTGCCACCCTTTGTGCCATCTCTTTTCCCACGGCCGATCTCCTCTCCTTGCTTCGTCAGGAGATTTCTGCTTCCCCAAGTTTGACCGAGCTTCTTCGTCGGGTGGAGCAGGGGCTCACTGATACTCAGTGGACCACTCGTCGGGGATTGATCTACTACCAGGAGCGCTTGTACGTGGATGCGGCTTCGCCACTCATCCTTTCCATTTTGGACGACGTTCATTCACGTAGCCACGAGGGTGTCCACCGTACTCTCCAGCGTCTGCGCACAGAGATCTATTGGAAGGGCATGCGACGCCATGTCCACGAATTCATCTCCGCATGTGCTGTATGGCAACAAAACAATGCGGACCACCTTCTTCCGGCCGGCTTACTTCAGCCTCTTCCGGTTCCTTCATAGATTTGGGCGGATCTCTCTATGGACTTTGTGGAAGGGCTGCCCTCAGTTCGCGGCAAAAGCATTTTGATGGCGGTGGTGGATCGTTTTTCCAAGGGGGCCCATTTCCTTCCCTTGACACGGCCTCTTGTTGCAGAACACGTGGCCCGGGTATTCTTTCAGGAGATATTTAGACTGCACGACATGCTGGAGACGCTTGTCTCGGACCGAGATCGGATCTTCACCAGTCATTTTTGGAAGGAGCTTTTCTCCCTCAATGGCACCAAGCTAGCCTTTTCTTCGGCATATCACCTCCAGTCGGATGGCCAGACCGAAGTGGTCAACCGTACACTCGAGATGTACTTACGGTGCGTGACGGGCGATCGTCCACGGGATTGGCCTCGTTGGCTACCTTGGGTGGAGTATTGTTACAACACGGCGTATCATATAGCTCTGCAGACCACACCTTTTCGTCTCATTTATGGTCATGATCCCCCCCCCCCCCCCCCCCGTCTGTTATCTTACACGGGAGGCTCCACTCACCTGACTGCCTTGGATTGTGAATTGGAAGATCGGGATGCCTTTCTACAAACCGCCCGGACTCGCCTCCTCCAGGCTCAACAGCGATGGTGGCTACGTATAATCGGGGGCATCGCGACCTCACACTCGCCGTGGGAGATTGTGTTTGGGTGCGGCGTCGCCCTTTCCGTCAAGCCACCGTCACTCGGCCGTCCTCCAACAAATTGGGGCCCAAGTTCTTTGGCCCCTTTCCCGTCGTCGAGCGCATTGGCGAAGTGGCATATCGCCTGGATCTTCCTCCAAACGCCCGAATTCATGATGTCTTCCACATCTCCCAGTTGAAGTCGTTTGTCGGCCCTCCACCGTCTGCTCCCTTGGTTAGCATCCCACAACAGCTTGAGGACAAGCTGTCATCGGGGGAGGGCAGTGATGTTATGGCACTCGACTCGCCAGACCCGCATTGGGGCCGCACATACCAACGCCGGCGACCGAACGAGGCCGCATGATTCGACTCTCTTAATTTCGTCGCAATTTCTGTACTTTTAATTTCAGTATTTTTATTTCAGTTTTTATCTCACGTGTAGTAAGCCCAAGTGAGGGCACAAACTTTTTAACATTTGGATTTGGCTGTTGGGTGACCTATATGGTCCCGAATTTTGGAATGATGAAGAAAGGAAAGTTTAATCTAAAAAGCTCTCTCTCTCTCTAATTCTCCCTCTCCCTCTCTACCCCAGCGGGTTTCCGCGTAATCCTAGGGCGGAGACATTCTGCCGATTCCCGTGTGCAGCCGATCGGCCCTCTTCCGCGCCTCCTACGACTCGATCCTCTCTTCTCCCCTTTCCTCCTTCTCCCTTCTATTCTTCTCCTCTTCTTTCGCCATTTCCATCATAACACCATCCGGTTCTACGACGGGTTCCTCCGAGCCTCGTGGATCTTCATCCTCTTCCGGCCCCATCACTCGATCTAGGTCGGGGGGTCATATCACAACCATAGACAATTACATTGGAGGCTCTCATATATATATATATATATATATATATATATATATATATATATATATATATATATATATACAAGACGATAATACAACAGCAACATAAAAACTATTATTTTAACATATTCCAACAAACATGAATAGTGAAAGGACACTAATTCAACATAAAATAAATGAACATAATGTATAATACTCACACAACTTGGCAGTAGAGGGCTTGGTGAGAATTCCCGGAGTCAACAATAATATAAATGTTACAACGAAGTCAACACAAATTTGTAAATAATCAAATATTATCCTTTAATGATTATAAAATGGGATGAAGTTTTCATTTGGAAGACACCCAGTTCATAAATAATTTTGTGTTCTCTTCTTTGTTGTTATCTTTTGCTCTCGTGTTCTTGCTTTATTTGCTCTCTCCCACTCTTCTATTTTCTTAACGCTAATAGATTTAACAAATTTCATTAGCTTCCCGACATTTATGAAGAATGCATGTAAAAATTTGGTCTACCAAGTGATTTTTTTTAAAATCATTGGTTGACCAAGGATCCATATAACCGATCCCACTATAGTGGGATAAAAGCTTGAGTGTTGTTGGTTGCCATACAGTAGACTATGGTTAAGAAAAGCTTAAAGCCATTGCAATTGAACCAAATTTGTTGTATCCGCTATGTTTTCTTTGCAGTTTTCATATACCAGCTCCCCGTCCTTATTTGGTTTATGGCGTGACACTGTCATTTGACATTAAACTCTCTGCACGTCCGAGTTTTACCTGATTAGAAATAAGGTCATATCACATATAACCAATAAAGGGAGTTCCTTGAGACCTTTCTCTTAAAAGCTTATTAATATTGCTAAATGAGTTCTAAAATGAGTACATTTTTTCTTTGGAAGTACACATTGTTTTAAATGTTCTCCGCCATGTCCGATATGTTTGAATGACTGAACAATTTCTTCACATTTCTAACTTAATTTAGTGTAGTAATTTTCAAAAGCATAAAGGCTTTCATGTAGATGGACTATATTTATCTGATATATTTCTGCTTGTTCTCATTTTTTGGAGTAGTTCTTTTCCACCAAATCCCACATATTCTTAGTAATTTTTCAGAAAATAAAATGTTGAGCAATGCTTGGCTCCATGGATGGAATGAGACGCGTCATATTAGTAAGGTTGCCCCTTACCACTCTTCATAAGAAGAATTAGTCAAAGAAGGAACTTTGGATCCATAAACGTAGACAAGTTTCCTTTTACCCTCAATAAACATCTTCATCTAGTGGGCCAGAGTAGAGAGTTCTTACTATTTAATTTGACGTTAGGGACTCACATGTAGAGTACAGAGTAATGTGATATGACTGTTACTCCCATTTCTGCCAAACCCGCCGTCACCTTCGTTGAGCCAGAAGAGTGGGAAACGACTTTTGGAGTTAAGCTTTAGCCGGAGAATCGAGCTTTGGAGCTAACTCGTCGGAGCAAGGATCGGCCATGGCTCACCACTACCGCACCCGCCGCCAACCACGATTAAGGGTCCGTTTCTCCTCCCCTCCCTCGGTGCTAGTCTTCTAGATCCACTAGGAGAGATATCGGGCTCAAATGAGCCTGATACCATGAGAGAGGGAATATTCCGAGCTTTTCTTCTTGCTCGGGTTCGCCGGAGGAGCCGCCTCCGGCGGCCATGTCGCCAAGAAATGCCAGCCGCCATCTCAACAGAGGTGGTGGTGATAATCGACGGCGGTGGCAGCGTCCCGGGTGGCCGGAAATGAGAGATCAACATTGCCCAACTCGGGATGATCTGGGTTGTTGGCTCAGTGAAGAAGACAATGGGATGCCGTTGATTTAAGTTGAATTAAACTATAGTGTTAGGTCTCATAGGTGGTTCAACTTTGGTGTAAAACAAGTTGTATTCAGGTTCGGGCCAACAAAGTCTCGCCGGTCCTGAATAGGCTCATCAAAGGAGGTCGATTGAACTCATTAGGTCTCATAGGTGGTTCAATTGGTCAAGTCGGAATTTTGGGATATTACAACACTCTAAGAAGAGCCCAAAACAAGATTGATCTCCAAATATGAAAGACCTCACATGTAAGAGCTCCTTATATAGGTGGAAACTTCGTCACAAGACAAACTCACTAAAGGACAAAATGACAAATAATTAATACAATATTATTATAAAGGTAAACAAGTCATTGAGGGACTCACATGAGTGAGGCCGATCGTCCAAGCGCCCGCGGGTGACACATATGCAAGGCATATACATATCAATTCACACCCAAATGAACAAGCAAGAAATAAATTAGAATTTCAAATATTTGTGGCTGATTTGTTACTAAAATTATTTTTATGGTTCTTTTGCTTATAGATTTTTATCCCGGTTTGTAAACAAAAACAAACGGCAATTGAAAGCTCCCTTTGCCAATTTACGAGCATGGAACTTGAATTGGAATTTGGTGAATACATTGCATGTAATAAAGACCAAGTGCAAGGGATCCAAAGGTCACATGTTGTGAATGGTTATAGGGAGTCTTGTATATCTCAAAGCAAGAATCTAGAGGTTGCATGTTATAGGTCAATCCATTGAACAATAGTAACATTGTCGGAGGGTGAATGGATGAGGAGGATACCATGGAGCCAGAATTGCAGCTCTCTAAGTAGGGTGTGCTTGAGAGAGAGAGCTACCAAAATCTTATACAAAGGGCAAGGGGGAATAATTAATCCATGTAGACATTTCACTAGCCCTGGGGGCCTTTAAATAAAGTTGCATGACTCCACTCTCTTAATGACTCCCTACCTCCTAATAAAAGATAATTAAAAGATAAAAAAAACCTACCTCCAAATAATAGATAATTAAAAGATTAACAAATTATTTAATATGATTAGTGCACCGAGAGGATTGCTTGGAATGGGAGGACTGAATTACATACTGCAAACCCTTTTGAAGTAATCTAACGAGGTCCTTGGTTTTTCGACTTGCAAACAGATTAACCATAATTGAGCTGAATCGAGAAAAAACAAGAACTATTTAAAGAGCTAAAAGAAGAGTAGATTTATTAATGCTTTTAATGGCCATTCCGTCTACTATATATAAACATCTTATTCTTAATATAGCTGTTAAGGCTTATTACATATTGCTTTTACTTGATGATGTGGCATCATCTTGATTGGGTAGCCATCTTGTTGTGGGTATAGCTCGCTACACTCCTACCCATCCTACCAAAACGATAGCCTCATCGTCTGATCCCACCTGGGCCAAAGACCCAAATGATATGTGTGATCGGGGATCGGGGATCAGTGAGAGTTGTGGATGCAAAAAACTGCTGGAGTAGCTCTGGTAAAAGAAAATTTGGTGGCTTCGTCTCTTTCGCAAGGGTCGAATACACGAACTATCGAAGAAGCCTTTATTGAACTAACTATCATGGGACCATTTTCTTTTGTAATTACCGCAAAGACTTGTATTGGCATCGACATAGACAAAAAAAGTGTAATCTTGACGGGGTTCTTGATACATCCATACAAACTCCAATAGTGCCATTGACGACATTGATTCCAAATCATATTTTATGGTACTGTTTTCTTCAGAGATGATATCGTAGACGCTCTTGACCCTGTCAATGAAAAAAAGAAACCTAGAAGAAGTCCCCCCGATATCCTCGTGGGCTGAATCATATTCCTCGGACCTGGTGATGTCGTGGCTATTGGATTTGTTAGAAACATCAAGAACAATGGTAGAGCCTTCAAGAACATTGTTAGTAGTGTTCTTGATCTCCTCGGCGATCGAAGGTTCGAATAATGATTGTCAAGCTTTTGCCGTGGGGATGCCATTGGTTGACAGTTTCGGCAATCATCTTCCAACCATTGAAATGTTGTCATCATTTCATCTTCGTTGCACTGAAATTTGCCTTGATGTTGTTGCGCTGGGTGTTGTCCACCCTTCATCGGAAGGACTAGATTGAAATATGTTGGTCAAGAGACTTGTGGATGACGAAATGTCATCAAGGATGACATTGGAAAAGATCTATATTTTGGTTTCTCCTATAGGAACCAAGTAATTATTGAGCGGTTGCCGGAAGGACATCTTTGGATGTTTGAAATATATCCTTCAGTTTGTCGATCATACATTATAATGCATCCTCACATCTTCAAGAGATTGTCCACTAGCCCCAATTTTGTCTCCCATGCATTGCAGTAATGCCAGTATTTTGTAGGAGGTATTATTATATAGTTGGTTGCAAGGCCGGAAATGGCTGTTGGAGGTGGAAGTCGACAATGAGAGCTTCAGGGTGGATGCGGAGTTCATCAACGAACGGAAGTCAGGCCGAGCGGTAGAAGAGAGCCAAGAATGGTCCATATGGACTACCCGGATGGAGGCGGAGATCGTCACTGAGAGTGATGTGCAAAGGTGGAGGTCATCTTGAAACAAATTGTGCGAATCTTCAATTTCTTCGATGAGGGAAGCAACCTAAAATTTTTGTGGAATGGGAGGTCCGTTTATCAAGACCTGTTTTGATTATGCTCCCAGAGTTCATTGGAGAAATCGTCAAATACCTTTGAACTGCTGCTGGGTTCTCCGATGGGGCTGGATTCTGCAAGTAGATCTTAGACGATCAATTTTGCTGTGGAAATTTGCGAGATTTGTGGATAATATTATTGAATAGAGGAATCAATGTATGAATGAATCACCATAAATCTTGAAAACTCTTTGATAGAGGAAGCTGCTTCAAAATGTGGTGGATCTTGAAGGCCGTTGATGGAGGTAAGAGTACATCAACAAGAGTGCCATTTGTAATAATTGTTGGCGGCACATGGTCCCCGGTGCTAGAAAAGGAGATAGAATAATAGAAGGCCCATAGGAGGGAGAAGGCCGGGAAAGAGACGAATCCATGGAAGGAGAAGAAACAAGAGCTAATAAAAGAACTAAAAGAAATACTAGATTTATTAATACTTTCAATGCCCTTTTACAATAGGTTCCATCTACTCTATATGGACATCCTATTCTTGTTTCAACCATCAAGGCTTATTCCATATTACTCCTACTTGCTGATGTGGCGGCATCTTGACTGTGTAGCGGTGTAGCCAGCTTCTACAGTTTACCTACCCGACATAATTATCAGAAAGATCAAGTTTACTCTTGAAAATTTCTTGTTCTTTCATCCTGCTCTACTTGTATGTTGTTTGAAAGAGAGCATGATACTAATCGTCTCTTCTGATGTTCATTTAACCTTTGAAATTACATTTTCACTTTACTAGCTTTACTAAAACAGTTATATCCATCATGTATAGGTGCTCCCAAAACTTTCATCTCAAACTTTACATGCTCTGCTTACGTCTGACGAGTTTTGGGTGCCTAATGAAGAGAAAAGGTAAATAACATGCTCTTCCACATTCAGTTCATTTACTTCGACTTTTCTCTTAGTTCTACTGAAGCTGGTTTTAATGATTTCTTATTTGAAGGTTCGAATTGGCTTTGTTCACATTACTTGCAAAAGGCACTCCTTCTGAGGAAGACGGTTCAAAACAAGAAATTCTGGATTCTGAACTTGAAATAAAACCAACTGCTGCCTTTTTGCTTAAAGATAATAATTTGACTTATAAAACCGGTGGTAAACAGCTTGTGGAGTTGGAAATGAAACAAATGAGCATAAAGAATGACTTAGGACATAAGGTTACTCAAAACATTCTCTTTGAACTTGCAGATTTCGTGGTTGATTTCTGTTAGAAAAGCCCATTTAAGGGCCCATGTTGTTTCTTCTTTTTTCTCTCTTCTTGTATTAGTCCCACATCATGTATTAGGATTTCTCTCTTCCTTCTTCTCATATATAAGTGTGTGTATACCTGTAACTATTACTGGGAATATAGATATACAAGGTTTTGGGCCTATTTCTACATGGTATCAGAGCCAGGTTCCCTCTAGCTGCGGACTGTCTTTCTGTCCGCTTCTCTGCGGACTGCCTTTTTTGTCCGCCTTCCCTGCGGACTCCCTTTTTTTTCTGTCCGCTCGGCTCTCCTGCGGACTGCCTTTCTGTCCGCTCCGGTCTCCTGCGGACTGCCCCTCTGCATCCGCCTCTCTTCTCTCTCTCTTCGTGGTTCCACCCTCCTCAGACTTCTTATAGCCATCTTCTGCTCTGACTCGTGGGGCCCACCTCTTCTATCCGCTGCGGGCGTTCCTTCCTGTCCGCTGAACGCTCTCTTATGTCCGCTCGAGTCTCTTTGCTCGCGGACTGCTCCACTCTAGCTCGCTCTGCTTCTGTCCGCTCGAGCCTCTTTGCTCGCGGACTCCCTATCCGCAATCTCTTGCGGACTGCTCCTGTCCGCTGCGGACTCTCCTCTTGTCTGTTGCGCGCTCCCTCGCGGACTCCCTATCCGCAATCTCTTGCGGACTGCTCCTGTCCGCTGCGGACTCTCCTCTTGTCCGTTGTGCGCTCTTCTTCTCTCTTGCTGCGGACGCTCTCTTTTATAGCCTTTTCTCTCTCCGTGGGACCACCTTCTTACCCGTCCGCTGCGGCCTCTCTCCTCGTCGCGGCCTCTCGTCAGTCCGCTCCTGCGCTCTTTGCTTGTTCGCGGCCTGTCTTGCCTGCGGCCTCTTTTCTGTCCGCCGCGGCCTCCCTACTCGTCGCGGCCTCCTTCTCTGTCCGCTGCTAAGATCTGCCTGACCGTGCGGGCTGTCTCCTTCTCGCCTGCATCTTGGTCGCAGTTTCCTCTGGCGCTTCCTCTGCCCGCTGCGGCCCGTCTCTGCCCGCTGCGGCCTGTCTCTGTCCGCGCGGCCTCTCTCTTCCCGCTGCGGCCTCTCTCTGTATGCGTGGGCTCTCTACCCGCTGCGGTCTGCCCTACTCGCCTCGACCGACTCCAGTCCGCCGCGGTCTGTTCCTGCTCGCCGCCGGCCTCCCTTCTGCTAGTCGCCGGCTTCCTCTCCGCTAGCCGCCCGACCTCGTCTCTGTCACCGCATGGCGCCTGCTGCTTCAGCTGTCACCTCTGTTGTGTCCTTCTCTACGGAGGGTATCACCTGCCTCTCTCATCATCCTTGTTGGATCGTTGATTCTGTCGCTACTCACCATATCTCCTCCCAGAAGCCCCCAGCATATCTCCAAATGCCTCATCCTGCTCGCATCACTGTGGCCAACGGTGACACCCTCCCCGTCTTTGGCTCCGCTGATCTTCAGCTTACGCCAACCCTTTCTCTTTCCTCGGTTCTTCACGTTCCGGGGTCTCCCTTCAATTTATTATCAGTTAGTCGTCTCACACACGACCTTGACTGTTGTATTACATTTTCACCCTCTTCTTTTCTTATGCAGGATCGCCGCACCCGGAGTACCATTGGTCAGGGGCAGCTGGTGAATGGGTTGTACATCTTGGATATCCCACCAACTCTTCTCTCCACCATCTCTACTGTTGATTGACATTGCCGTCTTGGACATGCTCCCCTTCCGATTCTCAAGCGGGCTCTTCCTGATATATCTTTACAGAGTTCTCCTGTGAATCTTGTGTCTACGACAAACAACACCGTTCCTCTTTCCCCCCAGCGTGTGCCAGGATTACTACTCCCTTATCGTTAGTTCATTCTGATATTTGGGGTCCTTATAGGATCCCTAGTATTTTTGGCTTTCGGTATTTTGTCACGTTCATTGACGATTACTCCCGTACCACGTGGCTCTATTTACTACATGATCGCACTGAACTTCTCTCCGTCTTTCGCGCCTTTCTACTTGAGATGCGTACGCAGTTCGCCACTACTCTCAAAATCATTCGCACTGATAATGCTCGGGAATATACGGGTCGTGCCTTCTCCACTCTCTGCACTGACTTTGGTGTCATCCATCAAACTTCTTGTGCGTATACCCCTCAGCAAAACAGGGGTGGCCGAACGCAAAAATCGTCATCTTCTCGATGTTGCCCGCTCCCTTATGTTCCAAATGCACGATCCCACCGAATATTGGAACTTTGCTGTTTCCACCGCCTGTCATCTCATCAACCGCCTTCCCTCCTCTGTCCTTGACTTTGCCTCGCCCATCCAACTCCTCTATCCCTCCATCCCCCTCACCTCTCTCCCACCACGGATCTTCGGGTGTGTTTGTTATGTCCACCTTCTTGGCCCTCCTTCCGACAAACTTGCTCCTCGGGCCGCCAAGTATATGTTTGTTGGCTACTCCCGCACTAAAAAGGGGTACGTCTGCTACTCTCCTACTACCGGCAAAATGGTCGTTTCTGCGGATGTCACCTTCTGCGAAGACCAGCCCTTCCACTTACCCAGCACCACCTCGTCTTCTGCTCCCTCGTCTTCTGCTCCATCTCTTCCCCGGCCCGTTGTCCCGGTCACGCCATCTGTGCCGTCTTCTTCCTCCTCCCCCCCGTTCCTCCTCGGGTTCCTCCACCGCTAATCCGTGTCTACTCTCGACACCGCCTCACTACGCATTTGCCACCTCCCTTTCCTCTATTTCTCTTTCTAACAATGTGCAGGAGGCGCTTCACCACCCAGGATGGCGGGCTGCTATGCACGATGAAATGCAGGCTCTCTGGGCTAACCAGACCTGGGATCTGGTTCCTCTTCCTGCTGGCCACACCCCTGTTAGCTGCAAATGGGTCTTTGTCATTAAACATGCGGCGGATGACACTATCGACCGTCTGAAGGCCCGTCTTGTGGCACGTGGGTTTACTCAGCAACATGGCCTTGATTACGAGGAAACATTCTCTCCCGTGGCAAAATTGAACACGGTTCGCGTTCTTCTCTCCTTGGCTGTTCATCGTCACTGGCCCCTTTATCAGCTGGATATCAAGAATGCCTTCCTCAACGGCGATCTACATGAGACAGTTTTTATGCAGCAGCCTCCCGGGTTTGAGACCACGTGAGAGTCTTTGGTCTGTCATCTTCGAAAATCCATTTATGGTCTCAAACAGTCCCCGCGTGCGTGGTTTGAAAAGTTCAGTAAGGTGGTCTGTGCTAGTGGCTTCACTCGGAGCTCGGCTGATTTTTCTCTCTTCACCCGACATCGGTCAACTGGGACTGTGATTCTTCTGGTCTACGCTGATGATATCCTGATTACTGGCGACGACACGGCAGGAATACAACAGATCAAGGCACAGTTGAATTCTGCCTTTCAAACCAAAGATCTGGGCAACCTTCGGTACTTTCTTGGGCTCGAGGTCGCCCGACGCCCTGATGGTCTTGTGATATCTCAAAGAAAGTACTGTATGGACCTCCTTCGTGATGCAGGTTATTCTGGGTGCAAACCTGCGGAGACTCCTATGGACGCAAATCACAAGCTCTCGGCCCATAGCTCTGACTCTGACAAGCTACTTACAAATCCGGAATATTACAGACGCTTGGTTGGGAAGCTGATCTACCTTACGGTGACTCGACCAGACATCTCATTTGCTGTAGGAGTTGTGAGCCGTTTCATGCACGCTCCTCGGACATCTCATCTTCAAGCTGTCGAGCGCATCATTCGATATCTCAAGATCGCCCCCGGACAAGGACTCGTGTACAAGCCATCCACATCTCTATCTCTTGTCGCGTATTCTGACGCTGACTACGCAGGATCTATTGATGATAGACGCTCCACAACTGGATTCTGCACTTACTTTGGTGGACACCTCATAACTTGGCGTAGCAAGAAACAGAATGTGGTTGCGCGTTCCTCTGCCGAAGCTGAGTACCGGGCTATGGCTGTTGTTGTCTCTGAGCTAACCTGGCTTGAAGGCCTTCTGGGAGACTTAGGTGTTCGTCTCTCATCTCCGGCAACCTTATTTTGCGACAGTCAAGCAGCAATTCATATTGCCAAGAATCCGGTTTTTCACGAACGAACAAAACATATCGAAGTTGACTGTCACTTTATCCGGGAAAAGGTACAGTCAAAGAAGATAGATTTGGAGCATGTTCCTGCTACCGACCAAGTTGCGGACATCCTGACGAAAGCTCTCTCCAGGCCGCTATACTATCAGTTCTTATCCAAGCTTGGCGCCTACGACTTGTACGCTCCAGCTTGCGGGGGAGTGTTAGAAAAGCCCATTTAAGGGCCCATGTTGTTTCTTCTTTTTTCTCTCTTCTTGTATTAGTCCCACATCATGTATTAGGATTTCTCTCTTCCTTCTTCTCATATATAAGTGTGTGTATACCTGTAACTATTACTGGGAATATAGATATACAAGGTTTTGGGCCTATTTCTACAATTTCCATGCTGATGTCCCTTATTCTTACCCTGTGCAATTTCAGCAGGCCACTGTTTGTCAGGCATTGCCTGATTCTAAATATTCCATCAGGACACTTAATTTGAGCTCTGCTGCTGGCTCAAAATTAAACATAGAATCTTGTTCCTATGTTGAGCTTCAGAATTGCAATGAAGCGAACAGAATGTCAAGTAGTCAATTTGCTATGGAAGGGCCATCAGGAGATGGTTCTTGTTATCAAATAAACGATGATATTTGGTCTCCTGTTGATCCTTCTATTAAGTTCTCTGATAATGGAGCAAATTCCAGTGATTTGGGAAGATTCAATATGCCCTCATTATGGGGTGGCAGGACTGTAGGTAGAAGGAAAGTCAAAAGTGCCAAGGTTAACTGTGGTTTAAGCAGTGAAGAATATGATGCATTTCATAATGTTTTTGAAGGTGGATCACTTCTGTATTGCAATATGTCGTTTGAGGCTCTATTAAATGTTCGGAAACAACTGGAAGAATTGGGATTTCCTTGTAGGTCTGTCAATGATGGCCTTTGGCTCCAGGTCAGTATCTTGACATGTTTTTTTAGCAAATACGGCTATCCTATGTATACTTTTCATGAAATTTTAGAGTCAAATTTAATTAATTTCTTTGATGCAGACCCTTCTTTGTCAAAAAGTGCAAGAAATAGCAACGGATATGAGCAGTAGTTGCCGCCATACAAGCAATTTTTGCACTTGTAGGCAGCCTTACGAATATGGACATGGATGTAATACATTGGGTTACTACAGGCAAGATCATGATAGGAGCAGTTCTTCTGGAAGTATAGGGAATATCCATATAGCAGAGTCTCAATCCGAAGGTCATGGTATAGCCGGTCCTGTACGTGTACATGTAAGGGGCCCCATTGATGGCCTTGCTGGCATCGGGAGAGGACCAACCTACCCTCCTGGATCGGCGTGGCCCCCAACTCGCTATGTGTTTTCACGCGTTCCTTTTGGACTTGGCAACAGGAATGGTCAGCAGACGCTGGTTAATGACGGCTCAGAAGCTAGAGTTGATCTTGTCGGTGAGCAATCCGGGGATGGCTTGACTGCTCTTGTTAATCATAGCCAAGGGAGTAATCCTGTTCATGTACATACTGAACAGACTGAAGGAATATATGAAGCAAACTTGCAGGGCAGGTTTGCTGGAAGTACTTCTCATACAAGTTCCATTGGGTTCCCGGTTCAGATGTTAGGATCAGAGGAGCAGGCTCTTGGAATAGATTGTGAAAGTTCTGATGGTTCCATAGTACTGGATCGCAAGACACCACTTCGTGACATTCCTCCATTCCGCTTTGGGTACAGTTCCTTTCCATCCAATGTTTTATGCTTTGACTATCTCTGCATTATTGCTTTCATGCATACCACTTACCTGGGGAATCTTTTCTAGCTAATTAAGTACAATGATAGGGTTTCTGGGTTTGTATATGATCTACAGTTTCTGCATAGATATCTGTATAACTTTCTTATTTAAATCCATTGGCTTTATAACACTACTAGTATCTGTAGGTTATGGATATAGTTTATTATTTATTTTGTGGTCAGTGCATTACTAATGTAACCCGGGAATCTTGAGCTTGATTTTTAAACGTAAAATTTGAACTCTTTTAAAATATGGGTCGCAAGCGAGACTTTCATAAGTAATATCCTGCAACCATCGGCCTAGGGTTTGTAAATGTTCCTGAAAGGCTAACATTTGAACGTTGAATTAGCATGATTCGATATTCCACAAGCGATAACTAGAACGATGAACAAGAATGGATTTTCAAATTAACGGCAAATAGGTAAGTGATAATTTATGGAAAGCTAAGCTATGAAATTAAAGACAATAAATTTAAGCATAAAATTAAACAAGCATGAAAAGAGCAAGAAAATGTAAAGAGGTATACCATAGGCTAAGCACATTGTCAATCCATGTTCCATCCTCTGTCGAACATGATGCAGGAATGAGGCAAACCTAACTCAACGTCAATGACTCATCAAGATTTCACCACGTAGAAGCGATACCTCATATAACTTTCTATGTGTGTATGCCACTACTATTTGAGCTTTTATAAGTATAAGCAGTCGTTCACAGGGTTCTCCCATGCCTCGGTACGACAGCACATTCTCTATTCATCGTGCCAGTAAAAATTTGTGTCGCGCTGAATACAAAACTCAACAAAAATTGTGGGGATAATGACACTTTAAAATTAAATTTAAAAACATAAAAATTGAATTTACTTAATGAAAAGTTAAAAAGTTTGTAATAAATGTTAAAATTGGAAAAATCAATGTTTCACCATATATATAGTATAGACAAAGTGTTAGAATTCAACCATATTATTCACATTCGAACATATCACAAAACCTCGATGGCCTGGATGTTGATTTGGGTATGCCCTCTGCACCCAAAAAACTTTCCCATCACTCGGTCCATATTCAAACATTTCATTTCTGAAACTTGTCTAGAAAAACACGTATGTCAAATGGGTAAATTGCATCTTCCAATCCCTGGTTACTAGCCTTCCACTCGCTAGGATTCACTTGGGTATGGAAATTACTTGGAGACACCCCATCCTGCGCCCTAACGCTCGACTCCATAGCCCACGTCATCATCAAACATTTGGTGGATGGGTAATTTTTGTTTTCCACCTGAGTATAACATCTGTTCCAGTTTATCCTTGCAGTCCCCCAGTCCCTGCTTAACTTATTTATTTTGATATATTATATATTCAATGATTCACTGTTGCATTGATATAATATTGACTCTCAGTCTCTCAGTATAACTACTATCGCACTCAGTAGCAGAATGTTCTACCAATAGCTGCTATTTTTTCATGCAGACTTAGACTTTACTAAATCTCTATTATGTTTTTTTGTAAACTCTATTTTATTAAAGAGCGGAATTCGAAGAGGTGCATAGGCTTATTGATGGTCAGGTGAAGCATTCTCCAGAAGTATTCTATGCTGGATCATTTTGGAAGGTATTTAAGCTTTGTTTCCCTTCAAAATCATTCATCATGGATAACCAAACAACTGTAATATCTTAGTATTTGACTTCATCACAGCTCAGTGCCCAGGCCTTCAATGATGAAGATCCTCATGGGCGTCGCACTCTTGGTATTTCTTCCCATTCATGTACTTAATAGTTCTTCTGTATGTTTATCATCAGAAATATGAAAAGCAAAATTAAGCATTCTATTTCGTCTGTTTTTCAGGATTATTTATCCATCGTCGTAAAGCAGAGGTGGCAGATTCACTTAGAAAGGTTTGTGTTTCTTATACAAGTACAACATAATGTTGAGAATATACAAGAAAACTTTTGTCAAGTTGCGAGCTTAGCATTGATCTTGAGACTTTCCACCTATAATCAATTGATTTTACGTTAGACACGTAAATTTTAATATGGAATCACAGGACAGGGTAGGTTAGGCCGAATGAACCACTCACTAATCACCCAAATAATAAAGTTTTATATGTTAGAGGCCAAAGACCCTACACATAAGGAAGCATGTTGAGAATATAGTCAACATCTGGAAACTCATATGATCTTGTGTACTTAATATAGATCATGGTCCCCTTCACCTACACCTAATCTTAAATGCATGTTATAACATTGTATCGGAGGAGGGTATACCCATCAGCCCACTCCCACATCACCATTTTTTTAAATATTAATTTAACATTTAGAGATTAAAGACCCTATACATAAGGGAGCATGTTGAGAGTATAGTCTCACGTAGGGAAAGTCATGTAGCATTGTGCCCTTAATATAGATCATGGGCCCTTCCGCTTGCAACACATTGATTTTAGATTGGAAGGATAAGTACTCACATAATGACAAAGTCGAGCACATTCTCAAGCTTTCTTTCTCAGGTTCATATGTATGTTGATTCCCGCGAAAAGGTGACAGCTCGTTATCAGGTATTTCGCCGAATAACTTTCTCGTTAAAACTATATGTAAACAGGTTAACCAAAATGTATGATTGGCGCATGATTCACAGTTAATTTGTCCATCGAAGAAGGAAGTCATGGTGTTCGGGAGCTTTAAGCAGGAGGGAACATTGTTACCCAAGGCTCCCAAGGGATGGGGCTGGCGAACTGCACTGTTTTTCGATGAGCTTGATGATCTCCTTCAGCGAGGTGCTTTGAGAGTCGCTGCCATCGTTCAACTTGTTTGATGCTGATGAAGAGGTATGGGTGTATGAGAAAATTAAGATCTTGTCCAATGATTTATAATATAAATATCACAATATTGTAATTAAAAAGTTTATATTTTTATATGAATATTGTGTGCAAATACACACCTTGAACCAAATATATCAATTGATTGGGAACTAAGTTTCTATAAATTCCAGATGATAGTAGCATATAAAAAACTTGTTAAAGTGATTCCAATATGCTATATATATATATATATATATATATATATATATATATATATATATATATATATATATCACAACTGGTAGATTTAACTCCAAGTCAATTACTAATTTTGTGCAAATCTTCAAATTTAAATAAATAGAAGTTTCCTTTTAGGAATTCTATCAGCCTCAGTTGACACAGGCTTCGATTGACGACGTGGCGATGGCGGTCTTCATGCCGTGATTATGTTACAGATCGGATACAACTCAACCACTGGTTATCTATTTTATTATTATATGCATTCAAGTCAACTTATATGTCGTGTCATGTCACATCGAGTCAAGTCGTGTTTTAATATTTTAATGTTTCCATGTAATTACGGGTATGTCACCTGATGTCCTATAAATAGACCCTTAGTCTTGTAAGGACAGGGAAGGAATGAAAGAATCTAATTCCCGTCTTTGAGTGTGAGGTCTTGGTAGCTCTCTCCTCTAACGAGCATCCCCTCCTAGGCAGCCGCGGTTCCGGCTCCATGGTATCTCCGCCATCGTCACTGGCCACCATTCCGACGAGTTACCACTGTTACAGAAGTAGGCCTGTAAGGCTGTAACAACTTGGTATCAGAGGGATCGGTCCTCTTCCGGGGACGCAAACATTACACCTCCCTCAAAACCCTCCTCTGCTGGCCCAGCAGCTCCGACGCCAAAATCACTCACCCTCCGCGTCTCCCACCTTCCACGGTATCTTACAGCTTCATCAAACCCGGCCGATCCTCTCGACATCGCCATTTCCACCGCTATCTACTTCATCTATTACAAGCTCTACTCATTTCCACGTAGGGGTGGAAATAGGCCAGGCCAGGCCAGGCCTTATGGAAAACAGGCCCGGCCTACATTAGTCTTTTTGGGCCTGAGCCTGGCCTACTAGCCTGATGTATGCCAAAATATAGGTCTGACCTGGTCTATTTTGCAAAACGGGTAGGCCTGGCCTGTAGGCCTACGTAGGCCTACTTAATAATTCATTTTTAATATATTATTAGTAATTAGGTAATTATGGATATTTAAGTTTATATAATAAATTAATTTTATTTATTATTTAAAAATAATGTAGGCCGGCCTGCAGGCTTACATGTCAGACTTTAATAATAAAGGTCTGGGCCTGTTTTAAAAACAGACTCAATTATAGGCCTATATTTATGGTAAGTAGAAAATAGGCCAGGCCAGGCCAGGCCGATGGCAGGCCAGGCCGCAGGCCCCTGATAGGCCGCCTGACCTATTTCCACCCCTAAATTTCCACGGCCACCGGTCTGCATAACATTCTCGTCACCTGCATCGAACGCACCTTCAGCCGTTTATCCTCTTCCAGTTCGATCTCGTCGCCATCGCCGTTGTGTCCCTTTCCATTGTCGACCCAGCGCGCCTACCCCGCATCGCCCTTCTCCCCGCAACTCCTCGCTTCCGCCGTCGATTCATCCGGCAGAACCCGCACTCGCTTCGCCATCTAGCGACTATGGACTCACCCGCCTCTTCCCGCGTTGACGACAAGAGTGTTGCACGCGGCTGCTGTTTTCGAGGCCCGCGCGCCTCTGACGCTGCCTCCTTTTCATTTCTGGAGCCCCGTGCCGCTTATTTAATTAGGCGGACTCAGCCGGCCATCATTTCAACATCCCGTGACTCCTCCTTAACCCTCCCCTCCTCCTTATTACTAGGACTCATCCCGTGACTCATCCACATAACAATTTGATTATTTCCCTGCCATTATTTCAGCAGTCCCTCCTCCTTATTACTAAGACTTGTGGGCCCCCTTTGCCTTTTCAATACAGCAAATCCAACCATTCCTCCACCTGGTTTTCTTTTTAATTATTTCAGCAGCCCACACCAGCTTTACTCTTTTATTTTATTATTATTATTATTATTATTATTATTTTTTAAAACCCTCCTCTAGTCCTATTTCCTCTTTAACCCGCTCCAGTAAACCTCACCTCATTTTGTTTGCTCCACTCCTTATTAAATGAGTTGTCGTCCCTTTCTAAAGAATTAATTAAGTCATCAAGTGTTATCATGGCGACCACCAAGTTGACTGTCGCGGATGCCGACGTCATCCAATCGACGCTACGAGAAATGATGAGCTTCATGGACACACGCCTTCGGAATGCCGACTCACTCCTCCACCACATTAAAAATCCGACAGCCGCCTTTCTGTCGCAGCCCGTGTCCTTGCCGCTTACACCGCCGTCTTTTCTCGTGCAGTCGTCATCTGCGCCGGCCGCTGACGCGTCACCGCCATCACCTGTTGTGGTGGTGCCACCCCACCTTGGGCCACCTTCGTCAGACATCATGACCGCCTTTTCGCCAGCACTTGCTCTGCCGACCCCGACAGTCACCTCACCGCCTACAGATCTGTTCCTTTTTCCGGTTGTCGCCTCCCCGACCTACTTGTTGCTGCTGCTCCTCACCGCTCCACCGACCTTGCCGAAGCCATTACTTCCGCCACTCGTCTTTCCAACGGCACCGCCGCTACTCACCGACACTACTGTCATCGCTGCGCGATATCATGCATTGTTCTGGCGGGAAATCAAGCTGCCAGATGCTCCGGTCACCACGTGGAGTTCGAGCTTGAGGGCAAGCTCGATTTTAAGGGCGGATGAGATGTTACAGATCGGAGACAACTCAACCACTGGTTTTCTATTTTATTATTATATGTATTCAAGTCAACTTATATGTCATGTCATGTCGCATCGAGTCAAATCGTGTTTTAATATTTTAATGTTTCCATGTAATTACGGGTATGCCACCCGGGGTCCTATAAATAGACCCTTGGACTTGCAAGGAGAGGGAAGGAATGAAAGAATCTAATTCCCATCTTTGAGTGTGAGGTCTTGGTAGCTCTCTCCTCTAACGAGCAACCCCGCCTAGGCAGCCGCGGTTCCGACTCCACGGTATCTCTGTCATCGTCATCTCCACCGGCCACCATTACGACGAGTTACCACTGTTACGGAAGTAGGCCCGTAACAGATTATGAATGGTCGTTCGTGAACGCCCGATCACACCTAAGAAACTCCATCCATTTTTATGTTCAATTATGTTTATTTTCTTGCGGCGGTCATATAACCATTGTCTAACATACATTCTACGACGGCGGTGTTTTTGTCCAAACTCACCGGAGCTAAAACGCCACGTCAAATGGAGCCATAATGGTTTGATCTTTTTCTTAAAGACCTTGGTTGGACTGCTTCAGTGCTCAACCGGTTCTCTGTCTTTTTTTTTCTAGGTTCATAAACATTCTGTATAAGCTGCGAAAAGTTAACGGTCAAAAACATAACCTGCAGCACTATAGTTGCAGCAGATTCCAGGGGCTAGTTTATTTATATAGTACGATTCAGGGTTGCATTTGCTATTTAAGCATACCTACTCTCTTGTGCTTCCTAGGGGTGTAACGGTTTAGGGTTGTCTTGGTTTTGCTGAGCAAAACCACAAATCTCAGGCTACTAGTCTGCTTGGTTTATTGCCTCCATCTTTGAAAGAGAGGAGAGGAGTTTGAATTCTGGAATTGATCATCATTTCAAGATATAAAGAAAATTTTCAGCCTCATCAACAAGTGCGCATATGACAGTTGATCAACGGTGGTGATCTTTGTTATTTATTTGCACATTACACCCCCTATTTTAGATGTGTTTAAGATATTTATACTAACATGATAAATACAAAAGTCAAACCATATGTAAATTATACATAACAATAATTAAGTTTAAATTGAACAATTTAGTGTTATACTTATTTTATTTAAAATAACAGATAAAAGGTTTTACCATAGCTCAAAAAAGACTTTTCAATTGATTTGTCTATTTTTTGAGACCTTGGGTCCATTTGGCACGACATCAGCGGTCGTGAACACAGTGGTTACTAGCCGTCGTTTGTGAATGCTCTACTCGCCTAACCTAAAGAACTTCATTCATTTTACTAACTAATGACGGTTGATTTTTTTTTTTCAAACTCACCAGAGCAAAAACATCGCGCCAAATGGACGACGGTTTAGTATTTTAGTGTTATTGAGTTTAGTCACACCGCCTATCGGTGTTGGGTGTCTTGTTGTACCATATAAAGCCACACTAACGTAACCACCACACTAACGATCGCCACCGCCATGCCAAACGGACCCTTAATTTGATTACTTTATTTTGGCCTATATTAAATTATTATTATTATTATTATTATTATTGTCCTATCTGGAAGCAGCTTCTTTCAAAAAGGCAGGGTAAGGTTTGCCCTTTCCTGGACCCTCACTGTACAGGGATGCTTTTTGCACTGGGCTGCCCTTTAATATTATGTGCTAATCTGTTGTCATATTATGCTAATTTCTGTAGCAGCCGAGAAACAACTCTTCTGTTAAGAGTTTATACATAAAGGTGATGGTGATGAACTGATGATCATTTGGTGGAGGCAGCCATACAAACGCAAAAAGCAGCAGCATGAATTTCTAAAAATCAGCTGCAAATTCAGAGGCTTTGGTGCCAGGTAGTTCTAAAAATTTGTACATCTGTAAAATTTTTCTTAAGCAAATCAACCCTAAAGGTGATGGTAATGGCAGTGGAAGCATGAACTCAATATCTGATTTTCTATTATTAGCAGGGGCCTTTGTCACAGATTGTACTTGGCAAAAAACTTATTTGTATAATCCGTGCAAATTATAGAAAATCAGACATTGAGTTTATGTTTCCAGTGTCATTACCATCACCTTTAGCGTTGATTTGCATTAGAAAACTCATTGTCTGATTTTCTATAATTTGCACAGATTTTACAAATAAGTTTTTTGCCAAGCACAATTCGCCCGGGCGCATGACAAAGGCCCGACACGAATTGCCCGGACGCGAATAATTTCCGCCTGGGCGCGATTTTCAGGGCGCGAAAATCAAACATTGAAAAAACAGTTTATGTTTCCTCTTAAGCATTGATTTCCATAAGAAAAGTTTTACAGATGTATAAATTTTTAGAGCTACTTGGCACCAAAGCCTATGGATTTGGAGCCGATCTTTAGAAATTCATATTGCTGTTTTCTGTATTTGTATGTCTGCCTACACCAAATGATCATTACCATGACCTTTATGTTCCATTGAAGATAACTTCTATAAACTCTTAGTTGAAGAGTTCTTCCTTGGCTGCTACAGAAATTAGCATAGTATGACAATAGATTAGCACTGTAACATTAAAGGGCAGCCCAGCAAAAAGCATCCCCGCACAACGAGGGTCCAAGAAAGGCCAAACCTTACCCTGCATTTTTGCTAGGCTGCTTCGAAGACTCGAACCCCGTAGGTCTCACGGCGACACCTTAATAAATCTATGGTTAGTAAAAATTTAGGGCGCTCTCATGTAAAATTCAACTTGTTTCATTATTTCGCCATGGTGGTCTGTGGGCATTCTCTCTTTTACTGTTAAAATTGTATGCTAATCATTAGGGAAATTATATCATAAAATCATCTCATAATGTTTTTTTCCCTGTTTTGGGTGGCTTAAAGTGCACAAATCTTGAGAATGAGCAACCCAGGAAATAATTTAGAGTGAAATAAGCCAAGATAATTTGTTTCTATGGGGGAACAAATGGCCTAAATTTTCCTTTTAATCCTCAAAAAAGTTATATAGAACATAATGTTGTGGCTATGCTGATTATAATTTATTTATTATTTGAGAAGATCAGTTCATCATCAAAATAGTGGTTTAAGGCTCCGCTCGGCATGGTGGGGGCGGTCATGAACATGAGAGAAATTTTCATTCGTTAACGCCCACTTAACAAAGATCCACTTTTATGTTAAAATGTATGATGATTGTTAGGTGATTTTTAACGAATGATGGTTTAACCCATGCCAAACGGAGCCTAAATGTAGAATTATCTTGAATTGAAAGAAAAGCTTCCAAGTAATGAGGTCCAACATAATTTCGAAGAGTTGAAAAGAGAATTGTTTGAAGTTGCTTAGAAGACTTTGGCTAATCAATCTCTAGCAATGTCATTAAACACTCTCTAATTATAGCTAAATATACCTCAAAAATCTCCACTATTTTTATTTTTTAAATGTACTAGGAATTTCCCCGATTGGGTCCAAATGGTTAGTATTCATTTTTATGGTCCAGATTTATTTGTGCAGGTGAGGAGTTGGAATTGATTCAATTTAACTTAATGAAATTATTTTACATGTCATCTTTCCATCCAAATATTTAACATAATAGTTAGTAACGCCCTAATTCAAACTCCTTGTAAAATCTAAGAACTAATATTAGAAGACAAATAAATTTAAGTGATCAATTTCAGTTTTTTGCCATAAATGTCTTTGCATCCTAATGGGGGATGCATTTTGCTAGTCTTTTTCTAATTGGATGATACATTTTGTAATATTTAATAATTTGAGATGCATTTTTTCAAAGTCCTAAAATTCGAGAGTGTAACTTGTCAATAATCCATCCCTAATTCGTACAATAGAATCGAATAGTCCAAATTTGATAGTAGCCCGCATAGAGAAAGGTTGGGAATAACCGCTCCCTAAAATCCGACTGCATCTACTAAAAAAGAAACGAAAATAAGGAAAAAAAAGTACCATATTTTAAGCGGCGGCGCTTTCATTTTACAACAAATGTCACGGGGCAAACAAATTCTGCTTTGCGGCTGCCGGTCTTGACCTTCCTCCAAACGGCCTCTGCTCCTTCCTCCTCTGCTCCTACCGAAATATCTTTGGGAATCGAAAGTATTTCCCTCCCAATCGAGCTTTCTCTGAAAGCCTCTCCGGTTTCCTTATCTCCGTCCCTAAACTCCTCTTACGTGGCCTTCTCTCCTCCTCCTCCAACTCCGCCCCGCCATTCTTCTGGGTTTCGCCCCCGTGACCGATCTCTCCGCTTTCCATGGACCCGCGGAGGGCTTCCTCCGCTTTCCCCCCGGCCATCCGCGCTCGGCTCTCCACCGAGGACAGCTCCAGCGATGCCACCTTCTCCGACTCCGACGACAGCTCCGGCGTCGGCGTCGGCGTCGCGAAGGAGGATGAGGAAAGTTATGAGTCGGCGCTTGATGATGCCGCCTCTCTCAGGCGGACATCCATGCCAAAAGCCCGCATTACAGGGGACGATGAGGATGATCTGGAAGAGGAAATGTTTGATGATGAGGATGATGATGAGCGGATTCTTAAGGCGGCCGTGGAGTATGCGGATTTGGGTGGTGGATTCGTCTCTGGAAAAGAGGGGACTTTGTTCTCTAATAATGGAAGCTACGAGGAAGATGATATCATCTCCCGTAATGAAGCTCCCTTGATAGCATCAATGGAGGAGTTTAATGATGAAAAGTTGGAGATGAATGGGAGTGGTGTGGTGGAGCTGGAGGTTGAAGAAGATTGGGATTCTGTTGCTGATCTTCATGACCAGATTGAAGCTGTTAATTCAGGAAATGTTGAGCAGAGTAATAACCACTTATCTTTGGGAGGTTATGAGAATTTTGGTGATGGATTTGTCTCTGGAAAAGAGGAGAGTTTGTTCTCTAATGGTGGTGATGAAAAAGATGATATTGCTGGTGATGAACCCCCCTTAATCCCATCATTGGAGGAGTTGCAGGATGATGCTTTGGAAAATGAGGGTGGCTGTGATGTAAAGTTGGAGATGAATGGCAGTGATGTGGTCGAGCTGGAGGTTGAAGAGGATCTGGACTCCATTGTTTCTGTTCATGACCAAATTGAAGCCGTTAGTTCCGGGGCCGTCGACCGAAGTAACAACGATTCTGCCTTGGAATTGAAAGATTTGGTGGTTGAATCGGGTAATGTCGGCACAGAAATGAACAATCTTTCTGGTGACATTGAAGCAACACAGAAGTCTCTCATGGAGGCTGTGAAAATTGAAGCCAAGGAAGCTGAATTTAGTCAAGCTGAAGATGGTTCTTCTGAATTCAAGGGATTTGAAACTAACAATGATGTTGATTTTGTCCGTGACCAGATCCTTGATCTGATAGCTCCTACTTATAGCAAAGCATTTGAACCAAGAACTCCTGAAGAATGTGCTGACAATGTAAAGGCTGAGAAAGGCAACACCAGTTCTCTGGACTCTGAGGAAGCAAATCATACTTCAGGTGAGATTCTAGAAAGTTATTATCCAACTATGGAGATTTCTGCTGGATTTTTAGATAATTTTGAAGAGGAAGAAGATGTGTCTAGAGCTATTGTTACACAAGTTTCCATAACAGAGAATTATAATGGCTGCGAATGTTCTGAATCAGAATCCAGATTTGATTCATTTCATGCTGCCCACGACGATGGATCAGGAGAAGAGGATGAACTTGTGATTTCAGAATGGCCTGTAACGGATGCTTCCTTAGAGAGCTCGGAAATCATGAAGCATATCCTGAAAGAGATGGAGGAAGGTTCTTCCAGTTCTCATTCGGATTTAGAGAGTTCGCTAAATCATTTACGCTCTTTAGATGCGCCAATCATTTTGGCTTCGGCTTTCGAGGAGGAAGCGGAAACTGAAGTTGATGGTAGTTCAAAAGAGCTGCTTGACACCTCTGTCTTGGCTTCACTCCTGAAGTCTCCTAGTATTTTCTCAATCAACCATCCTACTGGGTTCAAGTCTGCACCTTCGTTTTCCATGGCCACTCGTAGTCCTCTTTCCATCAAGGCTTCTTCCACGAATAATGAAGAGAAGACTTTGCATTCGAAGGTCGATCAACTAAGGCTGAAGTATCTGCATCTTGTCCGGAGATTAGCGCATCTTGACTACGACTCTTTGCTCAATCATGTCCTCAGCCAGGAATTGGGAAAGTTTGAAGATGATTTCATTTTCTCATGCAACATTCTGGTTCTCGGGAAGACGGGGGTGGGCAAGAGTGCTACTATCAACTCCATTTTCGGCAAAGAAAGGGCTTTCACTCATCCTTTCCAACCTGCAACAGCTTCAGTGAGAGAGATTTCTGGAGTGGTTGATGGGGTTTATATTAGTCTCATAGACACACCTGGGCTGTTGACTTCTTTGAATGATCGAGGGGCGAACAGGAAGATCCTCTTGTCGGTGAAAAAGTATATCCGGCGAAGTCCTCCCGATGCGGTTCTGTACGTAGATCGCTTAGATGCATTTACTCGAGATTTCAATGATGTCCCTATGCTAAGGATGATTACAAGTGTGTTGGGATCTTCCATCTGGAACAATGTGATTATTACTCTCACGCACGCTGCTTCGACTTTTTCCGACGGTCCCGATGGGTCTCAACTGTGCTATGAGGCAGTTGTTGCGGGAAGATCTCGTGATATTCAGCGGTCAATTCAGCAAGTGGCGGGGGATATACGTCTCGTGAATACGGTAGCTGTAGTGGAGAACCATTCTTCTTGCAGTAGGAACAAGAATGGAGAGATCTTACTTCCTGATGGCCTCAGGTGGAGGCCTTGGTTGCTTCTGTTGTGCTGCTCCTCCAAAATACTAACTGAAGTTGATTCAATTCTGGAATCTGAGAGTTTTTCAGCACAAAAATTGTTCCCCTCTCATGGCAGATCCAATTTATCATCACTTTTAAAGTATAAAGTCCACTTCAAACCTTTCAGAAACCAAGGAAAGGAGGATTATGATTCTGATATTGGCTTGGATAGCATGACAATTGAAGTACCAGAAGAAGATGATGACTATGAAGTTCAGAAGCTTTTTAATGAGCAGAAAAGTTCTTATTTGCTCAGAAAATCGAAAAACCTGGATAGTGGGAAAGGAGGTTTAGATAAGAATGCGGCCATTGCTGAAGTATTTGAACATGAGGTTAATCCTTCTGCTGTGCCCATTCCATTGTACGATACGCTATCACCGCGTTCATTCCATAATGAAAATCCACCATATCCGTGCCGGTTTCTGGAGCGAAAATCTCAGGTTTTAACCAGACCAGATGTGTTTATTTGTTATCGGGACTGTGATTCTGATTATGATGGTGTGATCATCGAAGAAAGTTTTGATATTTGCCGTCCGTTTCTATATAAAAATGCGTTCATCATCTCCCCGGTTTCCTCCATTGCATCCAAGCTTGGAGAAAATGGTTCTACCGTTTCTAATTTCAGCTTTCAACAAGTCAGGAAGCAGATGATTTACAATCCTCGGGGTGAGACCAAATTCATGGGCTTGAAGAAGAATAAGACTGCTGCTGGAATTTTAGTAACTTTCTTAGGGGACACCTGGATGACTGGATTTAAATTAGAAGATCGGATATTTCATGGAAAGAAACTGCCTTTGGTCGCAAGCATTGGCATTGCTCGAGCAGAAAGTGATGTTGTCTATGCAGCGAATTTGGAGTTTCGTCTCACAGAGAAGCGTTCGAGCGTAAAGAAACTCTCTACACTTAGTCTATCTGGGCTTAAGTGGGGAGACTTTGCCGTAGGAGCATATTTGCAGTCAGAGTTTTCTACTGGTCAGAATTCTAGGATTTCCGTGCATGTTGGGCTACCTGATCCAAACACTAGGCGAATTTCGATCAAAACCAGCACCACAAAGCAGGTCCATGTTGCCCTTTTGGGTGTCTTTACCATTGTTTTGTCTATTTGTAGGAGCATATGGAGTGGTGGGACTGATTAGGTTAGATTATGTTGCAACCAAGTCTATGGATAATTGGCTACCACAGGATAAGATTTATAGTTTAATTTTGATTAATTTAGGCCTTCTATTTCAACTTTAACTTTGAAAGGTTTTGTTGACTAGTTGTATATCATTATTGTGGTTTTTTAATACAAAATTAAGTTCGTAGCAATTTCAGAGAGTCAATACCTGCTACTCAAACATGCGTGTGAATATTCAAAAGTTTCTCAGAATAAATTCATCTGCTTTATGAAATCATATTCATAATTTTTCATTTTTTTTCTTGTTTGGTATTGCTTGATGTGTTGAACATAGTCTTCATAAATTATTTTGAGTAATTTTTGCTTCTGCTCCTTTAGGTCAACCTCTTCTTTTACATGATCTTTTGAACCATATATTCGTCTAATTGGTATATTTTCCTCTCTTATCTACGTGAGACATTCTTATCTGCATGCTTCAATCATTGCTTGAGGCGCAGTGGACGGGAATGTTGGACTAGTAATTACGTGAATGTCATGAGATAACGAAATTCATCCACAATGACGAATCTTCCATCCATGGCGACCTTCTTATTCAGTGCTAAAACTAGGCACATGGTCATCACACATTTTCAGAATGTTCCCAGGAAGGGAAATGATGCAAAAAAGTACTAAGAAGACATGTCTACACTAGAGACCAATAGTAGAAAATGCGAAAATTATGGTGGATTATCCTCTTCTTGTTGTTCAAGAAGCCTGTTTGATGGCATCTTTAGAGATTGAACTGAATTTTGCATCCCCTCTTCTCAGGCTCATCCTCTATTTATAAATATCTCGAAATCTGGTGGTGTGGAGGAGAAGTCTTATTGTGATTGTGTATTCATAAAGACCAATGTGGTCTACAAATGTATGGTTTCTGGCTTGGGCTCCATTTGACACGGCGGTAGCGGTCGTGAACGCGTGGTGGTTATGAACCGTCATTCATGAATGTTGGACCTCACCTAGGGTTCGTTTGACATGGCATTTTTGCTCCGGTGAGTTTGGACAAAAACGACACCGTCATAACATAAATGTTTGGCATGACGACGATTATGACCGCCACCAAAGAAAAAAACTATTTTTGAACATAAAAGTTGATGGAGTTTCCTAAGTAAAGTTGAGTGTTCATGAACAATGGTTCGTAACCACGGTGTTCCCAACCTCAACCACCATGTCAAATGGTCCTCTAAAGAACTTCATTCGCTTTTATGTTCAAAACTAGTTTTATTTTCTTTGTAGCGGTCAAAACCGCTGTCATGCAAAATATATATTCTATGATAATGGTTTTTTTTGTCTAAACTCGCCAGAGTAAAAAAGCCTCCCCCTTTGTCTATTTATCGAGTGCCCTTATGAGACGGCTAGCTTTTGTTGAGGCCGCCCTGTTGAAGCCATTGTCGAAGGAATCATTTATTCGATTGCGAGGATTGCTCAGGTTGATTTCCACTTCTCACTTCAAGGGGAGTGTTGAAATTATTGAAGTTGGAGTAAAAGTGGAGTTGGACGATTAGACTGGTCAAACCGCTTAGACTGCAGAGTCCAACGCGGCCTGGCGGACAACTTTGGTGGACTGCCTTTGGCAGGTGCCGGTAATCTCTTGCGGTCTAGCTCAGCAAGCATCTTTTGTAAACCGGGTGGTTAGGATTGACTAACCGCGGTTTTGGCGGACTCATTTGGAGTTCGTCGAGTCCGTCATAATTGTTGTTGCGGACTCTTCTGGTGCTCGCCGGTGTCCGGCTTGTTTCTGTGCTTGCGGTCTGGTTGTTAGATCATGAAGGCCGACACAGTTGTGCGGATTGGTTTGCCTAGAGGTTGCGCTGTCTGATGGAGCAGTCCGCAAGGTGGTGGACTGATGTTCAACTTGGGCGCGGTCTTGGTCTCAGGTGGTGCGGTTACTTGGAGACCGCGAAGCTTGTAGCTGTGGACTTGGTCTTGTGGGACTAAGTCCAGCTTTGTTGCCTAGTTTGCCTAGAGTGGATGCGTGTGAACTGCTTCTTAAGCTCGCCGAGTTCGGCAAGTTGGCGGCATGGTTGTCGTGGGCCGGAGCTTTGCGCGGACTAGAGTTGTGTCCGCAAGCCTGGCGGTATGATTTTTGTTGCGGACAGGATTGGTGTCCGCGCTTATTTGCGGATAGTCTTCCTTAAATGACAGACTGGTTCTTATATCCGCACTTATGCAGATTTGTGATGTTAGCCGACAGGTCAGCGGTTGATTCGCGCTATTGGTGGTGACGACACTCCTCCTCACACCTATAAATAGTAGTCCTCGGCTCGTCATAAACAACAATGAACAGGGAGAACTAGCTCGAGCTTTGTTTTTGCGCTTACGGTTTTCTAACCGATGCGACTAAGGAAGTTGATTCCGTGCAGGCTATGCGACTAACATCAGACGGCTAGACAACTAGTGGAAGTTTGATGTGGAACAGTTCGCGGATAACAGCAGGTTGCGGTCTCTGCAGCAGGTCAGCGGTTTTCTAACCCCTCTCATTTCTAACTTTCCCCTCTCGCTCTTCTCATCCAACATGTCAGAGCTCTGTCGAAGTCCTCCTACAAGCCTCCTCATGACAAACCCCTCGAGAAATTTGACAAAGTCCACAACATCCTGGTGTGCAAGACGTCTCTCTGACCGCCTCCAGAATCCCACAACGTGCAAGGCTTCCGCAAGACCGCCGCAACAATTCTTCAACATTCGTCGCAGTAACGCATCATGCCCAGGCAATGCCACAAGGAGCTCAACGCCCAGGATTAGAGATAGATTTTGAGCTCGATGAGTGGCGGTGCGTCGCCCTCCGAGCGCACTTGTACTCTCTTTCATTCTCAAACTGTAACGAGGAGCGGTAGACTCCTCTGATAGTGGAGTTTGACTTAGAACCGATCATTTTTTTTACTCAGTAGCTTACCATCATCCTTGAAAATCCGGGTCTTGAATTTATAAATATATATTATTATGACATGTATATATTTACAAAAAAAATGAAATATAAATAAATTCACTTAAATATTAAAATCATACATTGAATAGTTAGAAGATCTAAGGTCCTTTTCAAAAATAACTACTTCGTTTGTTCTTATGCACTACACATCTTACACAATCTCTATTATGTTAGACTTCTCTCTTATCATTGGTAGCGGTCGGAAACGTCCAATCTTGCCTAAAGAACTTCATCCATTTTTATGTTCAAAAATAAATTTTTTTTTTGGTGAAGATAATAACCATTGACATGTAAAAAAAATATTTTTATGATGACAGTGGTGTTTTTGTCCAAACTCACCGGACCATAATGTCACGCCAAGCGAATAAAAGATCATAATCACCGCGTTCATAACCGTTACTGCCACGTCAAACGGATCCATCAATTTGCCAAAATAGATTCATAACGCGAAGAACTGATTTCAGTTTTCACTTGCTCTCTGACCGCTACGAGTAGTCTCCTCAACATCCAAACGATTAACTATACAGCCTCTAGCACAAACTCCATCGAGCACGAGAGATATTTAAGTGCGTGTAACGCACGGTGATCACCAAAGATCGTTGTGCAAGATTGTTTGCGCAAATATAAGTGTAATGTGATCATCTTGCAAAAAAACATGGACCATCAATACAATCTCATTCATTGGCCATGATCCTCAAAATAGGACCAACAAAAAAGATCACTACTCAATTTTAATGTCACTAAAATAACAAAATTCTAGGACCAGGATAAACATAAATTTTAATTAACATTTTGCACCCTCAAATACTCAAATATTAAGCTTTTGAAACATTCCATCCGGAACTTTTAAATCTGGCACATTGCATCATCCAAAGTGCTTTAAGTTGGCATTTTGCATCACAGGTTGAATTTTCAGAGGGTATTTTGGTCCGTAACTTATACACTCATGCTTAAGCGCAGCCTACGAATCTACCCACTTTGAGTCGGTTTGGGGGGACTTATTTTCACCGGTCATGCGGTTACGACCGCATGAATCGGACCTGAATTAAGGTCCGCTTCATGCATTTCAACTCCCACAACTGAATTCCTATCATCGACCGCCTCCGGGATGAAGGGGCAACAACAACAAAGTCGTCTCCACCAACACCTCCCCCGTGACCTCGCCAAAGACGCCCATGGTGGCCACGACGACGTCCCGACCGCTACAAAATTGAGAATTTTAAAGCTGTGGAGCAAAATACCCCCTCAAAATTCAGCCTATGGCACAAAATATCAACACTAAATCCTTGAAAGGGTGCAATGTGTGAAATCTTAAAATTGGGGGTGCAATGTGTCAAAAGAATGCCAGTGGGGGGTGCAAATTTAAAATGTAAATTACGCCCCATAAACCATAATACTAATTATAATAACTCCAGATCTCAATTAAAAGGGCTCCTGTTTCATAATGTCATCAGTAATAACAGAAGAAGATGAAGATGGAGATGAAAGAGTGAAGAATTTCTACCCGCCATGGCACCATCAATGATTACAAGATCTGTAGGAACCAGATTGTGTTCTGTAATTTCCCCAAATCATGGCCATGTCTTCCATGATTGTGTTCTGTAATTTCCCCGCTATGGAAACCCTAGAAATAATGAATAAGAAAGTAAAACCCAGATCTAAATACTAAGATAAAATCTTCTGCCTACATGTTAGAACTGCGGATGGATGCACTGGACAAGTAAACCCTAGCTAGAACAGTCAAAACAGAACAGCTGAAAGGATCAAAGATTCGAGAAATCGAAGAATTTCAGCACAAATCCATAGATCAGACCATCAGAAGAACCATCTTATTTTTCTAATCAAAATACAAGGCAACAACAATTCCATCAAATTCAAGCCATGACAGACAACAGATTAGGGGGGAAAATGGCTCTCGCTAACTCCTGCATCGGGTAATAGCAGAGCATCCGCGAGAATAGGGATAGGCCTGGCCGCCGGGACGGCAGTTGTAATAGGAGGCGCCGCGGCGAGAGCACGGCACGCTGCCTCTCTTCAGCGCTTCGTAGCTGATGTAGCCGGAGGTATCCAGGATTCTGCGGGCCGACTCGGATGCCAAATCGAACTCGTCGCCGCCGGCGATGCACTCCCCGATAGTTCCCTGGCACGGCGACCGCAAAGGAATCCATCCAAGCCTGTGCTCGATGCCGTCGCCGGCGAATACAGAAGAGGTAAATGAGACGGCGAGGAGAATGAGGAGGAGGAGGAGAGGGTATGTTGAGAAGCTTCTTCCTCTCATGATCTCCATTATCAGCTTCTTTCTACTTCTGCTCTTTAAAGAAAGGGGTTATTTAATTTGGAGAGGACGGCGGCGAACTTTAAAGAGTGGGAGAAAATGGAGTGTACTATAGATGGGTGGAAATGGGTTCAGGTCACCGGTGGTACCTGCTTCTCTGCTAGTTCATACTTTTCACGTAGAGCTTAACTTTCCCCTAGAGCAATGTAATAAACGCATCGATATTAGCTATTGCTATACCAATTTTAACTCAAAAAAATATTAAAACCCTAACCCCCTCCTCATTAAGTGCACACTGGTTTATTTCCTCTCTTTCGCTCAGGGGTGCACGTGCATGGTGCTCTTGGTCTGGCTCTCCTTTCGGGGCGATATTGTCTTCGGGCGAGTGCGATTTGATGCGCATGTCTCGTTCGGACGAGTTGGCTTTCTTTCCTGTCTTTAAAATCTTTTCGATTTGACTTAAAAATTGAAATGGAATCCCATCAAAAAAATGGAAAATTTTTAGGTCAGGACTTCTGAGCATAAGCATGATCAAAACAACCAATGAGAAATCTGAAATGATGATGACCCACGCAAAAATGTAAATTTTAATATTCTACAAACATCTTCACTGATTCAAAGATATTATATTTTTCACTTTGCAAGGAATAGAAAATAAAATAATACAGTGAAACTGGCGGTTCATGTGGTGAACCCATTGAGATAAGTCACAAGATATATGAACCGCCGGTTCACTGTGGACTATCCATGTGTATTTATTCCGGCTTAGGGTTTTCGCAAGCTTCCCCGCCGCGCTCGCCTCTGCTCGCTCTCACCCTAGAAGAACAGATCTGCGCACAGCCAAGCTTCTCCTTCTTCTCCGTTCATATTTTGCAAGGTGAGAATTCTAATCCCCATTTCTTCATGAGCGTGCAGTCGAAAATCCTGATTTCATAGGCTCTCTTTGTTTCTTGTGCCTGCAGATCTAGGTTATCTTCTTTGTTCTTCCATGTTTCTGCGATTTTAAGAATTGACCGAAAATCCTGATTTCTTCTTTGTTCTTCCATATTTTGTTGGGCTTGCTATGATGCATGACAAACAAATTTTTTTATTGGAATTTTGGCCTTCAATTTCCGATGGAAGATCTATGGCAAGAATGAGCGCCTTCAATTTTGTTCTGTAATATAGGAAAAGTGCAGCAGCAATGCTATAGAGAAACTGTTATTCAATATTCTTTGTTTTATAGGAAATATTATTATTTCCTATATCAATTTCCCTTGTGAGTATATAACAAACAATTTCAGAATCATTGGTAAAGGAAAACTGCGTAATAATATACAAAATTCTGTTATAACAGCATCCACCAACTTCTATCTTTCAGTGTTATGTGAATATAATAGTCATAAATTCATTTGATTGCTGTTATCTTGCATTGTTGAAGCTTCTCAGTTTACTAGAGTGTACACATTTTTTTTTTACAAAACTCAGTTTATACTGAACAGTTTTTCTACACAAATTTCATTTTTTACTCCAAATTTCATTTTACACAATTTTTTACAGCAAATTGCATTTTTCAAAAATAGCTCATTTTTGAAACTTTATTTCTGATTGCTATTTTTCGATCAGCAACAACAAAAACAAACAGAGCCTTAGCTGCGCGCGCCCTCCCCCCTTTCCCGTCTCCCTCAGGTGGCACAACAAACTCTTTGTTGCATACTGAGCAGCCCCGCCCGCTTCTCTTTCCCCAGGCGGTTTATCTAACGAGAAAATGGTGCGTGATGAACATCTAATGTATTTTTTTTTCTCAATCTTGTTGGATCATGGACAGGTTCATCTTGTCTCGATCTATATTTTGATTTAATTCAGCTTTGTAATGTTGTGTTAGCATAATTGCTCCTTCATTTGTGGTTCATTGTTCTGTTTTAATTGTACAATTTTGATTCACAATCAAGTTTATCAAAGATCATTTCTTATCGTGTTTGTAATATGCAATTACCATAAGATAGATTCAGAGATGTCTGCTCACCTGGAAGAAATTTTCAAAAAAGTCCATGACAGTAGGTCAAGTAGATGATTCAGATGATGATACTTTTAGGAGATCAAGACTTGATACACGTGCCTTTGATATGATGATTAATCCTTAGTATTCTCTTATGCCTGCCTTCTTAATTGGGGAGAAAAGTATTTTAACTGCATAATCCTGATTATGAAATATAAGGTTTACTATAGTTAATTCAACCAGGCAAGATGCTAAAGCATTATGGCTACATTTGGCGCGGTGGTCGCGGTCATGAACACGGTGGGTATGAACCATCATTCGTGACCGCCCAACCTCACCCATGGAACTTCATTCATTTTTATGTTCAAAACTAAATTTTTTTTGGTGGCGCTCATAAGCATTGTAACGCCATACATACATTCTATAATTGTGGTGTTTTTGTCTAAACTCACCGGAGCAAAAAACTTCGTGCCAAAGGGAGCCTATGTCTATATATCTAGATTAATAGAAAACAAGAAAATTACAGTAATGTGTGGTGAGTTTAATTCAATTTAACAAGGAACAAAAGCTATCACTATTTGTATGTATAGGTTTGATGAACTACTAACTACTATTTTGAAAGAACCGTAAATCATGATTCTAGGTTTAAATTGCGATTGAAACATGATATTATTAAATTTATGATGCCACAGTTAGTTTAAATAGTTGCTTCATGTATTAAATTACTGCTTTTTATTTGATGCACTTACTCTTCCCTAAATGATTGATCAAATCTTCTGGAGTGGCGCAAACCATTTTCTTATATTCATTTTCCCGTACAAGTCGTAGACTTGTTACCTTTGTTGATAATTTGGTTAAATATGTTGTATATTATGAGTAGTAGTGTTAGTTTAAAGTCACCTCAAGTGTTAGGATCAGCCTCCGTTATTGTATTACTTTGTTCAATTGTGAATATAGAAATCTATTCTTCTAACATGGTATCAGAGGTCTAGGCTTCGATCTCCTCTGGCCCCCGCACCCGCGCGCTTCTGCTCCTCTCTTTTCCGCTCTTCAATCGCAAGCCGGGCAAGACAATCAGCTTCCCGTCACAGGTTTCTCCCTGATCGTCGCTGGTTTCTCTGGACGATCCCGTAAAGCTGCGATCTCGCCGTTCCATCGCTGCTTCAATATTTGGTTTTCTCTCGCCCATCTTTACGATCCCGATGGTTTCTCCCGATGCCTCCTCTGATCTCTACGATCCCGCTGGTTTCTCCCGTTCCCGTCCCGTGGTTTCTCTCAAACTTCCTCTGATCGTTGTTTTCTTCGCAATACCGCTGACTCCCGCTCTTCGCTGCCTCCTGCTAGCACAAACCCTCGATGATGTCAGCTCCTCTGCTGTTTTTGTTGTCGACCTCGACTTTTCTCTTCCAGCGAATCAGTGGCCGACGAGATATCAGAAAGGGCGTCGTCAACAGTGATCCTTTTTCCGTCATTTTTGAAGGCAAACTCTTCTGTGTTTCTGGATTCAGTAGGCATATTTCCATTATCCGCCTACTTCGCCGACCTCCTCTTCCGCCTCTGTCCAGAGGAGAAGAGGCCGATCTAGTCCAGGGGCCGATCCAGACGCATCCAGATCGCGATAAGTCCCCCTTCAGTCCTGATGGCCTCGTCTTACTCGCTGCAATTCACTGTTTCTCGTTGCAGTGCGCCGGTGCCGCCTGGTTCTTGTCCTTCTGTGCTCAACTACTCTGTCTGGTGCTCCTCGTCGCCAGCCGGTCCACTGTCACTATTGTTAGTGCCTAGGACACGTTCAATCTGAGTGTCGCAAGCTTCAAAGGGCTCATCGGTCTGGTCAGCAGCGTGCTCCTAGTGTTCCTTTCCCTCATTTTTCGGCTCCAACGCAGTCTCTCTCTGTCTCTGAGCTCACGCAGCTGATTGTCCAACAGTTTTCACTGGCCCGCTCTTTTGCCTCTGTCTCTCAGTCGGTGCCTCCACCCTTGCAGGTATCTCCACCTCCGGCTGGTTGCTTGACTCTGGAGCCTCTTTTCACATGACCTATGATGCTACACATCTTTTGTCTTATCAGGCCATCACTCCCGCCCTTAGTATCATGGTAGCAGATGACACCATTCACTCCACCAGTCGTGGCCTCTTTCATACCACCCATTTCCATATTCCCAATGTTGTCTACCTAAGTTATCCCTGAACCTTATATCCGCCAGCCAGCTCACATCTCATGGTTGTCTGGTTAATTCACATGTCGCGTGAATGATCGTCTGACTGGGGCACTCCTTGGGGATGGTCGTCGTTGTTGCGGGGTGTGGACGTCCTTGATCGTCTCCACCTTCCGTCCACTTCATGGTCACCTGCAGCTTTCCCCCTTTGCCTTCCTTCGATAGGCTTCTCTTAGTGCCACCACCATCTTGATCTTCCCAGTGGTTCACGTTTAACTTCTCTCATTAGTCATGATTTCCTTGGTCGCGTTTTTATTGATCGGTCTCACTCATGTTCGAGTTGTAAGCTTGGTAAACAGCTACAACTCTCTTATCCTTCTAGTGAGTCCAGGTCTCAGCGTCCATTTGATTTAGTTCATTTTGATGTCTGGGGACCCGCACCTTTTGTATCCAAGGGTGGACACCGGTACTATGTTTTCTTTGTTGATGACTACTTTCGTTATTGTTGGATCTATTTTATGCATTCTCGGTCTAAATTTTTTCAGATCTATGTTATTTTTTCTTCTTCCATACGCATTTTTCGTTTTGACTCCGGGGGGTATCTGTCTCATGTTTTTCGAGATCTGCTAGCTACTCACGATACTCTCCCTCAGTTTTTTTGTCCCGGTGCACATGCTCAGAATGACACCGTTGAAAGTAAGCATCGTCATATTATTGAGACAGCTCGCACCCTTCTTATCTCCTCACGCGTTCCTCCTCACTTCTGGGCTGAGGCTATTTCCACTGATGTCTATCTTATTAATCTGCATCCCTCCACTTTCCTTTAGAGTCAGTGTCCTGGTCAGTGTCCGTGCTCTTGACCCTCACGTTACACTCATCTTCATGTTTTTGGTTGTCGATGTTATGTTCTATTCTCTCCATGTGAGCGTACTAAACTCTCTGCTCAGTCTGTTCCTTGTGCCTTTCTTGGGTACAATACTGACCACAAGAGCTATCGAAGTTATGACCTTGTTGTACGTCGACATCGCATCTCATGTGATGCCACTTTTGATGAGTCTCACCCTTTCTTCGTGTCCTCTGTTTCCTCGACCCCACACTCTTCTGTTACTCCCTTTGACGTGCAGTTTCTCACTCTTCTCATCTCTCCGCCTCATGTATCCTTCCCTTCGGTATGCCCACCTCCTCTTCCCTAGCCGCAATCTACTCTGTCACCTCTTTCTCCCTTGTCGTAGTCTACTTCATCTCCTCATCTTTTCTTGCCGCAGTCTACTCCGTCACCTCCTCACTTCTCTCCTCCGTCATATACCTCTCGCTCTGATGAGCTGTCCACTTGGGATCGTGTCTCTCCTCTTCCTTACCACTATACTCATCGTCCTCCTCTTATCTCCTCGCTTTCAGTGCCCCCAGACTCCATGCCTACCTCCTCCAACGAGTGCCCTGTGGATGATCCTCCTGTGCGCCGCAACCCACCTCGTGAGAGGCGTCCTCCAGACCCCCTTAGCCTTGCTACCCTACCGCTAGACCTACCCGCCCTTCCTGTTACTGCCTGCAGTACTCCAGAGTCGTCTTCCTCCCGTGACGCTGGCCAGATACCTGAGTGGCAGGTTGTTATGTCTGCTGAGTTGGAGACGCTTAAGCACACTCGTACATGGAAGCTTGTTCCTCCTCCACCTGGTGTTGTTCCTATTACTTGCAAGCGGGTCTTTAAGGTTAAGACTCATTCTGATGGTTCTGTGGAGAGGTACAAGGCTCGGCTAGTTGCTCGTGATTTTCAGCAGGAGCAAATGAGAGACTATGACGAAACTTTTGCTCTAGTTGCTCACATGACTACAATCCAGACTCTTATTGTTGTTGCCTCTGTTCGCCACTGGTCCCTATCACAACTTGACGTGAAGAATGTCTTTTTTCATGGTGATCTTCAGCAGGAGGTATACATGCTTCCTCCTTCGGGTCTATCCTCCCCCCCAGGTCTTGTTTGCCGCTTGAGGCGAGCTCTTTATGGGCTCAAGCAGGCGCCCCGCGCGTGGTTTGAACGTTCAGTTCAACCATTACGGCCGCCGGATTCCAACCATGTCCACATGATACAACTCTGTTCGTGCACTCCTCTCGTGGTCGAACCCTTTTGTTATTGTATGTGGATGATATGATTATTATTGATGATGATCATTCTCATGTGGCATTCATCAAGCATCACCTTCAACAACAGTTTCAGTTGATTGACATTGGACAACTGAGCTACTTCTTGGGTCTTGAGGTCAGCTTTACAAATCACGGTTTTCATCTCTCCCAGCAACACTACACATCAGATCTCCTTGCTCGGGCTGCTCTTTATGATTCTCGCACAGTGGACACTTCTATGGAGCTCCACCTTCAGCTACATCCAGATGATGGAGTTCCACTCTTTGATCCTATTCGATACCGCCACCTTGTGGGGAGTTTTGTCTATCTCACCACTACTTGCCCCGACATTGCCCATGCTATTCAGGTGCTGAGCCAGTTTGTTAGTGCGCCCACCTCTGTGCATTATGATCATCTGCTGCGGCTCCTGCGCTATCTACGAGTGATGACCTCTTGTGGTCTCTTCTTCTCTAGCAGTAGTTATCCACAACTACGTGCTTACTCCGACTCCACCTGTGATAGTGATCTTGTTGGCCGTCGTTCTGTCATTGATTTCTGTTTGTTTTTTGTTCTTCACTTATTGCATGAAATTCCAAGACACAGACTGGTGTTTCTCGTTCCAGCACTGAGGCTGAGTTTCGAGTCATGACTACCACCGCCGAGGATATTATTTGGCTCTGTTTGCTTATTGAATATCTTGATGTCTCTTCTTCAAATCTCACTCCCCTCTACTGTGATAACACCGATGCCATTCAGATTACTCTAATTCCGGTGAAGCATTATCTCTCCAAGCATATCGGAGTTGATGCTTTCTTCCTGCATGTGCACTATGGTCGGGACACTCTTGTCCCTTCCTTTATTCCTTCCAAGCAGCAGATTGCAGATTTGATGACAAAGCCGCAAACGAGGACCCGACATGCCTATCTACTTTCCAAATTCTCGGTGTATGATACCCCGTGAGTTTGTGGGGGGAGGGGGTGTTAGATATGTTGTATATTATGAATAGTAGTGTTAGCTTAGAGTCACCTCAGGTGTTAGGATCACCCTCTGTTATTCATGTATATGTATTACTTTGTTCAATTGTGAATATAGAAATCTATTCTTCTATCAAATTTCTCTTCTTATGCATTGCTATCTAAATTTTGGTTATTGGTTTGTTTGTGATTTTATCAAATTCGATACTATGAAGATTTGTTTCTGATATTACTTTCCAATTACATATAATTTTGCGCGTTTCTGAGTTTCAACGCACTAATATGACCTCTTTTTTTAAGGATTTTATGTGTGGATGCTCCAATAAAATATTCGGTTTTCATATCATGCCATGTATTATGGCATTCCTTTTCAAGTTTTAGATTGCAAAAACATTTTATATATTATCACCATTGTAGGATGCTTGATATGAAATAGTATTAACATATCTTTTGTGACGCTGTCATGTCTGGTGGACTATTTTTTTTTGTTAGCACAGAGTTCCCTGATATGATTGCACTCGTCTAATGAAATATTTTTATACCGTAACATTTCTACCGAATATCTAATTTATCACTTCTTACAGGCAAGAGGATTGAAGAAGCATCTGAAGAGGCTCAATGCCCCCAAGCACTGGATGCTTGACAAACTTGGTGGTGCATTCGTAAGTTGGGAAGACTATTTTTCATTCTATATTTTCCTGCCTACTCTCCCTTTATTGAATAACCACCTCTCTTTTTTCTTCTAGGCCCCAAAACCATCTTCTGGCCCTCATAAAGCTAGGGAATGCCTGCCTCTTATCCTCATTTTGAGGAACAGACTGAAATATGCTCTCACGTATCGTGAAGTTACAGCCATTCTCATGCAACGCCATGTGATGGTGGACGGAAAGGTCCGGACAGATAAGACCTACCCTGCTGGGTTTATGGGTATGAAAGCTATAAACTTGATATTAAATTTTACTCTTAATTATGCGGCTAGATAGGTTTTGTTTATTCTATCTGATTTTTCATTTTTATGGTATTTTGCTCTAGATGTTATTCAAATTCCCAAAACCAATGAAAACTTCAGGCTTCTGTATGATACGAAAGGGCGCTTTCGTCTGCACTCGATTAGGGATGAAGAGGCCAAGGTATTGTACATCTGCATGTGTGATTACGTAACTATAATAATCAGGTTATGATGAAATTCTAAACTATGAAACAATAGTGTTTATATACTTAAGGAACCAGTGATATTTGAATAATGCTATATTTACCAAATAGAACTAGACAACAAGTCTGAATGTTCCCATCTAGGAATGATGTCTGTTTTTTTTTTCATTTTTTTTACTTCTTTTATCTTTACTATGTAGAAAAGAATTCCTCTCTTAACTCAAATTACTTTTATTTTACGTCTTTTACTATAAAAAAAGTAAGAGAGCGGGTGTAGATAATATGCACAGCTAATAGATTTAACCATTAACACTAAGAGTCCGTTTGACCCGACGTCGGCGGTCGGAATGCGGTGGTTATGAACCGCCATTCGCGATTGACCGACCTCACTTAAGAACTCCATCTACTTTTATGTTCAAAGTTAGTTTTTTTTTGGCGGTCGTCATAATCGTTATTATGTCTTTCTTTTTTGTCCAAACTCACAGGAGCAAAAATTTGGTGCTAAATGGAACTTAAGCACATCAACATCTCCCATGTGGGACCCTTCGTGTTTTTTTATTAGATTTTTTTGGGGAGTATATCATTACACCTGATATTTTTAGCTGATAAGTATGCATTCAGTGGAGTAGATAATACCATATGCATGACTACTGAAGACATTGTGCAGCCTAAGAATAATATACATGGGGCTATAGTTCATGTCATTTACATACCTTACCTTAACAGGACTAGATGGAGCATTTTTAAGAATCAAAATTTATTATATCCATTAGATAATTATTGTGATTATCATGTTCTGTTAATTTGTGTGCATTAATTACTTATCTGAACTATCATTTTATAGATAACTATTCAATTATTATAAACTCCAAGATCCTCTAATGCTTTGAAATAAGATGCACCTGATTATTTTTTCTTATTGATTGTATATAACCACCATATATTTACTTGATTTGCAACCTACGTTTTTAAAGGCGTGCCTATGCCTCAAGGCTCACCAGACATGCCTTTGTGCACCTTTTGAATATAAAAAGCGTGTTTAAGTGAAATTTTTGTTGTAATTTTTTCCAAAATAAAGAAAGAAATAATGTAGCACTTAATAATTTTTGCATGATTAATATTTGTTATAATTGATAGTAATGAGTGATTAATGAGTATAATAGATGAGAAATTTGATCAATAAAATGAATCGATGTTTGATGTTGATTATCTAAAATGGAGTTGCGCCTTTCTCTCGTCAGGCGCACGTCTGCTTCTTGCGTCTTGCGTTTAGGTTTCAAGACTCATTTGCGGCTTGAGATTTTAATAACTAAGTTTACAACATTTTCTCCTTAATATCTTATGCATGTTAAGGTCAATGTAATTTGTTTTTGCCCATGTTATATAGATTTACTTATTCGTTTTATTGGATCTTCATTTACATGCCAAACCTGTTGAAGACGTGTTCTTTAACTGCTCACCAAAAGATATTATTTGTAAAATCTCTTTATACATGATTACATTCATTAGTCAATCAATCGTTTTGTTACTTCGTCCAAATATTATGTTAACATTGCTCTTTTTCTCTCAATTTAGAATTTTGTGACCATTTTGTTGGAGATTACTGATTTCTGTATCCATATCCCAATTTGGTGGTGTAACTGAATAGCTGACTAAGCTGAGATTTAGGCATTTAGCAAGCTCAGAGATATTGAACCTAATTCATGTTTGTTTGTTGATCATTTTTAATATTGCTTACGTTTCTTATTTAATGCATTTAACTAGCAGGGGATGTTAATTCTTCGAGTTTGTTACCTGTGTTATATGATTTATGTTTGAAATGTTTAGCTAGCTCTAAGTCCTAATTCTTCCTGAAACACTTTTCAAAGAACTTGTCAGCCCAAAAACTTAATTTAATTGGTTAGGACTAGTGTTGTAATGTTCTTAAAACCTTAGGCCCTAATTTTCGATTTGAACTATATTAAAAAGAAGCTCTCTTTCTTGTATAATATTGAGGTCTTCCATTTTACACTTATTTAAATCTTTTAATTCCTAAAAATTGATAAGAGGAGAAAACGTGAGAGTAAGAAAGAGATCCTCTGAATAGTTTGTTCTCACAAATTGCTCTCTGAACTGCCATTCTACATATGACTTGTCAATAATTTTGTCACTCAAAGATCCTTTGAAATGTTACAATAAAATGTTTACTTGATCATTTCTCCTCCTTGACTGAATTTATTACTGCAAGCTCATAAAATGTTTACTTGATTTGCTACACATTTCTTCTTAAATTTTAGGATTTATATCATCTTAGCTCAAGAACATCGTTATTATGTCCTTTCCTAGTTATTTTAACATCCATTTTATGAATACTCATGTTGTATTTATTTCTATTGTGAGTATTCTATTGGATGATGTAATTTAAGTCATGATAATTCAATTTTGTTCTATAACTGATCATCAAGAGATGTTATTCCTATCATATGTTGTTCAATCTGTATCATTTTCTTGCTTCACATCACATGTTAGCATTACTCATTGAATTAGCGATTTCTTCGTCCAGATAACCCGTTTTTAACCTTATCCCAATTTAGTGGTACAATTGAATAAGGGTTTGTTTGGTATGGCAGTGGCGATTGTGAACGTGGTGGTTACGAGCCGTAGTCTGTTTAGGCACGACGTTATTGAGTTTTGACAAAAACGACACTGTCATTAATATGTGTTTGACATAACAATTGTTTTGGCCCCCACCAAGAAGAAATAATAATTTTAAACATAAAAATTCATGAAGTTCCGTAGGTGAGGTAGAGTGTTCACAAACAATGGTACGGAACAATCAAGTTTACGACCTCCACCGTCATTCCAAATGGACTATAACTTAGCTTTAGCAAGGTCAGAAAAAATTGATCCTCATTCATGTTTGTTTCTTCAACAGTTTTAATACATTATTTAAATTTCCATTTGATGCATATTACTTCATATGGGATGCCAGATCATGTTTGTTAACCCATGCTATGTCATTCATGTTTGGTGTGTTTAAGTAGCTTGGAAATTTAAATAGACTTACTAAACTCAAAAGACTTAATTTTGAACATAGAAATGGATAGAGTTACCAAACTTAGGTGAAGTTGGGCGTTCTGAATGACGGTTCGTAACCACCGCGTTCATGACCACCACCGCCTTGCCAATGACCACCACCGCCTTGCCAAACGGACCAATAGTCTCCCATTGTATTCCCAGTTTTGATAACAATGCATTCAGTCACAGCAAAATTTTTTGCTACACACTTCCTTGTCTCTCTTAAATTTGTTTATTTATATATTTAAGCAGATAGTTTCTCATGAATCACTAACTGCTACTGTTCTATATGCGGCCTATGTAGTACAAGCTATGCAAGGTCCGTTCCGTCCAGTTTGGTCAGAAAGGTATTCCATACCTGAACACGTACGACGGGCGAACGATCCGCTATCCCGACCCCCTCATCAAGGCAAACGACTCCATAAAACTCGACCTCGAGACGAACAAGATCGTCGACTTCATCAAATTCGACGTCGGGAACGTCGTGATGGTGACCGGCGGGCGGAACAGGGGCCGCGTCGGGGTGATCAAGAACCGGGAGAAGCACAAGGGCACCTTCGAAACCATACACATCCAAGACGCTGCCGGCCACGAGTTCGCCACTCGCCTCGGGAATGTCTTCAACGTCGGCAAGGGCACCAAGCCCTGGGTTTCCCTCCCCAAGGGCAAGGGCATCAAGCTTTCCATCATCGAGGAGGCGAGGAAGCGCCTCGCCGCCGCATCCGCCACGGCCGCTTGAGTGCGAATTTTGCCCATTTTGAGGAATGTTGGACCTTAGTTTTCGTAGTCCTGCTTTGAGATTTGGTTATATGCCTGATGCTTTTATTGATACTATTTATCTTCTTGCAAGAATTTGAGTTCCTCTTTCATTGCTTTCTTTTGAAAAAAAAAACTGGAAAAATGCATGGCTGGAATTTGCATTTAAGACCCCCTCCATTGATTTCTGGTGACAATTGGTATATATATATTTTGTTTGTTTCTGCTTTCATGGTTAAAGGACAGCTAGCAAAACTGTGTTTTTTTAAGTGATTATTTCTCATTGCCCATAGCGTTTGCCAACAATACATATCCATTACTGAAATCTACAGCACGCAGCATTAAAATAAAACAAAGCATATTTGTTTTAATTAAATGTGTTCTCTTCTGTCCACAGATATTTCAATCATCTAAAAAATTCTATGTTAAATGTCATTTTGGATATATATCATTTTTTGGTATAGAATTTCGTCCATGTGTCGACATTTCATGAGCCGGGAAAAGGCCGAGAGGGATCGCTTGGAAGTAAATTGTTCTTATATAAAGCCACATATGTACGCACCGCATGATACTCGTAATCCTAGACCCTGATCTCTAATCGGAGACCGAATACAAATCCGCATTGCGGGGTGGGCTGCGATTAGCGATCACAAGCATAACTATAATATATTTTTTGAAGTGGGTTGGAATGGGGTAATTGAACCCCCATTACAACAGTGGGAATTAGATAAAACAAAACAAATAAAATGATCACAAAATGATAAATAAGATAAAAAACAAGAATTGCTAAAAAAAGGATGAAGGATAGTGTATAAATGAGTATGGTGAGAGTAGGAAGAGCGAAAAATAGCATGTTCAAGCACGGAGTGAGGACGAATAATAGCATATCCGAGCACACAGAGCAAAAACCGAGCAACCATTTTTCAAATAATTAGTTTTTCAAACTATTTTTTACATGCGGATTCTTCTCAAACATAGCCTAAGGGCCGGTTGGCAGGGGCGGTTTCGGAGGGGGTCTGAGGGACATTGCCTTCCCTCTCTCTCATTATTTTTCAAAATATTTAGTGTATGTTGATTCCTCTTATCGAGACAATGAATTTTGACTGCTTATACGTCAAAAACAGTGGCTAGATGGGGAAGAAACATTTACGATAAGATGAAAACGTTTTTTTAAAAAAAAATTGAAGGAAGTTGATGACTAGCCTCCATGTTAAAATTTTTAGAACTCAGTGACGTATTTTAAAAAAAATTGTCTACCATTATTATCAATTTGTGCACCTCAATTATTAATTTTCTGGATCCATCCCTGCCGATTGACATGACATTTTTGCTCGATGATTTTGGGTTTTATAAAATATGCATTGGGCATGTCAACGGTTATGACCGTCCACAAAAAAAAAAAAAAAAAAAAATCTAATTTTCAACATTAAAGTGGATCGAGTTCCTCAACCCTCAAGTGTGACCGGGCGTTCATGAACGTTGGTTCATAACCACCATATTTACAACATTTTACAGCGGACCGTGATCAATAGAAAACAGCGGAATTTTAGAACCGGCGGTTCTTGAAACAGCAACGCCAAACATAACTTATGCATAAAATTGAGGTGCGGTTCAAACGCACCGGAGGCAAAAAGCCCAACCAAACGCTACCTAAGTTTGGTTATCGGGTTTCTAAAAAGTGCTTGTGTAAAGAAAAAATTATAGGTGAGTTTCTCGTAAGTGCGCGAGAGGCCTATCCTGCCGTTCGATGCAGAGCGAGTCTATCCAGCCATTAGATATTGTTTTTTTCGCTGTGCTTCGATCGTTCAATGCAGCACGAGTGTATCCCGGCCGTCTCGCGCACCTGCGAGAAGCGCACCTATAAATTTCTCGTGAACTTTCTCACATTGAGAAAAGATAAGAAAAGATAAGAGAAGCTTTCGGTAATTTCATGCTTCTCTTCTTATGGACGCCTTTATTCGAAACCGGCTCCTTTTTCAGCCATGCCTTTTTTTAAAAGCTCTAATCAAATAACTAGTTTTTGAACTATTTTTCACATGCCCGGAATCATCTCAAACAGAGCCTTTCTACAATAACAAGCACTGCAAAGATCCTTAAAGACTGTCAAAGACTTGATATTTTCCTCATTGATCGAAGAGTCAACTCTGCTGCTGATTATGTCGCTAATGTTGCATGCACTAATGACTGTGTGGGAAAGATATATGCCTCTAAACCAAGCTTTATCCTTTATTTTGGTCCAAGACTGTATGTCTATGTAGACCGCATGTCATCTCAAACAGAGCTTATAGACCCGTTTGTCACGACATTTTTGCTCCGATGAATTTGGGCAAAAACATCACTATCATAAAATATGCATTTGGCATGTCAACAGTTATGACCGCGAGCAAGAAAAAAAACTAATTTTCAACAAAAAAGTGAATTCCACAGCCCTCAGGTGTGACCCATCATTCATGAAAGTTCGTTCATAACCGTCTTGTTTATGACCACACCACTGTTCAAAGCTGCTCCTAAATTACCAGCTATTAGCTTATGGGCTACCAAAAGGTGGTTGACACAATATATTGCTTCTTTTGGGGTTGGTTGGTCTCGCCCAGGTCGCTCAGGCGCCAGCCTTGCAGGGCGAGACCGGCCGACGGCCAAGGTCTCGTCCAGGCGCCCAGTCTTGCAGGGCGAGACCGGCCGACGACCAAGGTCTCGTCCAGGCGCCCAGCCTTGTAGGGCGAAACCGGCCGACGGCCAAGGTCTCGCCCAGGCGCCCGGCCTTGCGGGGCGAGACCGGCTGGCGGCCAAGGTCTCGCCCAGGTCGCTCAGGCGCCCAGCCTTGCAGGGCGAGACCGGCCGACGACCATGGCCTCGCCCAGGCGCCCGGCCTTGCGGGGCGAGACCGGCTGGCGGCCAAGGTCTTGCCCAGGTCTTGCCCAGGTCGCCCAGGCGACCAGTCTTGCGGGGTGAGATCGGCCGGAGGCCAGGGTCTCACCCCCAGCTCCCGGTTCTTCTACGGGACTTGCTCGCTCCCCCCGCCTCCAAGGTGAAGGAGGAGTGAAGTGGTTTAACCCCAACTCACCTCAGGTGTCCAAGAAATGTGAGGGGCATGGTTTAGCCTCCTTTCACCCCCGAACCTCTTTTGATCATGTTTTTACCGTTGTGCCCCTAGGGGTGGAATTACCTCTTTCTCCTGGGTGTGAATGTTTTCTATTAGCCCAGGATCTATTTGTCTTAAAGGTATTTCTGACCTTTTGGTCCCTAGGTTTAGGAAAACTATAAACAAACTCCCTTGGGTATCTTTGGAGTGGATTTTGGATTTTTCCTCCCCCTTAGGCTCCTTCTTGGTAGAATTTGAGAGCTCTCCAAGGTGCCCAGCTCAGCCATTGGTGAGGGAGGGGAAGTGCTCTCGTGACCTTTCGGGTGTATGCTGGAACCTCCACGCTAGAGCCGGGGGTCTGCTCGTAGTTTCCTGAGCCTTTGGTCCGTGACATTCGCCTGAGTGCAGTAAGTGTGAGGTCACCCCTTTTTAGGGACCCCGAACTCCACAGAGACCGATTTCTCAGTTTCAACACATGCCAAACATATTCAGCAGAACAAAATACCATGTTAGACGGGAGAATTTTTTTTGGTACGTATACATACCTATTTTTTGTGTGGGCATAAATACAGTCGTATAATTTTGATTTTAATGACATATTTTTTTGGACCGTATTATGATTACTTTTCAATACAACGTATTTAATAAATACGATCATAATTTTTAACGAAGGATCTACACTGTGAAAATCGCGGATCAAGGGGCTATATTTGTTAGGGCACAAGCCAAAATAATTATCTTAGATGGAGCCTAAATGCGGTCATAAAGACTATTTTCACTCGGACTTTTACATCAAAATTGAACCCCGGAATACGTACCCAAAAATATTTAAATAGTCACTTTAATAATCTCAGACCCCCAAAAAATTGAAATACACTACGAAAATAAGAAGCCTTCACAAACAGATTTAAAATTTTCAAAATTATAAAACTTATCCATATCCCCAACGCAGAATCATAATCTAACAATAGTAGCTGCCTATAACCCCAAAAACAAACAAAAAAAAACGGAACAAAAACAATATATAATTCCGACGGACTTCCTCCGCTGCTCTTTCCATCCCCTGTTCACATGAGATTGCAGGCATTGGGATTCTCCTCGCTGAACATATCGTACGAGCCCTCCGGCGGGGCCTGCGGCTCCATAGACCCGTAGTAGCCTTCCGACGAATAATAATCCCGCGAGTAGTACTCCGGCGTGTCGATCGCCGTCGGCGGCGGCGGCGGGTACGCGGTGTAACCGTAGCTTGAAGGCATCTCCGCCGGCGGTGCCTGGTAGTAGGCGTAGCTTGTGCTCGGATGAACGGCGCTGTAGCTCATCGTATACACAGGCTGATTTTCCACTATAAATGGATTCGCCGGCAGAACTCTGCCGGAATCATAAACGGCGGCGCCTTCATCTCCCATGCTTTCCTTTTCCCCCTTCTCGTTCTCGACCACGGCGACCGCCGGTTTCTCTGAACTGCTTCTCTCCAATTTTGACGGCACAACCTCACCGCCGTTCAACGGAGCTGTAATCTCGACAGCTTTCCCCTCTACCTTGGTCTCTGCAGCATCACCGGAGGCATCGCTGGCGGTGGCGGCAGCGGAGGAAGAAGAATTGGCTGTAGTTTGATTCTTCTCCGTCAAGAGCTCCGAGTGCTTTCCATACTTGAGAAGCTTACGGACTAAGGATTCGCCGTCGACGTCGCCGGTCACCGTTACTCTGTTCTGGTTCGAATCAATGTCTATAGTATAAACCCCTGAGAATTGAAAAGGTTGCAGATCAATAATTGAAAGCCTCTCAGGACTGAAATGAATTGAACAAGTTGCAAAATTGAAATTGATTTTGAAGAGATTGGAATTCAATTCAAAACCTTGAACTTTCTGGAGAACCTTTTTCACTTTCTTCTTGCATCCTTCGCAGTGGATGTTGACCTTCAACACCCAGTTCTGCGCCATTATAAGTCGGATTTAAGGCTTCGCCGGCGGAGATTGCAGCCGTGAGAGAATCTTAAAAAGGGAAGGCTAGAGAGAGAGAGACGTGGAAGAGAGAATTAGTGGAGGAGAGAGAATGAAAAAGAACGTTGAACTGTGGAAAACGTTTAACGGAGAGAGATAACGGGGGAGAACGGAGGCTGACGGCCGAACGTCTTCTCGTTAGGCCCGCGCGTGCGGGGAAGGAGAGTACACAGGGGATATGTATTGAGATTTGAGAATTCGAATCACTCGTTCAGCATTTGCCACGTGGATAGATGCACGTGTCATGCGATGGGATTGCAACCGGCCATCCTGTCCGCATCTTGCGTGACACGTGCCCGGCAGAATGCCTACTCATGTTCATCATGAAAAAAAATTTATTCTATTTTTTGAAATTATAAAAGTATGAAATGATTTTCTTCCAACATAAGTTTATGGAAATGACATTTAATTATGTGCAAATAATTTGAGATGAGAACTATTATTTAGGGTATTGTTATAGACAAATTAGATTTGTCTATATACAAATTCATTTTTATTTTTTTTTATGATTTTTTAAATGACTATATACAAACCGATTAAATATCTAGATTAAACTTTTTTTTTTATTTCTTCCAAACGGCCTCCCCCACGGTTCTTCTCTATTTTTCCTGCGACAGCAATGGCGGGCGAAACTCCACCCGCAGAACCGCATGTGGCCACCCCCGACGTCGGCCTTTCGGATCCAGAGGCCTGGATCTCCCTCAGCAGCAAAGGAGGAGTGCCGATGAACCCGACACCGCCTTCTTTGGCCGCCCCGACGACATGTCTCATCCCGACGCCGCCTTCTTTGGTCGCCCCGATGAAATGCCTTATCCCGACGCCTCCCCAGGTACCTTCTTCTTCCTTCTCCATGCCAAAGGGGAGTTACAAAAGGCTAAAGGATGACCCAAAATCTACAAAAAAGATCCATCTTTATTTGAACACATACACTAACTTCAAGTCAACGTTTTTTTGTAGAGGTTTGCAAGCAAATGCCAACTTACTTAGCGGAGCATATCAAAGAGGTTCACAGTGTCATTGGGGATGATCATTGTGGGTTTCGTGTCGTTGGACGTGCTTTGGAGATGGGAGAAAATTGGACACAAGTTAGATTGGATCTTACCAATGAACTAAATGTTCATTGCAGCATGCATGTTGGTATTTTTGGCAAGGAAAGATGAGAAGAGTTGTTATCCTCTCTTCAATGTAATGAGATACCGACGCCTCCAAATAAATGGATGTTAATGCCGGACATGTGTCTTGTTGTAGCATCTTGCTATAATATAGCTTTTGTCCGAATTTCAGCAATTCGGAGTCTCACATTTTTTCCATTGAGCTCCTCAGCGCCACCTACATAGAGGCTAGTTGCATTGAGTTATATAGATGGTAATCATTTCATACATTTATTGATGCATGAAGTGGGTCTTTTATCTCATATTATCTCATATTGGAGAAAATATCATGGTCTGATTGCAGGCAAATGAGAAGAAATATACATCTCACGATTACCTCCTCCAACTCGGCAAATGCACACACGTGAGATTATATACAATGAAGTCTTCTAACTCTAAAAGTTAGAATTTTTTTATCAAATTATGTTTTAATGTATTTGGATACTCTTCAATCGTATCTAATTTATTATTTTTATTGCATGATCTTTTCTTTTGACGTTATTGATCGGAAGAAAGAACATGTTTGTTAATCTTTTTTGGGTTTCAATGTATCTTTATATCTTGAATTTTAAATTTTTTTGTAATATCTAACTATCTAATGAATGCATTAATTTTGCTCTAATATGATATGATGTTTACAAAAGAAAAATTTTTTAAATTTTTTGTACTGATTTGTATATAATAATTTTGTCTACGTATAATAATTTTTTGTTTGTACTGATTTGTATATAGTAAAGTTTTGTATATAGTCAAATCCGATTTGTCTATACCAACACCCATTATTTATTGGGTAATGGGTATTCAATTTTTGCAAAATAATGATCATATTTCAACTATTCAAATTAAATATATCAGTAAAGTATTTGATTCTCTTTGAGTTTTTTAAAGTACCGTTGTAATCTTTAATTTTTCATAATCTGGATATTTGATCCTGATTGAAAGAATTTGTATGAGATCAAATGTCTCGATCATGAAAAATTAGGAATTACAACAGTGCTTTTGAAACTTATCAGGGGTCGAATTTCTTTCCTCTATAAGATAGGATTGCCACATATACTTTACCCTAAATATATTGATGAAGAAAATCTAAAATAAATTAGTATGTACGCCCCATGGGTGTGTGTGAAACCTCGTCGGTGAGATTTGTAAGTGTATATTCGGACGAATAACGGGCTCGGGGGCTTTGCGCGTTTAAACCCTAGGTTTAACCATATATATACCTAGTTGGGGGCAACAGAGAGCAAGTTCCACATAGACTTTCCTCCGGATGTTTCGAGCGCCTTTCACATTCTCGAAACAGCTCCCTCTGGCGCTCGCTTGCGATTTCTAGGGTTCGCCTTCGTTCCCGATAGTTGTCGCCGTTCTCCTTTGCCTTTTCGCGACTGTTCTTCTCCGCCTCCTTCTCCCTTCGTTGACAGAGAACGAAGGAGTGAAGAACGACGTCGTCGCTCAATAAGCCGCCGACAAAGGGTTCGCCGTCGCGTTCGCTTTCGCGGAACAAAGGGTTTGCGGTTCTCTGCACCCAGTCGACGATCGCTCCTGGGCCTTTCGCGTCCCCTTGAAGCCGCCTGCTTGGGCTTGCCGTCGCGTTCGCCGCCGCTGAACAAGAGCTCACCGTTGCATCTTCCCCGTCGCGGAACCAGGGCTTGCGTTCGACGATCATCCGTTCGACGATCGCCGGACGTTCCCCGATCGTCGATCCCCGGTCGACGATCCCCGGTCGACGATCCCTGGTCGACGATCCACGGTCGACGATCCCCGGTCGACGATCCCCGGTCGACGATTCCAGTTCGACGATCGTCTTCCCGCTCGACGATCGTTTCCCTGTCGACGTTCGACGATCGTCCCCGGTCGACGTTCGACGATCGTCCAGCGCTCAACGTCTGCGCTTTCCCGTTCGACGATTGTTTTTCCCAGTCGTCGATCGCTCTCTCCCGATCGTCGATCGCCTCTTCCCTGCTGCATTGACTCTTTCGGCAAGGTTGCCGATCCAGTGGAGATCCTCTCTACTCTCTGTTTTTCCCGTCAAGATGAGGAACTCTAGTCTGTCCTCTCCTGTGCCCATGAACAAGCTTGAGAAGTTCACTGCCTCAGAGTTCAATGATTGGAAGTTGAACACCCAGTTCGGGATGAAATACCTGAACGTATTCTACACCATCAAGTCTACTCGTGCTGACGTTGCTGGGACTGAAGATGAGGCACATTGGGTCGAAGATGAGGACTTCTGCAGGGATTACCTGCTGAACTGTCTCTCCTCCAGCCTAGCCAAGAACTACATCAAGATGCAGTCTGCTAAGGAGATCTGGGAAGCACTGGAGGAGTACTTCAAGCAGGAGGAGTACCTCTCCAAAGCTCATCTGGTGGACAAGTTCCACTCCTTCAGCTTCGACGAGGAGAAAGCCATTCTCCCTCATGTATCCGAATTTGAAAATTTGGTTGATTCCCTGCATAGTGAATCTATTAGTCTGCCAGATAGTTTTGTTGCGGGCACAATTGTGTATAAGTTGCCATCCTCATGGTAAAATTTCAAAACGGAGATGTACCGCAAGAAGATGCAGGTTGGTCTGAACGACCTCAAGCGTTTCATACGCATTGAGGATGAGAACAGGACGAAGCACGCCTTGGAAGCTGTTGGCAAGCAGAAAGCTGCTGCCAACATGATTTCAAGCTCTAAGCGTGCTCCTCCCCCTCACAAGACCAAACCGTCTCGTAGTAGCCCTCAGGTTGCAAGACCGAGTAGACCCTCTAAGAATTTAAGGGTAAATGTTTTAACTGCAACAAGTGGGGACACTGCGCATCTGACTGCAAGTTACCCAGAAAAGAAAGAACTAAGGCACCACAAGAGGGAAACCAGGCGCATCTGGTTAGTCAAGCTGAGCCATCCGACTTTGTTGCCATGGTCGAACACGAGCAGGTCAGCACAGCGGGGTTCCTGGATTCTGGGGCAACGTGTCATGTTTGCAACAATGCTAATCTCTTGACAGGGCTGAAGAATGCCAAAGAATCAGTGACTGTAGCAGATGGAGGAACAACTGACGTATTGAAGGTGGGGAACGCAACTCTGTTGCTCTCCTCAGGTAAGTCTTTACTTTTAAAGAACGTAAAATTTATTCCTTCTTTATCTGTTAACTTAATGTCTATTAGTTTGTTGTGTGATGTTGGTATGTCAATTACCTTTTGTAGCGGTAGAGTGACTCTGTCAGTTAACTCTCACTACTTTGGATGTGCTTACGTCCAAAATATGGATGTACCGTCTGAGTCTAGCAAATGAAGTAGTGCAACAAGTTCAATTGAATTTAGTTAGCCCTAGGACTCTACATGAGAGACTAGGACACGTAAACTACAGGAAAATGTTCCAAGTCGCTAGAACTCACAAGATCACATTAGACACTAAGTCTCCTCTTGGAAAATGTGAAGTGTGTGCTCAGACACTAAGTCGCTAGGAAACCTTTTGGCACGGTTACTAGGAGCACAACACCTCTTGAGCTTATACATTCCGATCTTTGTGACTTTAAGAGTTTTGTCACTAGAGGTGGAAGGAAGTATATGATCACGTTCATAGATGACTGCACAAGGTTTTGTTATATTTCGTTGCTTAAAACTAAAGACGAAGCGTTTGAAAAATTTTGTCTTTTCAAAACCAGGGTAGAAAACCAATTAAGCATGAAAATAAAGAGATTTAGAAGCGATAGAGGAGGAGAATATATGTCCAGTGAGTTCAGATGCTTCCTTGCTTCACAGGGCATCATAGCAGAAACCACTGCTCCTTACTCCCCCCAATCTAACGGCATAGCCGAGCGCAAGAATAGAATGTTAACAGAGATGTTGAACTCTATGCTGCTCACTGCAGGCATGCCTTCCGCTTATTGGGGAGAAGCAGTCTTGACTGCGAATCACATTCTGAATAAAGTTCCTCATGCTAAGTTAGAGGTTATACCATACGAGCTTTGGTTTAAGCGACCCCCGTCTTTAACTAGACTTAAGACCTGGGGTTGTATAGCCTATGTCAGGGTTTCTGATCCTAGACGGTCTAAGGTTGGACCTAGGACCAATACATGTGTCTACTTAGGTTGTGCTGAAGATAGTGCTGCAGATAGGTTCCTTGATATTTCTAATAATATCATAATAAAATCTAGGGATGCAGTGTTCTTCGAGGATAAATTCCTCAAAGACAAGAACCTAACAATCCCAGGTATGCAAGCAACTATTACTGAGGAAGATCCTGAATCAGTACCGAGCACCTCCTATTCTGTTCCGGTAGATAACTCTGGCCTAGAGTCTAGGAGGACTTCAGTGAGAGAGAGAACCCCAGAACCTTCGGTAGTGGTTTTGTCACTTACCACGTTGAGGATGATCCATCTATCTTTAAGGAAGCGATGAGATCAAGGGATTCCCTACTCTGGAAAGAAGCTATTGAGGATGAGATGAACTCTCTCCTTCAGAACGACACCTGGACGATAATTGATAAGCCAACAGGGGCTAAAACTGTAGGGTGCAAGTGGGTTCTGAAAAGGAAGCTAAATCCTGATGGTAGCGTAGCTCAGTATAAAGCACGCCTGGTGGCTAAAGGTTTCACACAAGTAAGCGGAGTAGACTATTTTGATGTATACTCACCCGTGTGTCACTTAGCAACCATTAGGGTTCTTCTTGCTATTTCGGCCATTGAGAACTTTATTGTTCATCAAATGGATGTTAAGACTGCGTTCTTGAACGAAGATCTGACCGAAGAGATCTACATGACTCAACCTGAAGGTTTCATTGTAGACGGTCACGAAAACAAGGTCTGTAAGCTTTTAAAATCGCTATACGGATTAAAACATGCACCAAAATTATGGCATGAGAAGTTTGACTATACTGTAAAGAACATGAGATTCATGTCGAGTCTCTCGGATAAATGTCTTTACATACGTCATAGATCAGACAAAGTCGCCATAATATGCTTGTACGTGGATGATATGCTGATTCTTGGTTCTGATCAATCCGTGGTGGATGACGTTAAGTCAGAACTAATGCAGACGTTTAGCATTAAAGACCTCGGTGCAGTTGACACTATACTAGGTATGCAAGTGAGCTTTGGGAAACATGACATTTCCCTAAGTCAAAGCCACTACATCCAGTCCATGTTGGACACGTGGGGATACAGTGAACGTAAAGCGGCTGAGACACCATACGATTATTCTAACCGCTTAAAGTCCAATGATGGAGCTGCGGTTCGACAGTTAGATTATTCTAAACTACTTGGTAGCCTCATGTATGCTATGGTCTGTACAAGACCTGACATAGCCTTTACGGTCGGCATGTTAAGTAGGTTCACTAGCAATCCTGGCCAAGACCATTGGGATGCCCTCGATAGGCTGATGCGATACTTAAAGCACACCCGACAGTATGTTTTATGTTATAGTGGTCATCCCCCAGTTCTGGAAGGATATTCTGATGCATCATGGTGCTCAGAAGTAAACGACAGCAAGTCCACTAGTGGATTCCTCTTCACACTGGGAGGAGCAGCTGTAGCCTAGAAGTCCAACAGACAGTCGTGCATTGCACTCTCATCTATGGAATCCGAACTCTATGCTCTAGCTTCAGCTGGTGAAGAAGCAGAGTGGATAAGAGATTTGGTGATGGACATTTCACTGTCAAGCCTGAAACTGAGTTCTGTTGCAGTTTACTGCGATAATCAGGCTACTAAAATGATTGCTACGAACACGCTGTTCAATAACAAAAGAAGGCAACTACGGATGAAACAAGCCTGGTTGACCTCCCTTACGAGTCAAGGGATTGTGAACCTCGTTGATATGAGGTCAAAAGATAATGTTGCAGACGCCCTTACTAAAGGATTAAATAGAGCTCTCACAATCAAAATATCGGGAGAAATAGGATTAAAGTTCATAGAAATATGAAACTTTCCTCCAACGTTTATGTTTTGATACGTACGAGTCTATAGCTGTCAACATTCAAGCATCTAAATAGTAACAGACTGAAAACCCCAAATAACTTCTTGATGAAAACTCAAGATGGTTGGATGCTGGTTATTTCACACTTGATAACCTAACGTCCTCCCATTGTAAGTTGATTCAAGAGTTATTCAACTGGGAATTGAAAGTCGTTGTAAATGTTAACCTAAACATTATTGGTCACAGCACATTATTGCACATTTGATAATGTTGCACGTGATGTGTGCCCACATGTGTTGGTGAGGCACATAGTGATCCGTAATGAGTAAGGTAACATGACTAGTCCTAGTTAGACTGGATGAGATGCTGACAGAGTTACTTCACCGTTGCTAGAAGTGCTAAGCTCATTTAGTAAGAGCTAGTTTACTTTAAATGTTACTGCATATGTTTATGAATTCATAGAGTCTGACTCATGAAATTCCTTGCAGGCTACGATGGAGATTATGGAGGAGCTGTAGACCTGGACATAGATGACGATGATCTACTAGACGAGTAGAATCATCAAACGTTTAATTCATGTCTTTGTTTTGTAATAATTATTCAGACTATGGTTTTGGACAGCATCTGTGTGGTGGTTTGCCGTTGAGGCAAAACCTTTATTTTGTTTTATTAGTATGATCTGTCCTGAGTGTTTTGCTTAGTTTGGATTATTATTTTGTCTACACTCCAGCACCCCGAAACGTCACCGTTATTTGTCACGAATATAGGAGGAGATTATAAGTGTATATTCGGACGAATAACGGGCTCGGGGGCTTTGCGCGTTTAAATCCTAGGTTTAACCATATATATACCTAGCTGGGGGCAACAGAGAGCAAGTTCCACATAGACTTTCCTCCGGATGTTTCGAGCGCCTTTCACAAGATTTTCGACGAGATTATGAGGAAATTTTTGCAAGTGTTATTACTCCAAATCATCCTTAATACAATACACTGTCTATGTATTAAATAGTTTGTACTTAGCAAAATAATGGAGGATATTTGACGGTTTGATATAAAAAGTTATGCGAGCCACGGGATTGCTGAGCTAGCTTAATCGTGTCGCTTGTTGAGCTGTGCTGGGAGCGATCTGAACCGTTGTTGCAATGCGATATACTTCATCACTGGAGGAATTTCTCATGTTGTGAAGAGGATGTCCCATATGAGATTAGGAAGCTTGCTAGAGATGATCATATAATGTGTTTATTATATGTGAGGGCTAATAAGTAGTTAGAGTTTGCTCTCTTCAACTAAAAATTAGATATTTCAATGTAATCTATTGTCCATAAAATTTTAATATATGATATTATTATTTGTTTACAACAACACTAATTCAATTCAAATTCATGATAAGTAGTAACTCAACATTGCATTATACTTATACTAATATATAAAGAAACTCTTGAGATCTACAGTAAACTTATGTCACTTACATTTATATATCTTATATATATAAAATAATATGCATATCTTGAGTCATGCTAAATTTTAATTTTTAACCATTAGATCTGCATCAAATAAATCATACGGGTGAGAAAGAGAGGGGAGGAGAGAGAGAGGGGAGGGAGAGAGAAAGGGAGAGAGGGAGGAGAGAGGGAGAGGAGAGAGGGGGAGGAGAGAGAGGGAGAGAGAAAGGGAGAGAGATGGGGAAAAGAGAAAGAAAAGAAAGAGAAAGATTGCGTGAAATTTATGTTTTTACGACAAAACGTAATTTTGATTTGTATTTTTTTACAATCATTTCGAGTTCTCATATGTATATATTGCGGGCACTGCCCGTCTTGATGTGTGTGTATCCCGCTTTGATGCGGCCGCAGCCAGCAACGACGCATCGAGCACGGGAGAAGCCCGTTCGGAGGCGAGCTGATGGCGCCGACCCGGTTCCACTCGACGACGCGGCGCACGGCTATGACCTTCACACAAACACGAGGAAATCTTACCGCGACTTGAGCCGCGGAAAAATTACTTAGTGTTGGGGCGAACAAATTAACATGCAAACTAAGTAATTTTTCTGCGGCTCAAGTCGCGGTAAGATTTCCTCATGTTGGGGTGAAGGTCAAAGCCGCGCGGCGCGTCGTTGAGTGGAACCGGGTCGGCGCCATCACGGGCGCAACATCTTGGCGCCGCATCCGCCAATCGCGACCCCCGGAGCAAAATTATTCTGATTCGGGATCCGTGGGTCGCGAGTGGCGGATGCGGCGCCGACATGGTGGATTGCGTGAAAGCGGGCGAAACCCGCTTCTATGCAGCCGAAGACCACCTGAAGCATCAAGCATGAGCGAAGCCCGTGCCCAGGCAGGCGAAGGCCGCCTATTGCGTTCGAAGGCCGCCCAAGAGCATCGAACACGGACGTAGCCCGTGCGAAGATGCTCGTTATATTATATACATATTAAGCTCCTCTTGGTGTAGCTCATACCCTTCGTTCATCATGGTACAAATAACAACTGCGAATGTCACGATCATTTTTGATGTGGTCTACTTAATGCTTCTGACAGATTGAGCGTAAACTTGACCGTCTTAGTCCACAGAGTGGTCAAGTGCGCACACAGTTACAGAAAAAGAGAAATGATACACACGCTACTTTTTACGTGGAAAAATCTCTCAACTGAGTAAAAAATCACTTGACTGGATTTATGCTGGTCAAACTCCACTATAAGTTTCGGGTTACAATTTTGATGTAGAACCGAGGGCGACATGCCGCTGCTCGTTACAAATGGAGATGAGAGAGACTATGATTGTGATCGGTGGCCGGTGGGAGACAGACCGCCTCACGCGAAGCATAAAATTAAAGGTCTTTGGTGATGACGAGCTCTTCTGGGCGATGTGCGGGAGCTGATCACGGTCGCGGAGCGTGTGGAGTAATATTTGTGAGCACTTCAATTCTGGGATGTTCTGTGCAAAGAGGCTTCCCTTGTCTGGATCATGAGTCTGGCTCTTGGCATTGGACTTAGTCAAATTTCTAGTGGAGAGACGACGACTCATAGGAGAAATCCAACAAGCTCTGGCCTGAGGAGGAAGAAAACAATGAGGAGTAAGATGAGAAATGGGGAGTACTGAAGCTCCTTTTGTAGGCTCAAGATGGTTGTTACGGTAGTAATGCGGCTATCCGCAAACTGTAACCACTAATATCATTATTGTTTGTATAGTCTTGGGTGTATATTATGCTCATTAATTCCGCTATTCGCATGCCACATATTTAATTAATGTCGCTCTCCCACTAACTATGATGGTTAGTGGGTAGTTATCCAAGAAATGGATGACGATGATTGTGCCAGAATTATCGGACGGTTAGGAAGGCCCGCCATTATTGGGCGTTCGGCTCTGCGGCGGACTGCCGACAACGCGGGAGGCGGCTGCGGGAAAGGGACGGCCGGGCGCGACCGCCCCTCGAGGGCGGAACCCCCCGACTGCGGCCGCATGAGGTGACCACATGGGAGGGGTGGCCGTGCGCGGCCTCCCCTCGGGGGCGGAACCCTGGGGCCGCGGGAGGCGGCCCCGGAAAAGGGTTGCCAAGTGCAGCTTCGGCACGGCAATTTTTCAAGCCTCACGATGGAACATACATGAAGAACGATTCACAATCACTGTATTCACGACCATTATCTCCGCGCAGAACGGACCCGCACACATCAATTTTATGACATATATATTTTTAATAAAATTTATTAATTTTCAAATTAGTTTTATAAAATGTGACATCTATAGATCCGTCCTTTTGTTTTAATCAGATGCTAGTTTTAAATTTAAAAAAGTAAAGATAACACAAAATATTTTAATAAACAGACTAAAAGAGTTTAAGACGTCATTAGCGAAGATTAGGTCATGCATTAAGTTAATCCAGCCGACTAATGGTGATTAGGCATTGTCTATCAATATTGCTAAAATAATAATAAAATTATAAATGCGGGGCATATGCGTCATTTGACGACATTTTTGAATGAGTAGTTTATTATTTAATTTTGGTTTGCTGACTGTGTATGGCCGTCCTTCTTGACGCTTGGAGCATTGTAGTGGGCAAGAATAATTAAAATTTTAAATAAAGAATTCTGATTTTTAATTTTGAGTACGAGTAATATCTATATTATATTAAATAATAAAAGAAAACATCTTTTATATTTAAAAATTGTGGTATTATATAGACAAAATCATTTATCTATAATATAAAAAATATGTCTTTTTTTGTTGCTTGCAAACTCTGCTGTGCATGAAAAATGACGGGTGGGGCATGACGCTTGGGGGTTTGGGAGCGACGGGAGGGGTGTCACGCTGGAGTAATGTCGTGGCCGGAGTACTGTCACGTGAGGCAATGAGGCCCCCATGCACTGTCTTGATTAATGTACTATTGTGATTGGTTGCAGGGGCGGAGCCGTGCTTGTCAGTTGTTACATTAAAAGCAAAAAAATACATTTTGGTGCAATATTTGTCTTTCCAATTTTATCCACATGCATTATAAAATTTACATTTTTTTAATATATTTTTTCTATAATTAAAAAAACCCAAATTAATTTATATATATATTTATTATTTGAAAAAAAAAACATGCTCTTGTAGGGGCCATTCCCATGAAGCTCTTCATTAGGGATAGGGGCAAAGCCCGGTCAAGATCATGAAAAAATTGTAGGTGCGTTACTCTCATGTATCTCTAGGTGGGAGATACGGCCTAGATCTGCAGTTATGTAAGGATTAACAGCCGAGATATGGCCGTATCGATGCATGATACATACGGTTGTATCTCCACAAGATACGATCGTATCTCGGACGTTAAATGTTCGATCCTACGATAAATACACACTCCCACCTAGAAATACATGGGAGAAACACACCTACAATTTCAATTAGGATAGGGGAGAATCCCTTGTCTATCACAAGATTCACACTCCTTAGTTATATATATTTCTAATAAATTTTTTAAAATTTAAATTTATTACTTATTTATTATTATTATTTTACTTTTATATTTACCATGTTGCCACACATTATTTGGAGCTTATGATGCATTTTCCTTAGTGTCATTATATTCCTCAATTTTCTTCGCCTCGGGTTATTTGGACTTCCCGCGCAATACTCGATCGAGATGATGTTATGCCAACCGATCGTTAACCCGTCACTGACATAGCATGACGCTCTGAATTCGAAGAGGGCAATTCGATGATGGCTGGAGTTTCTTTGGTGTGGCGAACCCCGTTCCAAAAACAACTCGTAGAAGATTTCTAAGATTGCATACTTCTAGAGTTCTAGGTGAATGAGCTCTAGGAATGAAAAAGCCGCTATGTTTAAGTAATGATTTGGACTCCCAAATATCTTCTTAGATCGCCTATGAAGAAGTATAAAATCACGTGGTCTAAATTAATATGGGTTCAGATGAACCAAATAATATAAATTATAAATCTCTGAAATACGATGCACAGTTCGGGAGGAACCAAACAATAGTTGGTGGGCTTATAACATCATAAATCCGATCAGGGTAAATGAAAACCAGACAAAGACATTTGTTTCCATATTTTTAGAATAGTGAGCCTCTAGGGTCTAGAAATGAATTTATTCTCACATCTCAATTAGATGAGAAGTTATTAGATTAAGACTCCGTTTGGGGGACTTATTTTCACCGGTCAAGCGGTTATGATCGCATGAACACCGGACCTTAAAAGATCTAATTCATGCGGTCGTAATCTCTTGATCAGTGAAAATAAGTCCCCCAAATGGAGCCTAAGTAATAACTTTGATCCCAAATATTAGAAACACATTTGTAGAACAAATATTGAGGAGTTTTTTTTTCGAACCTTAGAGGTTCAGTGTCCTCTCGGCGGGAATAATTCTTAGATGGATGATCACGTTGAAAGTGCTCGTAGTCACTCGTGGAAAAAAACATGTAGTTCAACTTAGTATGAACTGAAATGAATCAAAACAAATAATACCTCAAATGTCAATGTTTTTAGCGTCATTACACAATTTCAAGAATTTATTTACCCTGAAATTGCAAAACACATGGAACTTCAAAGGAAGAAAGTAATGATGAAACAAATAATAGTTACAAAGTGACATTTCTATTTGATATCTATGAAAATGATCGCGGACAGAAAGAAGATGACCGTCAATACATGACAGACGACTGTGGTGAAACACCTCCAAGAGCAAAGTGAAAATCAGATATTTTTAACCTCAATGAGGACCGACTTCCGCTTTTGCCTTCCTCTCATAGCACATAATATGAAAGGGCAACGAATATAGAAAAACATTAACGACACACAAGCATGAGAGACTCCTTCATTTTGCGCCGAATACCACTATCGCTTATCGTCTCTGTGAGATTGTGACCTCCGATCAACTCCAACAATGAGAAAAGCATCTCAGTCCATCTAACTTGAGACTAGCGCTCGGCCGCTCGCAGGCAGATGTAAAACTAGACTGCCCAATCAAGGTGTGCTTTTCCAATTGGGGCTTCGACCGAAGATCGACTGCAATTCCAATTGCGATTCTACATTCCGGTGGACTGAATTGAGCAAAGAACCGAACTATAGCCCAATTCTTAGTTCTTAAATCCCAAATCAATGCATCAAAATTATGAAAGGCTATGCTTTTAGGCCAGTGTGTGTGTGCAATCTTTACAAGTCGGGATAGTAAACTCAATGCCCAACAAAATTAAACAACTTTAAAAAGAATGCAATTCGCCCATGTTGTGATATATATTGCTTCTCAATTTCATAAGCTTCAATACATTGCGGATTCAAGATGGACTCACAATGATACTGATAAATGCAAGCCTATATATATATATATATATATATATATATTTAATTAAACCTAAATGTTTCTCTTAAATGAATATAGCAAGTCAAATAAATAAATAAATTTATGTTGAAACTCCTTGAAATTGATCCAAAACCTTAGTATATTGTCAACTATATTAGATAAAAATCAACTTTCACTATAAAGTTTTTTTGTTCTTTTATATAAGCTAGCCGAAAGAACCTTTCCTGCACCAAGCGCCCCAAAATGCCATACAAATATCTTAAAACTTTTTCTCCGGTGAAACGCACCTCTACGAAATAAGCTATGAGTCAATCCGTAGTAGACAAAATTTCTGCGAACTAAGATGATTCATTTTTCATGGAGGCTAAGGTTCGGTTTGGCAGACGGATAGGCTAAACTGTCATTCGTTAAGGATCACCTTACAAACATCATCCGTTTGAACATAAAAATAGATGAAATTCCTTAAATATGTGTTAACGAATGATAATTTAACCCTCATGTTCATGACCGCCGCCACCGTATCAAACGGAGTGCTTGAAGTATTGCACGTACTCCATTTCAAATGACACGGGGAGTTGTTATCAAATCCCACAGAGCAAAAGCAGAGAGGTGGATACAAATAAACAAAATAAAATAAAATGATATATATATATATATATATATATATATATATATATATATTATATATATATATATATATATATACACACATATACATACATAAAAGAGGAAATTAGCTCGAGTTAAAATGAAATATTATAACAGAATCATGTATTTTGGAATTTTGAGCTTCAAATGTATCTCCTTTGAAAAAATAATAATCATCAAAGTTGTAGATTCGAGATTTGCAACTTTCATGTTAATCACTTTTTTGATTTGGAGCCGTTTAGGCCTCCGATTTGGTCCCCAAAAAAAGTCACGCCGAAATCTGTACAGACTCCTTGCGGACGTGACTTTTTTCGGGACTCAAATCGGAGGACTAAACGGCTTCAAATCAAAAAGTTATCAACATGAAAGTTGTAGATCGTATCAGATAAGATATACAACTTTAATGTTGATCACCTTTTCAAATCAGAAACATTCGTGACTCAAAATCCCCCAAAACAGAACTCGCGCTATTTTTTCCTGTTTTTGCTCGAGTGTATACTCTCCAAAACCCATATATATTGCTAAAAGCCAAATAAAGACTTAACCTGCAGTAAAATTGCTGAAGGTGAAAAATAATAAGAGGTAACAAAAGTTGTAAAAAGCTCAAGGTTTTAAAAAAAAAAAAACCCAAAAGAAGTTATAACTGTACATCTTTTTCTCTATGAAGGAATAGAGCATAAGGCCAATACATAAGTTCCCCTGCAATTTCCCAGCACAAATGAAAATAAATAGTACCATCATAATGTTTCCGGAACAAATAAGAAAATGTGCGAAACTCGACTCCGAGCAGGCAAATCATCTGGGCTGGGGAGGGGCGATGATCTGGCAAAATGCAGACGACGGCTCGGACGGAGTCATGGCCAGTGCGGGTATCTTCCTGTCGACTGAATACTGGAAGCGGTTCGAGCCGCCGAAGCTCTCTATTGAACGCATGTACTCGGAAGCATTGTTCTCGATGATGAGCGCGTCCTCGAGCTCACGCACGATATCGATTATGTTAGGTCGGTAGGCGGAGAAGGGCTCGATGCAGGTCAATGCAGCCTCCACCACCCGCCACATCGCCTCGGCGTGATAACTCCCCTTTATCTTTGGGTCCACCATCTCGTCAATCCTTTGCTCTCTGATGTATGGCTTTGCCTGCGTTTTTTGAATGTTTAAAAAGAGATTATTTACCTAGCAAATGAAATTTGGGCAGGCAAGGCCTAACAACTCACTCCCACTGAATTAATGAAATAGTCAGCATGGTGAAGGCCAAAGGCCCTACATGTGAAGGGACATGTTGGGAACAGTCCGACAGTGGGAAATTAATAAAGCATTGTGCACTTAACATAGATATTGGCCCGTCCACCTACTGTAACATGATATCAAAATAGGCTATAAAAGTCGACATGTTAGAAGCCAAAGACATTGCATGTGTGTGGGGATATTGAAAATAGTCCCACATCACGAACAAGTGCTTCCTAGTGCATTCAATATAGATTATGGACCCTACACCTACAACCAATTGGTTTTAGGATGCTAAATTTGTAACATGGTATGGGAGAATGATATGCCTAGCGGCTACCTCACACATCAGTGAGGTCACCCAATTAAAAATAAAACTGTTAGAGATCAAAGACCCCGCACACTAGGCACGGTGTTGAGAATAGTCTCACATCTAAAACAATGTTACCTTGGGTATTTAATATATATGTCTTAGGCACCTCCACCTATAACCAATTGGTTTTACATTGGATATTTAGGGTCCGTTCGGCACGGCGCTTTTGTTCCAGTGAGTTTGGACCAAAACACAACCGTCATAATAGAACAACAGTTATGATTGTCACCGGGGAAAAATTATTTTTGACATAAAAGTGGATGAAGTTCCTTAGGTGAGGTCGGACATTCACAAATGATAGTTCATAACCACCACGTTCGCAACCACAACAGCGTGCAAAACACACACTTAGTTTCTGACAAAATGAAGGTTTAATCATACCCATTCAACTAAGCTCCATTCACTGCGCGGCCGGTGGATGTTTAAAGGCTCTCTTCCAGTCACAATTTCTAGAAGAACCACACCGAAGCTAAAGACGTCACTTTTGGTCGACAGTTGCTGGGTCGAATAATATCTGCAGATGAAGTTTGTTGAACAATATTTACCATTAAATGAACAAAAAATTTTGGGCAACGAATTTGAAATCTTAATTACCATAAATGTTTAGAGCCCTCTAGGGAATCATACATAACTTAAAATGCAAATAAAATATTTCATAGTTGTTACTCCTGTGAATCAAGATTTAAAAATAATATTAACATGAATAAATTGTTTGACATATAATCAGAAGCTTGAAAGTTTAATTAATTGTCATTAGAAAATATCACAATATTTGAATTCAACTTAAAGCTGTGTTCCAGTTGATGATCCCGTCTCCTTCATCATTTAACATTAATTCTATGCAATTCTTTTATTAATAATTTCCAAAGTTATACTGTATTCAAAAATTTAGAGGTGCATAAACGACCTGGGATCTGCTTGGTAAAGAGCTTGGCAAGGCCCAGGCCGGGCCTAAGGGGCCTCACCAAGCTCACTTTTGTGTTGTTCGTCCAGGCCCTAACGAGCCTGGCAGCTGGGCCACCTACTCAATTGTAATTTACAATTGGGTTGGCATCCAATGCTAAATGCTGGGCACCAGCACAACAAATAAATGTCAGATGGAGGCCCAACATCTAATGCTGGACTGCACCCTACTCAGAATGGCCCGGCCCGGCCAAAGGGGTCGGGTTTGCAAGTATGGGTCAGGTGTAGAAATTTCTGGGAAGCTGAGAAAGCTCGCAGGAACACTCAACCACACAGTAAAGTAACCAGAAGCAGTAGAAGAACAATATCTGTAATAGAATCAACGATCTTCTTTACAATGCGAGACATACATTGTGAGACATGATTTCACAATGCACCCGGAAACAACCAAAAAATACAAGCAAGGGAAAACCGGCCGGCCAAAACTCCCAGAACACCTAGCCGCAAACCGCAAGCTGAAGCCGCCTGCCCGCCAACCGAACAACTGCTGGATACAACCTGTCCGCAACTCCTTAGTCGCCTGACCGCAAGGTCACTTGACCGCTGAAGCTAACCGCGAACAGAAGGTGATGAGCTGGGAAACAGTCTACCCGCTGAGACCGGGCGAGCTGCCTTATTGAACTTATCCACAACTCCGAGGAGAAGACTTTTAGTCACACTAACCGCGACCTGTTGTAAACCACAAACTGTTATCCGCAATTGTTCCACACTGAGCCTCCAACTAGTTGCCTAGTCGCCCGGTGCTAGCCGCATATCTTGCACAACACAAGTCATTTCACTTAGACGCGCGGTTAACAAATTCTAACCACAAGTTCAAAACGCGAGCTAAGTTCTCACTGTTTCCGTTATATAGGATGAGTCGGGGACCCCAATTCATAGGCGACTAGGGGAGTGCGGTCACCGCTCATAAGCGATAGGGTAACCACCCATCATCCTGCGACTAGCAACACCTATCCGCACATCAGCGCGGACACCAACATCGGACTGCAAAGCCGGGTTGCCACTAGACAACCTGACGACAAGCCGCGCAACTCATGCAGTCTCCACAAACTAGGAAACAACATAGACTTCGCACAACACCGTGACCAAGTCCGCAATCCCAGCGGACTCTGGCAATAGACCATGCGGACAGACCACAACGAACTCAGCGGTTAACCTCTGTTATCCATGCTAACCGCGTGCTTCCACGCGAACCAGAGAACCCGCCTCATCGGCGAACTCTACAATCTCACAATTCAGACCGCAAGCCGCGGTTAGCTCCTCTAACCGCCCGGTTACAACTCCAGGGTGCTTGCAGAGACAGACCGCAGGAAGAAAACAATAGTCAGAACCCGGCTATCCGCCAACACTTAACCACGCTAACCGACAGCGGTTACTGCGGTCTGTCTGCCTTAGATCATTCACTTCTACTTCAACAAATTCAACACTCTCCATTGAAGTGGGAAGTGGAGACCAGCCCGAGCAATCCCCGTAACTGTACAAACGGTCCCTTCGACAGTGGCTTCATGAAGATGTCTGCGACGTTGAGTTGGCTCTGCACATACTCTACCATTAGAGACACCTCCAACATCTTCTCCCGAACGAAGTGATACTCGATCTCGATATGTTTTCTCCGCGCAAGACAAACTGAATTATTAACCAGTTTGAGGGCACTTCCATTGTCACCGCGTAACAGAGTAGGACCTTACACCTCCTCATGGATGTCCTTCACCAACCTTCGAAGCCAAATGACCTCCTGAGCTGCCAAGGCCAAAGCCTTGTATTCTGCTTCTGTAGTGGAGACAGACACTGAATCCTGTGTTTTGCTGCATTACGAGATAGCTGTCGATCCACACATGAAGACATATCCAGACGTCGACTTTCGATCGTCTGTATCTCCCCCAAAATCAGCATCCGTGTAACCGTGCTCGTATCCCTCTCATAAAAGAGACCGATATCAAAGGTGAATTTCAGGTACTTCAAGATATTCTTAGACGCCACTAGATGAGGTGTCCGTGGCTCCTGCATATACTTACTTACTCGGCCCACAACATAATCAATATCGGACGTCGTAATTGTCAAGTATATCAAGCTCCCAACCAGATTCTGGAACACCAAGGGATATGGAAGAACCCTTCCCCCATCACGCCGAAGTTTTAGACCACCCTCCAGTAGAGTAGAGCTGCTCTTCCCTCCCATATGCTGAATCACTTTACGATCCACTCTGCATAACGTTTCTGGGAAATGCGCACACCATTTTTTTCCTCTCCACCTCGAGATTAAGGAAATGGTGGAGCTCCCCAAGATCCTTCATCTCGAATCTAATAGCCAGCTCCGCTCTGAGCCTAGCTACCTCCTCATCTGAGTTCCCCGTGACAATCATATCATCAATATACAACAACACCAAAACTTGAAGCTCCCCCTCTTCTTAATGAACAGGCTCAAATCAAAGTCTGAAGTAAAACATCCGCAGAACTGAAGGTATTCTGTGATCTTCTTAAACCACGTCCGAGGCGCCTGCTTCAAGACATAGATGACCTTCTTGAGCTTGCAGATGTGTTATGGATGTTCTTCAGAAACATAACCAAGTGGCTGCTCCATAGAGATGTCTACGTCAATCTCGCCGTAAATGAACGCATTCTTCACGTTGAGTTGCCAAATCTTTCACCCTTAGCAAGTCGTCAAGGCAATCACCACCCGTACTTAAGTCATCTTGGCCACCGGACTAAACGTCTCCTCTTAGTCTTCTCGTACTGCTGCGAGAAACCCAGAGCTACAAGGCGAGCCTTGTACCGAGCCTTGTATCGCTCGATACTGCCGTCAGCCTTCTTTTTGAGCCTGTACACCCACTTGAAAGTCACAGTAGTGATGTCATCAACCTTGAGCACAAGATCTCAAGTCTCATTCTTCCTGAGGGCAATCAACTCCTCATCCATGACATCTTCCCACTCATTGATCCCAGTGACATTCTCAAAGCACTGCGAAGAAATATGGGACAAAACTCACCATGTTCCTGTCCCCATACCGAGCTGGTGGAATAATGGACCTTTTGGACCTCCGTAGGAGTTGACCCTGATCCGCCACTTCTGCTGCTTCTTTTGATCCAGCTCTCCACCCGTGCACACTAGGAGCATCGCTCTCCCTGCTTTCAGATCCAGAAGAACTTGCTCCAGAGCTATATGTAGTTGGAGTTCCTGGTGACACAAACAGCTCCACTAGAAGATCCCGAGCAGCTTCACCTTGTCCTCCGTCTGACCTGCTTTCATGTAGTTCCATGGATGAACTACCCTAAAAAACATCAATTCATCAAATACCACATCCATGGAGGCCACAAACTTCTATGTCTCAGGGTCCATGCACTTCCACACCTCCTCTCATTATAGTAAATGAAGACAAGCTTCCTCGCATTCACATCCAGCTTTTTCCTAAGAGCGTCTGGAACACGCACGTAGCATGTAGACCAGAACACCCTAAGATGTTCTGCATTGGGTCCATAAACATCAACTTATGTGGAGACTTCATATTGTTGAGACTTAGGGGCATCCTGATAATGACAAGCTCCAGAGGACATTCCCTCCGCCCAATAAGCCTTGAGAATTCTTTTGGAGTGAAGTCAACATTTACAGGCAAGCTTGTAGATTGCGGCTGACATGTCCAACAAGTCGGCCGACATGTCAATTTTGGGGGAAAATGACACATTATCGCCACATATGACAATTCTTACGTTTTCCAGTATTACGACCGACATGTTCAACATGTCGACCCAATATTGCGGCAAATGTTAGCAAATGTCGGGTAATGTCGGCCCAATGTTGTGATTTTTTTGTTCAAAAAAATTATATTTTTTTATAGAATGAATTCATCTGAAGGTTCTAGCAAGATACCTAGTGCTTCTTGCATAGCATGTAGAGATCTATGTTGGGCATTTGGTGAGAAGGTGACTCCAAATGACACCAATCAAATACGACTAAACACTCGTTAGTAGTTTAATTTTCTCTAATGAATTTTAGTTTACATTTAATTAGATAAAATAATTACCATATAATTAATAGATGAAAACATTATTGAACATATATAGATATAACAATACAATCTGACATTTTGACATAAAAAATTCAAACCTACATGAGTCCGACATCCGACATCTACAACTTTGTTTGCAGGTTTCCATCAAATGACGGATTTCCGCTCTGGAACTTCGTTCTGTTGTGGAGTATGAACACAAGTAAGCCCTCTCGGGATTTTGTGCTTACTGCAGAAGTTGGAGAACTCATTTGAAGTAAAATGTTCGCAACTTCTTTATCCGTAGGACGATCCGACCTTTCACGAGCTCCTTGAACTTCACAAACTTCTGGAAAGCCTCTGACTTCTCCTTCATAAAATATACCCAAGTATACCTGGTAAAGTCATCAACTAGAACCATCATATACCTGCAACCTCCGAGAATGGGGGTGAAAGTCAGTCCCGTCAAATCACCATAGATGCATTCCAATGGTGCCTTGCATCTGGTCTGTGACTTGTCAAATGGAAGGCGATGAGCATTTCCATACTAACACCTCATACAAACATGACCGTCACCAAAGGATGACAGATTAGGCAGGCTATGCACCAGGCCTATTGCAGGCATAACCTTCAGCTTATCTATTCCAACATGCCCCAGTCTCTCATGCTAGATAGCAACGCTGTCGTTAGCCATCATCTTCTCAACATAGGAACTTGTCGACAACACGAAGAAGTCCCTAACTCGCCTCCCAATATGAGTGACGTCAGTCTTCACGGATAACATATTTCGGAGAAACTTCATTTCTGTCGGGCCGAACAGAACGTGATACCCAACATCCACTGCATTGGTCACGGAGAAGAGGTCATTCTCCATTCTTTTCTTCCCGGCACATGATACACACTCCTTAATGTGAGTAGACCCTTATCCAAGCCCTCATCGGGTCTAAAACAACATATTCCTTCCGCAAGCCGCGAATAATGTGTCTCTTCAGCTTTGCATCTGAGATAGGCTCTTCCGGGTCCAATGCTGAAATTTCAACACACATGTTCTTCATCTGCAAAAAGAAGGATGATACGGACAGCTCCCCCTGAGTTGTTCTCGCCAACTCATTTTTTAAGAATTGTAACTGAGCTACATTCTTCTTATTAAACAAACGATCCAATATCGTCCAAATCTCAGCAGCCGACCGACATCCAATGATGTGGTCAAAAAGCTCTGGTGAGATTGCCCGCTTCAGAGTGAACTCTGTCTTTGCATTCGTTCTTCTCCAAGCCCTCACCGCCTCAGCATTCCCTCCAACAGTAATAACCTCTTGTCTGTCATCTCCACCGACTCATTCCAAAAGGTTCTCGCCCAGAAGATAGCTTTTCATGCACAACCTCCACTTTTTAAAGTTGGTCCGCGTCAGGAGCTCAATTCTCAGACCCTTTGCATAACCGACTCTCATTGTTGTTACTCTGGTCTACTTAAGCTTCCAAAGGACTAACACACATCTGAGGTTGATCACTGCTAACTCCCCTGTCCCTCTAATACCATGTAAAAATTTCTAGAAAGCTGAGAAAGGTCGTAGGAACACTCAACCACACCAAGCCAAGTAACCAGAAGCAGTCGAAGAACAAGAGATGTAATAAAACTATCTTCTTTACAATGCGAGACATACATTGCGAGACATGATTTTGCAATAAAGCCGATAGAAACAACCAAAAAATACAAGCAAGGGAAAACCGGGCGGTCAAAACTCCCAGACTGCCTAGCCGCAAACTGCAAGTTGAAGCCGTCTGTCCGTCAACCGAACAATTGCTGGATATAACCTGTCCGCAACTCCTTAGTCGCCTGACCGCAAGGTCGTTTGACCGCTGAAGTTAACAGCGAACAGAAGCTGATGAGCTGGGAAACAGTCTACTCGCTGACACCGGGCGAACCGCCTTATTGAACTTATCCACAACTCGGAGGAAGAAGACTTTTAGTCGCACTAACCGCGACTTGCAGTAAACCACAAAATATTCGCAACAATTACACACTGAATCTCCAACTAGTTGTCTAGTCGCCCGGTGCTAGCAACACAACAAAAGTCACTTCACATAGTCGTGCGGTTAACAAAATCTAACCGCAAGTTCAAAACGCGAGCTGAGTTCTCACTGTTACCGTTATATATGACGAACCAGAGACCTCTATCTATAGGTGACCAGGGGAGTGAGGTCACCGTCCATAAGCGATAAGGTTACCGCCCATTATCCTGCGGCTAGCAACACCTATCCGTACATCAGTGCGGACACCAACACCAGACCTCAAAGCCGGGATGCAACCAGATAACCTGGCGACAAGCTGCACAACCCATGTGGTCTCTGCGAACTAGGCAACAACACAGACTTGGCACAACACCAAGACCAAGTCCACAATCCCAGGAGACTCTGGCAATAGACCGCGCGGACAAAGCACAACGAACTCAGTGGTTAATCCATGTTATCCGCGCTAACCGTAAGCTTCCATACGAATCAGAGAAACCGCCTCCTTAGCGAACTACGCGGTCTCACAATCCAGACTGCAAGTTGCGGTTAGCTCCTCTAACTGCCCGGTTACAACCACATGGTGCTTGTTGAGAGAGACCGCAGGAAGGCAACATTAGTCAGAACCCGGTTATCCGCCAACAACTAACTGACAGCGGTTACTGCGGTCTGCCTGCCTTAGATCGCCCACTTCCACTTCAAAAAATTCAACTGATACCATGTAAAGCATTGTGGCGTCACTCCCCAAAACCTCGCGGTTAGGGGAGTGACCACCCTGCTTATACACCCAGGAACAACGAGCACGTTAGGCAATGTGAGACTAAACCATCCCTTTTAACGAGTCACGACGCACGCTCGGACATCATCGTACATTCTACGTGGCGCACTCAACACCCCTCTCGCCTTGTGCCCCCCTGCTCTAATACCATGTAAAACATTGTGGCGTCACTCCCCAAAACCACACGGTTAGGGGAGGAGTGACCACCCCGCTTATACACCCAAGAATAAGGAGCACGCTAGGCAGTGTGGGATTAAACCATCTCTTTTAACAAGTCGCGACACACGCTCAGACATCACCGTCCATTCCACGTGGCGCACTCAACATTTGGCTCGGGCCTTCCAAGTTTTTCTTTACACGAGTTCCCCAAATCATATTAAAATCGACTTTTAAATATTTTAATTTTCTTAAAAAGCTACATCCTAAGTTCTTGAAGGCGCACCGAGGAGCAAAGACGTCCTAAAGTTATTTAAAAAAAATCATTTATACATTCAAAGATATAGATATCATTATTTTCAAATTTCAATACTCTACTTTTAATGTAGCATAACATGACATTATGAATGAAATAACTAGAATGAAATAACTAGAATAAATTGTACATATATTAAGAGGTGATGTTAGAATGATGAATTAGGATGACAAAGTACAATGTTAGGTCATTTATGATCAAGTTCAATATATATAATTAATTAGTTAATAATGTTGCATGTATTTAAAATAGAGTTTCAATTTAATTTTTCATAGACCAAAAATGAAGTGATTAATCTAATGATTTCTATCGTTAAGTATATGATTGATTCTAGAGTCATGATACTAGATGATATACATGCAATATGATATAATTAGCCATTATATTTTTATAATTCTAAGTACGATAAAAACAATTGATTATGGATTATTATGATAAATACATGATAGACAAAGAATTATGACACATGATCATTTATATTCATCCCATTTGATTCATTATAATGCGCGCAGGGAACTATGCGCCTGATGCCTGAGCGCGCCTTTAATAACATGCCTACATTAATATCTTTTTTTATGCATATCACTTAATTCCTTGACTTACAACACATGAATCATGTCACTCATCTCGTTGAGAACTATCTTCTAAGCAAAGGTTTTAGGATTTAGAGTATAGATTTTTAGGTTTAAATGTTTTATGATTAGGGATTTGAGATTTGAGGGTTTAGACATTAGGGTATAGGATTATGATACAAGGTAGTTGTGGCGTATCAAGGATCAAGAACATAAATGGAGAAAGTGCATTCCATGAAGAACATTGGATACAACTTGGGAGTCGACTCCCTCCAGGCACTCGCAGGTTGGGTCCTCCAGAACATCCCTCCTCCCCAAGAGAGAGCCAAAATATTACGACTCCAAAAGACTAAAAGATTTCTAACCTAACGGCTCCTTATATGGATGGAGCCCTTGTTACAAGACAAGGAAACTAAAGGACAAAACAACACATAATTAACACAATGTTAATGTAAAGATAAACATGTCGAGAGAGGCCCTTGCAAGGTGAGGCCGATCGTCTGAGTGCAGTGTGTGATATGTCTATCATAAGTACACGTATCAACACACTCATCCTTAAGAGTGACCTTGTCCCCAAGATTAAGCGAGAGGGGGCCTTGAAGGTGTCGCTATGAAAATGCGCCAGTTGGGATACAACCTCGGGCGGAGTTGTAACGATCTAAAAGCAACATGGCAAATTAGTGGGGCCCTTGTGCCATTTTATGCGCAAGAAGAACTGTCGTAAGAAAAGGTGCGTTAGCGGAAGGTAAGAGATGCTCGTGCAAATCCAAAAATGACGCAAGCGGTGGAGAGTAGTAAAGAGCTGAAATTAATGAGGAGACATGTAACATCCGTTATCTGACGCAAAAATCTTTTAATTGTAGGGTCAAGTCACGATGAATTTTGATCGAGGCGGCGCGTCGTCAAGGTACGATATTAGTGTAGTCAAAAGGTCACATTCATTAATTTGTGAATTATGTTAGTCATATTGATAGTGAGACATATTTATTTAGTGACGAAGCGCGATAAATATTTATGTTGAATAGGAGGTAATGTGAGGCTCGGAAAAGCCTCTTATCTAGGAGGTCTGGGGATCGAGCCCCGACCTCAACAACCTGCCGCATGGTGGACTCCATGGCGGAGAGCTGGTTGGGGAGTACGTGTCGCGACCCTGATAAAGCTGCCTGGTGGACTCCAGGTGGGCCCCCTGGTGGACTCCAGGGTGGCGGGCAGGTGGACTCCTGGTCCCGCATCACTGATTAGCAGAAAGTTCAGAGGCGAAATAGTTTTCGTACGAAGCGATCTCAGGATTCGCATCAGCCGCAACAGAGCGGAAATGACCAAGGGAAGAACTGGAACAAGAAGTTGAAGCTTGATGCGAAGAAGAGTGGTCAGTCTAGAGACAGGAGCAAGGACTACCCCCCTTGTCCCAAGTGTCAGCGTCGCCATCAAGGAGAGTGTTTGGCCAACGTAGGCGTGTGTTACAAGTGCCGACAACCTGGACACATAGCTTGCTACTGTCAGGAAGTTGGTACGAATCAGGTAATCAAAACCTAGTTCATATTTATTACATTTATGAAATTACTGTAGATGACAAATGTAATTTGTTCCTGCAGTCGAAGTATGAGGTTGGTGGCTCTAGCATAACAGACAAAGGAAAAGCTTTGATGATTACTGACGGAAGATCACAGTAGGGTCGAGATTTGGTGCAACCCAGAGCTTATGAGCTTGGTCAGCAGGAGGCAAAAGATCAGGAGGATGTAGTGACAGATAAGTGTTTACTTTGCTTAACAAGTTTATTTAATCCTCCGTAGTGACACCCTTTTTATCTTTGTAATCATTCATGTAGGCATCCTTATGATTTGTAATTTACCCTCCAAGATTTAGTTTGATACGGGCGCCTCGCACTCGTTTATCGTAGAATCTCTAGTGCGTAAGCTGAATTTAGAAGTCTTTCCAGAGACAGTACCACTGGAAGTCATGATGCCGAATGGATCCCTTCTGCAGACCAAAGATAAGTGCAGGGTACCAGTGCAGTTTGGTGACACCGAGATTATCGTGGAAGCTTTGCAGCTACCTATTGCAGGATTCGACATGATCTTTGGAATGAAGTGACTTTCGACAGTCAACGCCAGGATTGACTGTAGGGCGAAGCAGATACAGTTTGAGGGTCCTAACCAGACTGCATTTTCTTTTCAGGGCTTGAAGGGAGTAGTGAAGATGATCATCTCCGCAGTCCAAGCTAGAAGGTGCATCAGTAAGGGTTGTGAAACCTTTGTAGTATTGATGAACGCGGAGGCTAAGGCTGACTTATCAGAGGTACCAGTTGTGCAGGATTTCCTCGATATGTTCCCGGAAGAGCTCCCTGGTGCCCCTCCAGATAGAGAGATTGAGTTCCCGATAGATTTGCAGCCCGGGGCTACACCGGTAGCCAAATCCACCTACCGGATGGCTCCAAGGGAACTAACGGAGTTGAAGAGCCAGTTGCAGGAGTTGCTTGATTTGGGCTTTATACGTCCCAGTACTTCACCTTGGAGTGCTCCAGTACTATTCGTGAAAAAGAAGGATGGTAGTCTGAGACTGTGCATAGACTACCGTGAGTTGAACAAACTGACAGTAAAGAACAAATACCCGATTCCCAGGATTGATGATTTGTTCGACCAGTTGGTGGGCTCATGGACCTTTTCCAAGTTAGATTTGAGGTCGGGCTACCATCGGTTAAAGATTTGGGACGTGGATGTTCAGAAAACGGCTTTCAGTACCAGTTATGGACACTTCGAGTTCGTGGTCTTGCCGTTTGGGCTGACCAATGCCCCTTCAGTATTTATGAACCTGATGAACAGGGTATTTCGAGAGTACTTTGATCGTTTTGTTATCGTTTCTATCGATGACATCTTGGTGCTCTCAAGGAGTGCAGAAGATCATGCCGTACACCTCAGGACTGTATTGAGCACCCTCAGGAAGAATCAGTTGTATGCTAAGTTTTCTAAATGTGAGTTCTGACTTTCAGAGATTGCATTCTTAGACCATGTCATCAGTCAGCAAGGGGTTAGTGTCGATCCGAAGAAGATAAAGGTCATTAAGAATTAGCCATGTCCGACGACAGTTTCAGAGATTTGTACCTTTTTGGTTCTAGCTGGTTACTACAGGAGATTCATCAGGGATTTTTCAAAGATAGCCTTACCACTGACTTCCCTCACCAGGAAGAGTAAAAGCTTGGATTGGACAGTTGAGTGTGAATTGGCTTTTGAGGACTAGAAGGGTAGGTTGATGACCGCATCGATCTTGAGTTTACCTTCAGGGCCTGACGAGTTTCAGATTTATAGCGATGCGTCAGATCAGGGTTTGGGCTGTGTCCTCATGCAGCATGAAAATGTCGTAGCCTATACCTCAAGACAGTTAAAGGTTCATGAGAGGAACTATCCCGTGCATGACTTGGAGCTTGCAGCAGTCATACATGCTCTGAAGATATGGATGAACTATCTCAATGATGTTCGTTGTGAGATCTTCACTGATCATAAGAGCCTCAAGTATATATTTGATCAGCGGGAGCTCAATTTGAGGCAGCGCAGATGGTTAGAGTTTCTATCAGACTACGACGTAGACATTTAGTACCATCCAGGAATGACGAACGTTATAGCTGATGCCCTTAGCCGTAGAGGTTCGTGTTTTTTCATTCTCACTCAGCAGGAGGAGTTAGTGCGGGAACTGGAAAGACTGGATGTCACCGTTGTGGCACGCTATAGTTTTGGTTCTGCAAGGTTGAGTTGGATGGAGATTACCTGCGACACTAAGGATAGAATCAAGACAGCTCTACCGTTGGATCCGAAGATGGCAGAGAATTGGGTGTCAGTGCAGACGGGTCAGAAGGAGAGATTCACTATTCAGGATGATTTATTATTGTTTAATGGCAGGGTGTGTATCCCCGATGTTAGTCACCTTCGCGAGGATATTCTATTTGAGGCACACAATTCCAGATATTCTATACACCCGGATAACACGAAAATGTATGCAGATCTCAAGAAGGTAGTCCGGTGGCCGGACTTGAAAAGTGATATTGCAGATTATGTAGGGAAGTGCGAGACGTGCAGGTTAGTTAAGGCCGAGTGCCAAAGGCCTGGAGGCAAGTTGCAGCCACTTTTCATTCCCGAGTGGACTTTTGAGGATATATCCATGGACTTCATCCATGGTCTGCCGAGATCTCAGAGTGGGAATGAATTTTTCTCGGTTATAGTAGATCGACTTTCTAAGGTCGCCCATTTCATTCCTCTTAAGAGGATAGATCAGGATCCCAGATTAGCACAGTTATACATATACGAGATAGTTCGACTTCACGATGTTCCCAAGATTATAGTTTCAGACCGAGATGGCAGATTCACCTCCAGGGGGTGGAGATACGTTCAAGAGCGTTTGGGTACCAGATTACATTTCAGCACCGCTTTCCATCCCCAGACCGATAGACAGACTAAGCGCACAAATAGGACTTTGGAGGATCTGCTACGGATGTGCATTTTGAACTTTGAAGGAAAGTGGGAGAAATATGTTACTCTTGTGGAGTTCTACAATAACAGTTTTCAGACGAGTATTGAAATGGCGCCGTTCGATGCCCTCTATGGTAAACGTTGTCGGACACCGTTGTGTTGGACTGAAAGTGAAGAAAGATCTACCATCAGGGAGTCATGGATTGATAAAAGCGCTGACAGAATCAAGCACATTCAAGAGCGTATGAAGACAGCTCAGGATCGCCAGGCCAAGTATCATGATCAGAAGCACAGGTCAGTAGAATTCAGAGTTGGAGACTATGTTTATCTGAAGGTCAGACCAGTCAGAGGAGTCTCTAAAATAAAGCGGATGAAGAAACTGAGCCCCAGATTCGTTGGTCCTTTTGAGATATTGAAAAGAGTTGGTGAGGTTGCTTATAGGTTGGCCTTACCTGAGGAAATGAGTGGTGTACATGAGGTATTTCACGTCTCCTATCTGAGGAGAGCAATCAGAGATTCCAGCCAGATCATCACTACCGAGGAAGCTCCAATCGAGACAGATCTTAGTATTGTGGTTAGACCAGTCAGAATCGTGGATTCAAGGATACAGAAGCTCGGGAATAGAGAGATTCGCATGATCAAAGTCCTTTCGATGAATTGTGGCCGTCCAGAATATACTTGGGAGCGAGAGGATGAGCTTAGGAGCAATGCAGACTATTCTTTCCTCTTCGATTCAGGTATGGTAACAATTTTCGAGGACGAAATTTTTTGTTAGGAGGGGTGATTTGTAACATCCGTTATCTGACGCGAAATTATTTTAATTGTAGGGTCAAGTCGCGACAAATTTTGATCGAGACGGCGCGTCGTCAAGATACGATATTAGTGTAGTCAAAAGGTCGCATTCATTAATTTGTGAATTATGTTAGTCATATTGATAGTGAGACGTATTTTAATTTAGTGATGAAGCGCGACAAATTTTTATGCTGAATAAGAGGTAATGTGAAATATCACAGTTTGGGGTGCAAATAGCGAGTCTCAAAACCCCCCTCTCCTCATGCGGTTATCAAAACCGCAAAGCTCGTGAATGTAAATCCCGTAAATCTCATTTCACGGGAGAAACCGCAGCCGAGCCCGACCTCCCGTTCCGCACGCCATGTCGCCCGAGCCGACGCCTTCCGCAAGCCCTAGCCGACGGCCGATCCCCCTCCAGAACCCCTCACCGACCTCTCCTCTTTACTCTACGGGCGCTGGTGGGCGTTCCTTTTCCTTCCTTGGTCGTGGAAGAACTGATTTCAACCCTAACCTGTGGAAGTTGAACGTTTTGGTTCCGGTGAGTTCGTTTTCTCCCTTTTCTCCATTCCTTCATGGAAATCCTTCGATTTGGAAGTTAATATGAACAAGGTTTTTTTTCCTCTTGCCCTAATTAGGTTTTGGAGTACCAAATCCACCGGGAAATTGGAGTTGGGCGCATTGGGAGCATCAATCCCTCTCACGTAAAGGTAATACGCTATGTTAGCCGTTAATTTTGGATTATCCTAGTATTTTGGAATTTTTCCCAACGAAAACCCTAAGGGGAAAATGCAAGATTTAAGTGTTGCTTGGTTTGCAGATTTGTGGTGGCCTCGAAACAAGATTTCGGAAGCCCCCAGCAGTCGAATTTTCTTGGGAAAATCAAATGTCACCGCGCCGAGAGTACGAGCGCCGCACCACTACTATAAGGAAGTCTAATTCCTGTTAGTTAGACATAACAAGAAAAGTATTTTGTATACGCATGTGTAGGCTTTGTACAAATATCATGGTCATGCATAGAAAAGTGTGGGGGTAGGAAAACAGTCGCGAAAAATGTGTAGGATGACACCCTTCTCCAAGACCAAAGTAGTCAGATCATGAACAGTAACATTAGGTACGAAACCTTTACTCGCGTACATAAGCTTGAAATTTGTCCAACCAAGGGCGCGAATGTCCCTTTTAGTCGACCACGAGAAAGTCAAGGGTCGCTCAGTAGTACACCAAAAGAGATGTCTCATGCAGAGTAGCATCAGACCAAAAAGATCGGTAAGCACATATAAGTCTTTTCGTGCTAGGTAGAGACGCAATACCTTTCTCATAAGGCACATGATACCCTATGAGCAGTACAGTCTTGGGAGTTGACTTTCCTTTGAGACAGTTAGCAGATTCGAGACCGTGTCAGCGCGACACTAGAACATTTGAGTTCGTCAGATGGTCTCGGGTCGTCAGTTTCAGATGCGCGTTAGGAGCTACTCTGGCTAGAGCCTTCTAAGTAAATGTGTAGGCTAGAAACCGCCTAAAACTCAAGTATAGACCTGACGTGAGACAGTACACTAGTTAGTGAACGTCGGGACTTGTGAAAATATAATGAGAGCTCATGAACGTAGAGCGAGTAGGTCTGTTGACCAGGGAGCATAGTAAACGCATGCATATCATAGCATAAAAATTTTGATGAACAAAACCAGTTTTCAAAAGTCATGCATTCATCATTTAAGAAAAAGTTTTTAGTGTCACTAGGAGTAGTTATTTTTCCTTACTCTGACCCCTTGTGGGCAATGTTTTTACAGGTGACCCAGGTGAGAAACTACGCCTAGGATGAGCGTTTTGTGGAGTCAGTTTGTAGTAGCCTCCACTTTCAGTTTTCTCTTTTTCAGCATGTATTTGTAAATATGGACAATGTACCATGTTAATGTTTTATGTCTTTTATCAGACTTATTATATTACTTCAGAATTTTAATCATTTCACTTCTATTCATGTTTAGTGGCTCTGTGAATCCAGATATCAGGTACGTGGTTACCCTTAATTTACTTTTTTAGTTTCCGTTGTAAGTTTTCAAATTTTTAGTAGCTTCTACTTTATACCTGCTGTGTACTAGTTTTGATATTGTTTCCTAATTCTCCTTATATCGCTGACCCGGTCGAATGACTGATTATTGTAAAACTGGTAAGGAGTGTTACAAGACATGCGGTAGAGAGATAGAATGGGCCCGACAGAAAGGAGCAATTTAAGTGGAAGAGTAAATAAGATAGGTGAAAAGTGTTGGTGTGGAGCGCAGGTGGAGGGCTCGAGGCAGAGGAGGTGAGGTCATTGAGGATCACAAGATGGACGGGGAGTAGGGGGCTCGTGTTGTGGCCGATAGTGGTAGAACAAAAGGGGTGTTGGGATGGGAGGAGGCTGTCATGGTGGCAGTGGGACGCAGGGGCCAGGGAGGAGGAGGACTGTTGGGGGGTAGAGAAGCGAATATGGGTTGTAATGGATCGGGGGCTGGACAGTCTATATCTGGACTGTTTTGGGAAGGGAGGGATGTGAGGGTGGATCCACAGGGTGGGGAAAAGTTGACAGCAAGGCTGGGAGTTGTGCTGGAGGAAGCCGCTGTTGTAGGGGGAAACTAGGCTGGCAACGACTGGCTGGGAGTGTGGAGGGGAGGCGACAGGGGATGTGCTGGAAGGAGGGAGAACTCGACTGTTAGGGGAGTAGGTTGGTGTGTGCTGCAGGTGGTCCCACGGTGGAGGATTTGAGGGGCAACATGCAACTTGAATCAACAGTGGTTATCATAGTTGCGGCGGCTGTTTGGGAGGCAGTGGAGTGACAGGAAAGAGGTTTGACGTGGGGTGAAGGGGGCTAGGGTTAGAGGGAACCTTAAGGGGGAAGATATCGTCGTGCCCCATCATCGACTGCTATGATTGATCGGATGTGGGGTCACTAAAATACAACAAATATAAACCAAAAATACTAAAGCGTATATGATTTTGACTCGCAACACGAATCTGGACGCATCTGCGGAGTCGGATCATTGATTCGGACACGCCATATATGGTAAGTCGCCAAATCAGCCCCGAACGGGCCCAAAACTCGCCCTCCGTTGCAGCTCCATGTCTCTGCTCCGCATCATTCTCCCCGGCTTGAAAGAATTCATTTCCTGATGAATAAAGATTGGAGTTCTTTCGATGTAAGCCAGGTAAGACTTGATGTGGCCCACCAGAGGTCGTCCAAGTGTCGTCAACGGAAAAGTGCCATCGTCAATCAACTCCCCCGATTGAAAAGTTGTCATCTCTGGTGAATAGAGATGGTCGTACCGAAGTCAAAGTCTAAAGGTGAATCGATCAAGCTCTGCTGCAAGTATCCAGATATCATCAGTGTCTGTAGTAGGAATGTACTAGTGAAATCTGGTCTCTGTAATACTTTCAGCGCTCAACTCGCGAGTGGTGGATCCCGATGCAATCGACGGTACCATAGGTGGAACCAAAGAAGTTGAGTCCCCAGGTAGGAGGGTGTAGGAAATGGGTGAACTGCGGTGGCCATCATACAAGGGTGGGCTATGAGGGTGGTAAGGCAACGGGAGTGGAGGTGTGGGCGGCTGGGGGTCCCCACCATTTGGATCCACATACTCGCAAGGCTTGCAGCATGGAGTCAGATCTTCAACATTAAATATCAGATGGATGTCCATAGTTGCAGCGATATCAAGATCAACGGTATTTGCTTTGATTCTTCTCATTATTATACAAGGATCCATTCGCCTAACACTCAAACTTTTAAGAAGTCTCACACGGAGCCTCACAACACAGATTCTCACCATCACCTGCTCACCTTCATGAAATACCTGCACTTGTCAGGGAACACACACATGTGATATACAAGATTTATTACTAGGGATGTGCATAAAAAACCGAAACTGACCGAACTGTACCGAACAGATCCAACCGAACCGACTGGTTCGATTTCGGCTTCAAGTGATCGAAAACCGATCTCATTTCTGTTCGGTTCAGTTTGCACATGGTGCAAGTCGAAAATAACCAAACCAAAATATATAATGCTACTTCTGTAGAATGATTCACCTTCCACTACAAGTGAATGTTTTGTAGTGCCTCGTATTACTAGTTTAATAGCTTTTGTAGTTTTGCTTAGCTCCAGTTTGAATAGTTCTAAAATTTTTTGTGCACTAGTTAATCTAAATGTTCTCCTTATAATTTAAAAATCTAAAACAATTTAACGAAAGAACTCATGTACATAAAAAAAAATAAAACAAATTCGAGGCAAATGTAGAAAATCGAACCGACAGGTTAAAAACCGAACCGAACCGATTGGATTCAGATCGGTTTTGGTTTTGGGTGTGTAAAAACCGATGCTATTCGGTTCGATTTTGGTTTTACAAAAAACAGAACCAAAATTGAATCGCTTGCAGGCCTATTTATTACCATTATAGATTCTTTGTCAGACTGACTCATGTCATGTATGCCAACGATGAACAAATAACTCAACAGACACATGCAAATGAAGAATAAACGACGCAACAGACTCACGTCAATGATGCAAATGAGACACGACAGATACAACATGCTCTCTATGGGAGAATCTAATAATGACCGGGGTGTGTTTAAGATGTGGTGGCCTATCCAGATGCTCTCTCGGTGGAGTGCAAAAAAACTCATCCAGTGTACGACGAGTGTTCAGCTGACCGTGTGAGACATCTACACTCAAATATGAGCTCGTAAAGAGCCAATGTCTCTCAGGGAACATGACACATCAGTGGGCTCACCAGGAGGTGTGCATGAAAAGTTATCGCAAATGCGACGACCATCTGAGCGAAAATCATGCGCATCGACAAAAAGACGTGGCTATATAGTGTGGTGAGTGTCCCCAAAAATAAAGAATATGTCTGATGGGTCAGCAGGCAATGCATCCTAAAACTCATCGAGAGTGCGGAGTGTCACAAGATACGATCCCAAAATGTCAGGGCTATGCTCACGTTTACTCGAGGAAGGCTCTAAATACTTGACGCTCCACACAATATCCATCCTTTGGGGAAAGACAATGAACAATAATGGAAGAGGTGTCAATAAAACGATACTCATACATAACTGGCTCACCTGAGTCTCATCCTCACCAGGATGTGGCAGATCATCAGAAGGCTCAACAGGGGCTCGTCATCAAACTCGTCACTCGGGTCAAATTCCTCCAGATGAGCACCATCGTAAGGGGTCGTGTCCCATGAACGGATGACATAGACACTACGAGCTCAACCCCAGGCTCTGGGCTCCAGATTGTGATGTGAATTGGAGCAATGACAAGGGGAGAGGGACATAGAACTACTCTCAAGAATGGGTATGCAGGCGCGATGTCAAGAGATGAGTCTAGGGTATGGGTGCTAACTAACCCAGGACATGGATGAAGGGGGGGGGGGGGGGGGGGCAGGCGAGGGACACAACACTACAGACTCAATAGGTTGCTCAGACTCGCTCTCAATCGAGATCACCGATGACAAGAGACGAGTCAAAAACAAGTGACAGCCCACTCATTGGACTACGTACCTCACCGGGTTGAGACAAATCCATATAAGGTATCATTTCGATCATGTCTGGCGGAAAATGGTATGCAAAGTGGTGACTTTTGTGTGGGAGGGACTTGTACTGCGGAGGTCAAGGTGAGAATCCAATCGACCAGCTCTTGCGGATCTCAAAGACTGTTCATAACGAAGGACGAGCTGACCTCAGTACATATGTTAGATCGAAGCCCAAAACAAAATCGGGAAGTGGTCATTGTTGGGTCCTCTCGGATATCACTTCTCATAACTAATTCATCAAAACATCAATGTACTCAGCGACAGACATGAATCCTTGCTGAAGGAAAAATAATTTCTCGAGCAAGTGACTCAGATATGACGAAGATAGACACCTCTCACACAATATACGCTTTATGTCCACCCATCTAGTGATGCGATGAAGATAATCTTGCTCGCGGGTCCTCTCCATGCTAGACCAATACGCTCTCGCTTGATGTAGAAGTAAGTTTCGCAAACTTGACATGGTGCTTACTGAATAATTCATGACGATCAAGATAATACTCCATATCCACGAGCCAAAAACTGAGACTCGGAACTCGATGAGCAGTCAAAAGAAGGCGCATCAGTACGAAACTAACATACGAGATATCTCTCAAAACGGCGATCCTCATGATAATCATATCTAAGGTAATCGAGTCGTCGAAGGATCAACACGATCAACTCGCGTGCAAGGATATGAATGACAACAATCATCATACTGATCGTTTCTAGCATAGTGGGGTCGTGTCGGCGGGTTAACACGATCTCTGAAAATGGTGTGCTGCGATCGAGAATAGTCGTCGTAGTAACGTCAGGATCTCCTTGACGGGGCTCTATGAGAGCGGGTGTAAGTGAACTCGAAACCTCCAAATTGAGGAGGGGAATATTGATGAAACCTAGACATAATGAAGACATATAGACTGTAAAACAATGTATCAAGAAAGTGCTCACAACCTGCCTCTGATACCAATTGATGCAAGACGAATCAATAGGCGGCGGATAGACGGTGACCTAACCCTACATGTCATGCAAATCCGACGATGTAAATTCAAAATAGATAATAAATAATTAAATCTCACGCAGATATTTCAAAGCAAAGAAAAATAATTTATTTAAACGAGTAAGTTTTGATTTTCCTCCACGTGAAGGGCCAAAGCACAAGCGCGGGACGAATCAGACCTTCTTGTAGTTAGAGACTTTTCAGGGAACACATAATATAATAAACTATAATCTCAAGCAAACACATGATATTTAAACCATAACAATGTTTACAATCCAAAAACCAATACAAAAACACAACACAAATATAAAGGTTGCTGCCAAAGAAATAGATCTGAACGTTGGAGGACTCAAATAGGGATTACGGTAGTGGATGGACCGGATCGGGCAAGGGAAAGGCTTGATAAGGGCTGGAATGTCCCAAATCTGGACAGATTTGGCGATGATCGGGTGTTGGGAGGTGGATTCATGAGTTGGGGGATTGGTGACAGCAAATAGGGGGTGGGGAAGGGTAGATCTGGGCTGGAGTACCCCAAATCTGGGTGGTGGAGGGGCGGTGGCAGCAAGTGAGGAGGCGGCTAGCTGTTCTGGGAGAGGGAAATAGGGTGGCAGCTGCTGGACAGGGAGGGAGGGCTCTTACATGGGTTCTGGGTAGGGAACTAGGGCCGTTGGATGATGGGTGAGGTTCGGCGAACAGGGGTACAGAGGGTGCGGGTGGGCTGGGGCTGAGCAGAGGGAGGGAGGCGGCTGTTGGTAGGCAGCTGGAGGGGTGGAGGTGGCCGGGCAACCTGCTGGTAGGCGGCTGGAGGGATGGAGGCGGCTGGACAGTTGGCTGACAGGCGGATGGACAGCAAGGAAGGAGGGGAATAGGGCTGGAAAATCAAAAAAAGATACAACTTACCCAATGAGTCGTCACCAAGGAGGCTACACGGAGTCGGCACCGTGGAGGGGATCACCAAAATGAAGGAATTCTCTTCTCCAAACATTTAGCAATCCCTAAAACCAGCCCACTACCTATCTATTTATAATAAAAGAAGAATTAGGGCATCCCACGATCGACGACTATGATTGGCCGGAGGTGGGACCACTCAAATACAACAAATATAAACCAAAAATACTAAAATAATATATGATTTTGACTCGCAACACGAATCCAGACGCATCTGCGGAGTCCGATCATCGATCCGGGCACGCCATATATGGTAAGTCGCCAAACCAGTCCCGAACGGGCCCAAAACTTGTCCTCCGCTGCGGCTCCATGTCTCTGCTCCACATCACCCCTTCTCGCCAAGAGAGGACCAAAATACTAAGACTACAAAAGATAAAAAAAACTCATAACCTAAGGGCTCCTTATATAGACGAAACCCTTGTTACAGAACAAAGACACTAAATGATGAAACAACACATAATTAACACAATGTTAATGCAAAGGTAAACACGTCAAGAGAGACACTCGCGAGATGAGGCCAATCGTCTGAGCGCAGCATGTGATACGTCTGTCATACGTATACATATCAGATTAGGGTTTAGGATTAGTCAAAAAAATTAATTCTTCGGTCAAGAATTTAAGCAGAACCATTATCTATGTATTCTCTTACCAAAACTAAAAAAACATCTCATTTGATGTATGATGGAAATATTATCCACCTCCTTGGGTAGGTTTTATAGGTCTTCATCTAAACTAGAAGTAAAAAAAGGGCAGCCCGGTGCGCAAATCATCCCCGCTCAGCGAGGGTCCGAGGAAGGGTCCCACCACAAGGGTGAAATGTAGGCAAACCTTATCATAAACCTCAGTTTTGAACTGCAAGTCTACTATAATAGACCCCTAGAGAAGGTCAAAGCTCTCATAGAAAGGTATATGGGAATAGAATAGTTGAATAATAATTTCATGTCCGGCTGGAACACAGCATAACAATATTAGACGTTCGAGCGATTATCAATCACATCAAGCTTTGTCCTTTTCAGTAACTTTGGAGAAATTTTAAATAAAATTTATTTCATTTTCTGAACTAAATGGAAACTTTGTCCACTGTACACAGTAAATGCAGATGCATATCTTCAAACCTGCTTCTTAGTTCTGACAAGGCCTTGCCTATATACCTAACCCCTTGAATATTCTTGCAGTAGTTTAATCAAAGATAACAATAATGGCCAGGCCATGTTATACATCAAACTATTGGTATATAATGACATTAGAATAATCAACTCGGTTGTAATGGAAGGAAATTTTAACTAGAACAATAGGTGCTGACCGAAATATGGTAAAAAAAAGTTTCATCATAGAACAAAACAGAGAAGAAAAAAACTGAAGAAAATCTCATGGAATAAAAAATAGAAGAGAGTATTATTTCAGAATAAAGAATAAACAAGCATACAGTGAAAGAACCTTATCTATTCCTTCAAGTAATCCTGGACAAAAAAAGATAACTACACTGCATGCTCAATAATCAATTACTATAACAAGAATGAACATCATGTATAATGAGAAAGAAATCCACGCTTATTAAACCATACAAATATGAACATAGTGAACTTACTCAGGATCCAGGTAACCAGCTGTTCCTCTTACTTCCAAAGAAGCACCACTATCCCCTTCTTGAGGCGCATATTTAGAAAACCCCAAATCTGCCATTTTACCACACATACTATGATCGAGAAGAATATTGCTCGACTTCACATCACGATGAATAATGCATCGTCCAGGAAAGGTATGCAAATACAGTAACCCTGAAGAAAATACATAAAAATTATGGTCTTTACTTCATTCATCATTTTGTTGCCTTCACTTTACACTGTTTCAATAAGCCTGCCCCAACTGCTGAGGTTGGCTATTGTCCGTTACCAAATAAGTAAAAAAAAAAGAGTAAATGACATGCTAAGTTAGACCCTTGGTGCCCCATGAAAGTGTCGAACTGGTACATTCACAAGCAGCATATTAAACTACTATAGCTCAAAATATAGCTTATATTTATTGACAAAGGTTTTCGTGAAACGCAGATATGAATACCTATAACTATCTTCAGAAACTTTAAAAAACTCTTTAGGAAGTATAAATTCTGTTATACCAAGGAATGACCAAAATATTACACAATTTGACAAATAAAACTTGCCAGGTACTGCGGAGGTAAACTGTAAGGGGCCAGAAGAATAAATGGAATCCCAAGCATGAAAACATAATTTCTACAAAATAAAATTTTGGTAAATTTTCACCATGATGCTGTCTCCTATTTGGGACTAATACATTCACTTTGTAAATAGATGAACTAGGCATTCTATTTCCTGTACCACACTAACACTTACAGAATAGTCAGATTTCTGAACACCTTAAATGAAGAACTAGTTTTCTTGCCGCTCTTTCTTGGCAAATGAACTCCCCCTCAGGGTCTAGATCTCCTTAAATACAACATACAAATGTCACGGGAGTAGAGATTTATGCACATAAAAAGAATACATACATACAAATCTGTACAGAAAATGATCCAAGTAGTCCATGCCAGTTGAATCATTAGTTGAAATTAGGAAAAGAAGTTCAATGTTTATTCTTCAGAATAGGTTGAAAAAGTGTGTTCACAAAACCGGATACAAGATGAGAGAAAAAAATCTGAAAACAATATTGATAGGAGTATTCTTGCCTCTAGCAGCACCTAGTGCAATGGAAAGTCGTGTTGCCCAGTCCAGAACTTTTCTTTGTGATGCCTCACCTGCCAAAGCATTAAATTATAAAGCAAAAAAAAATGAATGGCTAACTAAACAAGTGGGGTAGAAAGATGAATACCATATAGCCGTTCTTGTAAAGAGCCATTGGACATGAAAGGGTAGACTAAAATTTGTTGATCATTTTCACAACAGTAGCCAAGGAGGGGAACCAAATTCTCGTGCCGAAGTTTAGAAAGAAGGTTAACCTAGCAAATGAATATGCGTTATCCAAAAAACCTTAGCATATCTTATTTATATATGACTAAGACATCAAATTTGTCAAAAAAAAAGAAGTCACTTAAAATTCTTAAAGTGGGAATAGCATTGAACTATAAGCCAAACTGCACAAATGACATGTCCTCGCCAATGCAGAGTTCTATGCTGAAAGGTTATTGAAAAGTGTAGGAAAACGTGAACCTTATATGTAATTTCTCAAATATCAAATACAAAGTATGAGTACATATTTATAGGAGGGAGAAAGAGAGAGGAAAGCCCTATACATGATGTGGGACTAAAGAGAGTAGAGAAAATAATAATAAAATAAAAAGGAATGGGTCATTGGAACATTGTTACATGTGCTTTTCCAACACTCCCCCGCAAGCTGGAGCGTACAAGTCATATGCACCCAGTTTGGACAGACACTGATAAAATAAGGTACTCGATAAAGCTTTTGTGAGAATATCAACAACTTGATCAGTGCCCGAAACATGTTTAAGTCTAGTTTCTTCATTTGAACTTTCTCCCGAATAAAATGACAGTCTACTTCGATATGTTTCGAGCGTTCGTGGAAGACCGGATTCTTTGCTATGTGTATGGCCACTTGACTGTCACAAAACAGAACAACAAAAGAGGGAAGTTTAACCCCCAGATCAGCAAGGAGGCTTTCAAGCCATGTGAGTTCTGAGACAACTGATGTCATCGATCGGTATTCTGCTTCCGCTGAAAATCGAGCAACCACTGCTTGTTTCTTACTTTTTCATGTAATGAGATGACCTCCAAAATATGTACAAAAACCATTGGTTGACCGCCGATCGTCCAAGAAGCCGGCATAATCGGCATCTGAATATGCAACCAATGTTGGAGTAGAGGTGGAGGTTTTGTATACCAGTCCTTGACCCGGAGCTGCTTTAAGGTATCGAAGAATACGTTCAACAGCTTGAAGATGAGAGACTCGGGGAGCATGCATGAACTGTTGAAATTTGTGAAGTGAAAGTGGTTGATGGGCAGACCGGGAGGCCTGAGCGGTCAGAGTCCACGGACTGGGCGGACTGGGCGGGCTGCTGTTATGCGTCCTGGTGATAGGCCTGGTTGGGTTGGTTGTTCATGAGCGGTTTGGTCGGCCTGGTGAGCGGCCTGTGCGGACTAAGTCCGCGGCCTGGGCGGACTGCTGCTTGCGGACATGGTGTTTGCTGTTTTGTTGGCTTGGATGATTAAGGAGCGGCCTGAGCAGACAAAGGTTTGCGGGCTGAAGGCAGTGCTCCTTGTTCAGTGATCGTGTTGCAAGCTTGTGTTAACCGGCGGATTGGGTCCTATCCGCGGGAGGCTTGCGGACTGGCGTGTCCGCGGTGTCCACTGTTGCAGACTGGCCTTAGAGGTTGGTTGTGGCCTTGCCGAGCTCTGTTAGTACAGCAGTGTTGTTGCTGTGGCGGACTGGTGTTTGGAGTCCGGCAGATGGCCGCTGCGTTGGGCAGTCGTGCGAGTAGCTTGCGGACTGCCTTACTCTGGCGAGATGTTGGCGGTCTGTGTTGCTTGGATGATTGGCGGTTTGGGCGTTGTCTGCCAAGCTCGCGCTAGGCCCATGGTGTTTACTGGACTTGGTCACATTCTGTGACAAGTCCAGTGTGTCCGCTGTATTCGCCAAGTCCGCTGTTGACCGGGCGGACTGCCTTTGGTCGTGGGCTTGTGGCGGATGGAGGCGTTGCTCTTGGACTGTGCGGGCTGCCTCTTGTATGTGCGGACAGTCACTGAAGGTGGATGTTGCTGTCCTGCGATGTTTGCGGGCTCTGCGGGCTGGTGCCTTGTCCGCATAGCTTGGGCGGACTGATGAGGGTTCGCCTAAAGGTGCATCGCTATTGCTCCTGGCGGTTTCTTCCTTGGAATCCGGCTAAGTCCTTGCAGACTCAGCGGACGGAGGTTTTGCTAGCGTGCGGGCTGGGGTGGTGATTCTATGCACTAGGGTGGTGACCACACTCCTCACCTCGCCTATAAATAGACCCCCCTGGCACGTCTACAGTAACTGAGTGAACAGTAAGTGGGGGCTTGGTCAAAGTGCTGCGGTCTCAGTTTTACTGTCCGCGCGGATTGAATCATAGTTAACTGTTTGTTGTGTGCAGGTCGCGCGGCTAGCTTCAAGGAGCCAGGAGTTTGGTTTTGACTTCGGTCAAGTACTTGAAAGTGTGCGGTCTCTGCGGTCTCAGCAGGTCGCTCTGCGGCTTGTCAGTTCTCTGCTTCAGCTTTGCCAAGTTCCAATTACCTGTCCGCCGGTCTCAGGCGGGTAGGCGGTCTGTTCATCAGTTCATCAACATTACGCGAATAACGGAGTGTCCGCGCGGCCTCGCGGTCTCAGGCGGACTCCTGTTCTATTCGGCGTGTAGCAGCTAAAGTTCGGGCGGTTTCAGCGACTAGGAGAACACGGCGGTCTCGGCGGTCTGCAGTTCTGTTCTCTCGGCTTGTTTTGGACTTTCTGTTTTGTAGCTTTTGTACTGGCGAAATCATGTCTCGCAATGTATACTTCGCCTTGTAAAGAAGTTAATGAATAAGATCTGCTTGTTCTTCCATGTGCATGTTGTGTTAAGTGTTGCTCCTTGAGATTTCAGCTTGATCAAAGTGTGAACTGGGTAGTGCAGAGAATATTAATTTGGCTTTGGGCTATCTTGCTGACCACTTTGAGAAAATTTAACATGAACCAACTAACAACCCCAACAACGAACGATATATCCGGCCTTGTGACCGTTAGGTAGATCAATTTTCCCACAAGGCGACGATAGTATTCCGGGTTTTGGAGAAGCAGATCAGCATCAGAGGCATGAGCACATAGCTTGTGATTTGCATCCATCGGAGTAATTGTCGGCTTGCATCCGGACTGGCCAGCATCTTTGAGGAGGTCAAGACAATACTTCCGTTGGGAGAGGACAAGTCTATCCGGACGTCTTGCGACCTCAAGATTGAGGAAGTAGCGAAGATGCCCCAGGTCTTTTGTCTGAAACACGGTGCTAAGGTGTTGTTTGACCGCTTGAACCCCCTTCGAGTCATTCCCAGTAAGTAGGATGCCATCAACATATACTAACAGAAGAACAGTTCTTGTTGCCCGGTGTTGAGTAAATAAGGAGAAGTCTGCTGAGCTCCGAGTGAAATCCAAGTCCCGAATAACCTTACTGAACTTGTCAAACCACGCCCGAGAGGATTGTTTGAGATCATAGATGGATTTCTTCAGAAGACACACACGAGACTCCTCGTGGTCTCAAACCCGGGAGGTTGGTGCATGTAGACGGTTTCCTGAAGATCGCCATTCAGGAACGCATTCTTGATATCCAGCTGATGAAGGGGACAGTGGCGATGCACAGCCACTGAGAGAAGGACGCGAACGGTGTTGAGCTTGACCACCTGAGAGAAAGTTTCCTCATAATCAAGGCCCTGTTGTTGAGTGAAGCCACGGGTCACCAGGCGGGCCTTCAGACGGTCAATGGTGCCATCAGGAGCGTGTTTGATGACGAAAACCCACTTACACCCAACGGGTGTCTGATCAGAAGGTAAAGGGACGAGGACCCAGGTTTGGTTAGCCCAAAGGGCCGTCATTTCTTCTTCCATAGCGGCCCGCCAGCCGGGATGTTGAAAAGCCTCCTGCACAGAATTAGGCACAAATATAGAGGATAATGATGTTGCAAAGTGATGAAGTGGCGGGGAGAGGCGATGAAGAGAGACATAATTCGTCATGGGATGAGCGGCGCAGACTGGAGCCGGAGCAGCAGACCGCGGAGCGTCAGAGGTTGAAGCCGGCTGTAATGGAGCAACAGGACGAGAAGAGAGGCGAGAATAGACCTGGATGACAGGCGGCTTAGGAAGAGCCGGAGGCTGGGCAAGAGGGAGAGATGGTGGAGAAAGATGCACGACGGGCTCAGTAACAGGTATGACAGGGCGCACGATGGGCTCAGAAAAAGGTGTTGGATCCGGAGCAGAGAAGAAAGGAAGATCCTCCCGGAAGGTGACATCAGTAGAAATAGTCACCTTGCGGGTAACGGGCGAATAACACACGTAGCCTTTTTGAGCGCGCAAATAGCCCACAAAGACATATTTGGCCGCACGGGGATCCAACTTGTCCATAGACGGGCCTAGGGCGTGAACGTAGCACGTACACCCAAAGATGCGGGGAGTAAGAAAGAAGGCCAGAGTGGAGGGAAATAGAAGGCTGAACGGAGTAGCATTGTGGAGGACGGAGGACGGGAGACGGTTGATGAGAAAACAGGTCGTGGAAAGTGCAAAGTGTCAATATGGTTTAGGAACCCGCATTTGAAGCATAAGAGAGCAAGCCACATTAAGGAGATGACGATTTTTACGCTCCGTGACACCGTTTTGTCGAGGGGTATAAGCACAAGATGTTTGGTGAATGACCCCAAACTCAGAGCAGAGGGTCGCAAAATCATGGTCAGTGTACTCACGCGCATTATCAGTGGGAAGAGTTTTGATGGGCACGGAGAATTGAGTGCGAGTCTCAAGCAAGAAGGCCCGGAATACGCGGGGAAGCTCGGAACGATCACAAAGGAGATACAACCATGTCATGCGGGAATAGTCATCTACAAAAGTAAGAAAATAACGATAGCCATAAATACTAGGAATCTTGTACGAACCCCATATATCGGAGTGAACCAAAACAAAACGAGCAGAACTCTGAGTACAATGAGAAGGAAAAGATGAGCGAGGTTGTTTGCCAAAAATACATGTTTCACACTGAAAAGCAGGAAGAGAGATATCGGGGAGGGCCTTCTGGAGGACATGGCAAGGAGCATGACCAAGACGCTGATGCCAATCCTCGGAGGAGACAGATGCGAGGAGAGTAGGAGAGTCATCAAGAAGGTAGAGCCTGTTCTGCAGTCGCCCCCTACCAATGATAGTCCGCGTCTGCCGATCCTGTATCAGAAAAAAAGAAGTAAATGTCACAGATCAATGTAAGTCAGTAGTGAGGCAAACAACAAAAGTAAATTGAATGGAGAGCCCGGAACATGAAAAACCAAGCGCAGGGAAAGCGAGGAGGTGAGAGGAATATCAGCACAGCCAGAGACGTGGATAGCTGCCCCATTGGCCACAGTAATATACTTCAAATGAGGAGATGACAAGTATTGAGGCGGTCGAACAGAGGTGATGTGATGAGTGACACCAGAATCCACAATCCATCACGTGCCAGTGGAGAGGCAGGCGATACTTTCATTGGAGATGGAGGCAGCGGAGGCAACCGAGGCAGACGAGCGGCTGAGCAGGCCCTGGAGATGCTGGAGCTGAAGGCGAACCTCGTCAAGGTCAATACGAGGGGTAGAGGAGTCGATGGCAGCAACTGAGGCCAGCGGACGAGGAGGACGACCATGCTTGCGATAGCACGTAGCTGCAAGGTGCCCGTCCTTGCCGCAGAAGGAACACTTAGGTCACAGCCGGCCACCCCGGCCTCGTCCCCGAGAGTCGGAAGAAAAATCCATGGAGACAAACAATGGCTAGACGAGAAGACCAGCGAACAAAAGAAGAAGGCCGCGCGAACAACCCAGATAAGCAAGAACCCCGGACAGAGAGGAGGTCGCGCGAGTAGGGGAGACCGCGCGAACAGAGGCGAGTCCGCACGGTCACGGTGTGAACACACCAGCGGCAAGGAGGAAGCCGTAACCAAAATGTGGAGCCCGGAGGAGGCCGCGCGAGTAGGGGAGACAGCGCGAACAGAGGCGAGACCGCACGGCCACGGTGTGAACACACCAGCGGCAAGGACGAAGCCACGACAAAATGCGGAGCCCGGAGGAACAGAACAAAGGCATGACGACCAGAGAGAGGTCGCGGCGAGAAGGAGAAGGCTGGGGCAGAAGTTCGCAGGTCGCACGGTCACAGTGTGGTCGCACCAGCGACAAGAAAGAAGCTGCAACCGAAGTGCAGAAACCGAAAGGAAAGGAGGACACAGCGAGGAGAGCGCAACGGACAGAGACAAGTCGCACGAAGAGACCGCAGCGGACAAAGACAAGCCGTGTGAAGAGACCGCAGCGGACAAAGACAATCCGCGCGAAGAGACCGCAGGGAGAGAGGCAGGCCGCGCGAAGAGACCGCATCAGATAAAAAAGGGAGCCCGCAGCGGATAGAAAGAGAACGCCTTAGAACCAGCAGACCGCAGGGACCACAAGGGAGACCGCCTGGAACACCGCAGTGCAAGATAAATTTGCGGGAAGCAGAAGGCCACGCGGACAGAAACCGGAAGAAGCCGCCGATCAAAGAAGAGTGGGCCCACGTAAGAGAATGGAGAAGTCTATAAGAGGGAGGAGAAGGGAAGAGACGGTGGAGCCACAGAGGAGAAAGAAAAGAGACCGCAAGCAGGTGAGCGTGTAGAGAAAGAAGACCGCGAGGAGGTCGCGGGATGAGTGAAAGGAAGACCGCAAGGAGTCCGTGAGAAGACTGCGGATAGAGGCGGCTAAAAAATTTTAGCCAAACAGGGAGACCGCTCCCTCTAATACCACGTAGGAAAACGTGAACCTTATATGTAATTTCTCAAGTATCAAATACAAAGTATGAGTACATATTTATAAGAGGGAGAAAGAGAGTGGAAAGTCCTATAAATGATGTGGGGCTAAAGAGAGGAGAGAAAATAATAATAAAATACAAAGGAATGAGCCATTGAGACTTTGTTATATGTGCTTTTCCAACAAAAAGAATAATGCAGATTATTAACACTTTAAAGAAAAAATATAACCCTATAATGCCACAATATTAGTATAAGTTCCTCGTAGTGCGATTAGCCAACATTTCAGAAGCACTTTGGCATGTAGGTACGATTGAAGATTGCTTTAGCTTGGAAACTGCACTCTAGTTGTCAACATAAAGAGATGAGCCCAAAACATGCTTCAGGAGACGGTGAGCTTGCGGAAGAGGGAAATCTACTTGTGCATAACTCGAACAAGGCTAAGACAACATCGTCCATGTAAGAGTATATGGTTGATTGCTACTAATAAAAACAAGATTGCATTAATCAAAAAACACGGATACAATTCGGAGTAATTGTTACTAACAGGAACAAGATTGGATTAATCAAAGAACACGGACACAATCCGGAGTAAGCTCCGGCCAAGATCAAGGAGGTTAGGTCCTCCAATGATCCCCCTCTATAAAGAGAGCCCAAAACCCTAATGATCCAAAAATGCCCAACACACATACCCCTCCCCCATATTTAGATGAGGGAGGGCAACACAATTAAAAAATACTTTAATTAAATTAATTAATATTTAATTAAACAATATTAATCAATTACAACAACATTCAAGCCTTTATCCCACTATAGTGGGGTCGGCTATATGGATCCTTTGTCGTCATTGTGCCCCATCTTTTGTCATAATCTCACTAATGCCTAAGTACATCATGTCTTTCTTACAGTTTCATTCCAAGTCTTTATTGGTCTACCCCTCTCTCGTTTAACATGCCTAGTGACTAGACTCTCACAACGCCTAATAGGTGCCTCTAATGGTCTCCTTTGTACATGTTTAAATCATCTTAGACGAGCTTCTCGCATCTTCTCTGCAATTGGTGCTACTCCTGTCTTAACCCTGATACTTTCATTCCTAATTTTATCCAATCTCGTGTGTCCACACATCCACCTAAGCATTCTCATCTCCCCAACTCCCATTTTTTGCTCATGTACACAATCCACTGCCCAACACTCAGAACCATAGAACATCGCGAGACAATATTAATTAATTAACTAATAATAATCAAGTACACAAAGAGATATCACGGCGGCTTTCATGCGCACTCCCCTGACTCCTGCAAGGTTGTGTGCTCCGGCGGATACAACTTCATAAAAATATGTTGCCCTTGAAATTTGACCTTATCCCCAAGGTCAAGACTCTACAAGATTTGTCAGGGTCTTTAACAATGGTGGCAGCAGTTGAAAAAATGACTGCCGAGGGGCGAAAAAAAGTATGGTTAAAAGAAGTGGGGAGGGGATTGGGTTGCATGATGGGTGTAAGGGTGAGTGCAGGGGGTAATAAAAAAAAAGTAGGGGTCGGGCTGGCAGTGGAGTGCACAAGATAATGAAAAAAAGGAAAGGGAGACATGCTGACAGGGGTGATGATGGGGGCCAAAAGTTGGCATGAGAGAGAGGGTTGGCAGGAGGGGAGGATACGACAAGGGGAAAAGGCTGGATGGGATGGGGACGCTGGAGCGCAGGGAAGCAATGGAGTGTTGTGGTGGATTACATTGGAGCTGGATATGGGAGGAATGGAGCGCGGAGAAGAAGCCTTGCGCTGGGAGATCGGCGGAAGACGAAGAAACATCGCGGGCTAGCACTGGCAGACGATGACAGAAGAGGGATGGACGCGATCAGTGGTAGAGTCGCGGACTGACGGCAGAAGAGGGATCCTGATAGAGATGCGAGTTGCCGATGCAGGAAGCGGCACGAGCTGGAGTTGGTGAACGACGAAGGAAGAGGGATGGACGCCATCATCGATAGAGTTGCGGGCTTCGCTGCATCCGTCAAAATCGGCGCGGGCTGGATCTAGCAGTCGTCACGACGTCAGAGAAGTGCATGCAGGGTGGCAGACAGCGAGGTGAGGGAGGCAGACTATTCGTCAAGGCACCATTCGATTGCGTGGAGGCTGCATTCGATGGCAGCGAGACGGGTGTCCATCGTGACATGATCCCCGACGACGTCAAACAAGCGGGCGGGAGAGGCAGGTCGGACCATTATTACTAACAGGAACAAGATTGCATTAATCAAAGAACACAGATACAATCCAGAGTAATTGTTACTAACATGAACAAGATTGCATTAATCAAAGAACACAGATACAATCCGGAGTAAGCTCCGACCAAGACCAAGGAGGTTGGGTCCTCCAATGATCATTCTCTCCAAAGAGAGCCCAAAACCCTAATGATCCAAAGATGCTCAACACACATACCCCTCCCCCTTATATAGATGAGGGAGGGCAACACAATTACAAAATACTTTAATTAAATTAATCAAAATTAATTAATTAACTAATAATAATCAAGTACACGAAGAGATATCACAACGGCTTTTATGCGCGCTCCCCTGACTCTGCAAGATTGTGTGCTTCGGCGGATGCAACTTCGTAACAATGTAGTTCGTCCAATTGTCAGAGTTTTCTTTGACGATATGTTGGTCGAAAATCCATCTTCGACCACCCACTTGAACCACATTGCCTAGGTCCTCCAACTCTTTGACACACATTACAATGCCATAGCTTCCAAATGCCACTTCGGGCAACAACTTGAATACCTCAGCCACCTAATCTCAGTGAATGGCATTTAGTTCTACCTCTCTAAAATTGATATAATCATTGAATGGTCTGCACCGACAAACCTGTGTGTACGCTAGTACTTCCTTGGACTCACTAGATAATACGAGCGATTCATAAACACTACACCAATATTGTGTGTCGCTTATTGAGCAACTATTTATGTTGGTCATAACCTATGAAGCACGAATATTTTCCTGAGGGCCGCATACCCGTACCAGGTATGTTTTCGGTACCGATACGTGTCCGATACTCGACAGATACACCTGGTATTCTAGTATGAGGATAAGCTTGGATTTGATAGGTCGTTCTGAATTTTGTGATATGACAATGTTTTTTTAAAGTAAACAAAACACTTCTCCATGTAATTTAGGAAAAAAAGACACAAATGAAACTATGAGTGTTTGTTTGCTATAGTAACAAAATATGATCTTGACTTAAGTTTCTTTTTATCGTTAGAACTACGAACAATTTAATTTAAATCTGATTATTTTATTAATTTACTATGTATTTGAGGATTAGAAGTTTTTTTCTTCTTGCTCAATATGAATTTTTTTTATGTTTTATATTCTCCCTCTTTTAAAAAGATGGCATATATATATATATATAAATCAATTTTATTAACATCATTCCCTGAAAATACCCGTATTATTTTTTTTTATCTCCACGTAACGCCGTACCGGATACGTATCGTACGTACCTGGTACTCGTACCCGTACCAATGCTTCACAGGTCATAACTAACCTTTCAAAACTTAAATAAACACATACTAAATTGTCAGTCTTGAATCTACGACTATACTACACCTATCAATCGCGATAAAATGCCTCTAGATTTGTCATTGGCTCAACCTCTCTTAACACAAACATCCACTTGCCTTCTACAACCACAAGCTCTCTTCTCATATGTAGTCAACTTCAACCTATGCCCATGAGTCCATGAGATATATTGTACCTTTCTAAATTTGAAAATGTTGGTCCAATGAGAGCAGAGAGTGTCTTTCAGGCAATGAAGCCCGGAGAAAGGGAGCTACTTACATACCTCTAGGTTGATGGCCCTTTAGAAGAATGAGATGCAAGACGAACTAAATTTCACATCCAGATTGAGGGAAAAACTATAGGACTTGCGTAATACTTTGAAACTCACAATATCTTAGGCACTTTTTTAGAGTAAGTGGAGTTCCGAGGGAAACTAGATAGGAATCCTTTGTGGGAGAAATTTTGAGATGGGTTATCATATTGTAAAGCACTCATAGGCCACCTATGGAAAAGAAGAAAACTATATGATTGTATGGGTATGACTCAATCAAAATGAACAATATCTCGAAAACTATAGGTTGCATCATTACAAATTATATCAGAGTCATACATCCAGCAGTACGATTTGCAGTTCATGGATGAACCAAGTGAAATTGGACGATCTATAACATCCCGAATCTAAAGAGGGTGGTCTGATTAGGGCGGAGAGTATTCTATGTTGTTAAAGGAGCGCTTCAGGAGAGCCTAAGGTTCAAGGCTCACAAGACTCAGAGGTTTGCGCATTCGTGTCCGTGGGCCTCTTTTGCGTCTTCGGAGCATAAAAGACTACCTGGGTGAGATTTCTTGTGTAAACTTTTTTCAAAATGAAGAAAGATATAACGTACGAACTCAATATTTTTGCATGATTTTCTGTTTGTGAAACACAATTGAGCATTGAAACTAGATATTATGCAAGTCACCATACTGATCCTATATTTTAAGAGATATAAATGACAGTAATGATAGATTAATGTGTAAAGAAGATAAAAAATTTAATCAAGAAGATAAACAGATGTTTGATGCAGATTATTTAAAATGAATATTATTGATCCTTGCCCTCATCAGGCGCCTGCCCGCTCAAGGCGCCCACGCCTTGAGCCTAGGCTCCAAGAACCATTGCACCTTGGTGCGTTGTGAGCCTATAATAACTAAGAGAGTATCTTTGGGGCATAGAGGCTTAGGGAAAGATAGCTCTGTAAGGCTTCTAGAATGACTTGCTTCCAGGTGAAACAAGATGCGTGGAAGAATTGAATCTCATGCTGAAATTGAAAGAAAAGCTAACGAGCTTAAGTATGGTAAGTAATAATCTGAACTCCATAATATTAAATGGTATTTTCAAAGGTAAGTTGAATTCTGTTAAAAACTCCCCGGTTAAGTGTGCACTAATGGGAGTAATTCGGTAATGAGTGAACTCCTGAGAAGTACTCATAGGCCACCTATGAAAAAGGATAAAACTATGCAGTTCAGTTTAGCATTGACTAGGCTAAACCAAGGTAAATTATACCTCAAATATTGTAGGTTGAGTCATTAAATACGCCATAAACAACATTGTTTACAAATGACATCATTATCCCATCAACCAAGAGTTCATTATTAGCACACGCAAGAGCCTATATAACATCACCGCAAACAATCAAAACTTCAGAGTAACATTTTTGGCTTCATAAACTCCTGAAGTAAAACTATTACATCTCAATTGTAATAATCAAGTTGTTGATGACCAATTCCGTCCTACTACCGACTTCCTCCACATCATAAATATCTACTCACCTCACTTTAATTTCTTTCACGACCACCATACCATTCTCCGCAACAAACGTCAAACACTCCGGATTAACCAAACCCTCATCTACTACAACAATCACATCATCCCATGATCTACCATGTAAGATATCTTTGTAGAATTCCACCACCACCTGGAGATCAAGCAGGTTCTCCATCACAATCAACACACTTTTTAGGCACATGGACTGCCTCCATCCCGACAGTGCGATTATCTGATCATATTGTAACCCAAGGTCATTTATATATTTGATCTATCACTATGATTATGTTCAAAGGGTTTCTACAGAGCAGATAGTATCGGAAAAGTTACAAGAATATATAATGCAGCCTAGTATTAGACCCTTCTTTTACCCGCCGTTGATAGTGCGCAGGAAGGATGACAACTGATGTTCCTGTGTGGACAACAGAAGGCTCAACAAGTCCACCATCCCAGAAAAATATCTGTCCCTTTTATTCAAGGTTGTTGGCCTAGTTGCATTGGGAAACATATTACTCCAAACTGGATCTATGCCCCTGGTGCCATCATAATTGGGTATATGCTAAGGACGTGCCTAAAACTGTGTTAGGCACATCTTCCAAATCTTTCATCATAGAATGTATGACAGAGATCTCTTAGTTACCATCATAGAATGTCAGATCTCTCCAAACCCTTCATCATAGAATGGGATGCTTAATGAATAGACGTGAGCAGAAGGAATTAAAAATACGAAGGCATTTTTGGCATGCATTATTTGATAAAATATCTTGGTTTATTGAGATATTTTATTGGGACTGAAGTCGTTAGACAAAATGATGTGATCTACATATAAAATATGTACTTGATTTCTTTGAAGAGACCCACAATCGATTTCCTTAAGGCCTCGTTCGTTTGCTATGTTTTGGCCCGTGGTTTTGGTTTCGAGTTTTCGAAATGAAAAACAGATGTTTGTTTGGCTCGGTTTTGACCTGTTTTGTTTTGAACCAAAACCACGCCGTTTTCATTTCTTTGTAAAATAGGCCACCTCAAAACAGACCTCCTGTGGTCTGTTTTCACGCTGTTTTGAAATAGCCGCTCATCTTCTTCCCGCACCTCATACGAAACCTGATGCGGGACGGACATCACACCCGCCTGCCACCCTGGAGTCCCACCAGGAGGCCCACCATGGCATCGCACCATGACGGCTTTATCAGGCCCACGAGCCGTACACCCCAACCCATCCCCGGCCCCACAACAAAGATGATAGGTTGTTGAGGCAAGGGCTCGATCCCCCAACCTCCTTGATAAAGAGTTTTCATGCAAGCTCCCATCACCAACGATCCGCGGCTCAATTGGTGATGAGAGCGCTGGTGAAGGCCTCTTATCTAGGAGGTCTGAGGATCGAGCCCCGGCCTCAACAACATGTCGCATGGTGGTGACTCCATGGCGGAGAGCTGGTTGGGGTGTACGGGCCGCGGCCCTGATGAAAGCCGTCTGATGCTGACTCCAGGTGGGCCCCCTGGTGGGACTCCAGGGTGGCGGGTAGGTGGACTCCTGATCCCCGCATCAAAACCCCTCCCGCCTCGCGTCAAATCTCCTCCCGGCGGTGCAACGACAATGTCCTTCCTAGACAGCTCTGCTTTCTTCTTCCTCTTCTTCCCCGCTTCCTTCTTCCCTCCCGAGGTCTGCACTCTGGTTTTGCTGGAGCTTCCTTCTTATCTCCCGACGTTTGGATTTCTGGTTCAAACCTTGGATCATAAAGAGATGAATCCGATTTCGTAATCACCGGGATAAAGAAATCAAGATTGCAGCTTCTTTTCTGGTTTAAACCTTGGAGCTTCCTTATTATGTCCTGATCGCAGCTTCTCCGACGAGAGTAAGAAGAACGACAGAGGCGACGAGGAGAGTGATGGAGAAAGCTTCTCCGACGAGAGTAGAAATCCATGATCTGGAGCTGGTTGTCACGACCTTGCACCATGAAAGAGTTGTAAGTAGAGATGATTTTGGGTACTTCAACAACATTTTAAGTGAAATATCGGGACTTCAACAACATTTTAAGTGAAATATCGGGACTTCAACAACATTTTAAGAAGAAAATAGTAGAGATGATTTTTGGGAAGATGACAGGCAGAGAGAGAGATTTCCAGTTTACAAGCGCAAACGAACGTAAGTTTTAGGTTTAACTCAAAACGGCCTTGAAAACCAACAAGCAAACAGACATAAGTTTTTGTTTTGACCCAAAACGAAAACGTATGATGTTTTCGTTTTGGACCAAAACGAAAGCCTGAGAATGAAATCCTGCAAACGAACAGGCCTTAAAGAGAGACATGGATGCCTATTTCTGACCTTGTTGAAACTCCTATGGATTCTAGCGCCAAAGCAAGGAAATTCATTGTCAATCCTCCTTTTGATGATTGTGGTCAGTATCGTAGTGTTGTGGGTAAACATATTTACTTGAGTGCCACACAAAAGGATATGCGTGTTACTCTCCAACAGATCAAAAAATGGTCACATCCATCGATGTTACCTTCATTGAAGATCAACCCTTTTATTCTTCATTTCCTTCTGACGACTTACCACTTGCTCTCTCGCGTCAAACGTCCCTATAGTCTTCCCACCGCACATTGTGCTACAATCGCCACTGATCTCATCCAAATACACAAGGAAAGTTTTCAGTACTAATGTCGCTCCTCGTCCAACTGATCCACCCACAACTCCCACTAAGGACCCGCATCCATCTACATCTCACACTCTCTCTCACCATGTATCCTTTCACCGCTTATCTCAAGAACTTCACAAGTTTGTTGCCTCTCTCACTTATATTTTAACCATCTCTTTTGTGCAGGAGGTTTTTCAACATCTGAGGTGGCTGACAGCGATGGATAACGAAACGACAATCCTATGGGAAAATAAGAGGTGGATCCATGTTTCCCTTTCTCTTGGCCAATCTTGAGTGGGATGTAAATGAGTATTCATAACACTCTAATAGTACGATTGAGCGTCTAAAAGTGTGTTTTATGGCTCGTGATTTTACTCAACAATATGACATCACCTATGAAGAAATGTTTTCTCCAATACCTAAGCTTAATACCATGTGAGTATTGATCTTCTTGGCAGTCCATCGTTATTAACAGTTGCATCAACTTGATATTAAGAATGCATTACTTAATGGTGATTTAACGAAAACTATATATATGCAACCACCACCTGAATATGAGACCACAGAGAGTCTCTTGTCTGTTGCTTCAAACTCAAAACCCAAAACCTTAAGACCTAAAGAAGTCTCCTTGAGCTTGGTTTGACAAATTTAAAAAGCTCGTTCGGAATTTTGGGTTCACTTGGACCTCGACAAATTTCTCTTTATTTTCACGTCGTGGCCCAGAAGGTACTATGATTATTCTTGTGTACGTTGATGATATTATTTTCATCGCCGTGAATGATATTTTTATGATTAAAAAGCACTGGCCTCTCATATTCAGACCAAAGTACACCTCAAATACTTCTTAGGTTTTGAGGTGGCTCTCCAACCTGATGGGCTTTTTATCTGAACGAAAGCAATGCATAGATCTTCTATAGAAAGATGACTATTTGGGTTGTAAGTCAACTGACACGCCCATGGATGCAAACCACAAGCTCTGTGCTCATAAGAATGACTTTGATTTTATTCTACCAAAGTACTATCATTGCCTAGTTGGTAAGCTTATCTATCTAACTGTAGCATGACCATATATCTTATTCATTGTTGGAGTGGTTAGCTAGTACATGCATGCTCCTCGGGCCACCCAACTTCATGCAATAAAGTGGATCCTCTGCTATCTGAAGAAAGCTCCGGGTCAAGAGCTTGTGCATAAGCTCTCTTTTTCCTTCTCATTGATTGCCTATTTTGATGTGGATTATGTAGACTCCCTCGATGATCATCAATCTACAGGTGGCTATTGCACCTATTTTGGAGGGCATTTAGTGACTTGGAGGAGCAAAAAGTAAATGATTGTGGCACGCTCATCTACAGAGGCCGAGCATCGTTTGATAGCATTTGTCATTCCTAAACTCACATGGGTAGAGAATCTTCTTACTGATCTTGGTGTTTCTCTCCCCAATCCTGTAATCCTGTATTGAGATAATCAAGTTTCTCTCCATATCAAGTGTAGGTCGACTATATGAATGAGACACGTAACCGACAACTACACATGCAGTAAAGGAACTTATTAAAGTTAAGCCTATATATATATATATATATATATATATATATATATATATATATATATATATATATATGAGAGCACAAGAAAACAAATACACAAGTAAAGAAGTCTAACAAGTTACAAGAGACTTGCGAGCAACGATTACAAACTCATAAACCCAAAACATTGAATAAATGCACAAGATTCGACACTAAGGAAAAGACAACCCAACAATAAACTTAGAGCGCTTATGGGATAGAAGGCTCGATGGTAATCGGGGGATAAATATAAAGTCGATGCAAAGGCCGGGGGCTGAATAGTAGTGGATTTACTGTTGTCTAGGAGGTATACACATTTCGATAGATCTTCAAGAACTGTCAGGGGTTGTAGATGGTTGTGTAGGAGTTGGGAAGGTTAAGGGTGTTGGTGGAGGAGTCCGACTTTGGCACCAATGATCAAAATGAGGATTGTTTCTCTAACTTTTAATGCCTTTTAAATGAGCCTTCCATCCATATTTATAGATTAAGGGGCCACCATAGATGATCATGATTCACTTCAATCATGAAGACCTTAAAAATAAATTTAAATAGAAAGTAAAAAAAAACTAAAATCATGGATCGATCCGCACAAAATGGACGGATCTGATAGTCGTGTATGCCCGTGTGTGTCGAGATTCCCATTACATGGCACCCACAATTTGTACACTCCAACTTGTGGGGGAGTAAAAAAAGGTGTTTGTGACCCAATATAAAGGCCCACCTCTATGGCCCACTAATAGAATTTTGTATATATTATGGTTTGGAGTTGAGTTGTTACTCCTCACACTTATAGGTATATGTAAATGTATTTTTATTGATACACACGCGAGGAGTATTTAGTTATGTAGTCTATGTCAGCAGTGGAACCTCCATCTACATAAGGAGCCCCTTAGGGAGTTATCTTTCAACTTTTGAGTCATAGTCTTTGGGTCTCTCAATAGAGAGGGGAGTGCTTTGGAGGACCCAGTCTCCGGGTGCCTCCAGGTGCTTGGCAAGAGCTCGTCTCTCGATTATATCTTCTATTTTATGCCATGCAATTTCATTTTTTGATAGCGTGAGTCTATTAATTGGTCTGAACATCCGCTCAATTAGCGTTTCTGATGGAACCTTAACTTGGATATTCCTCCCTTTGCCGCCAGTCGTCCAACCCGCACCCGTAGAAGCCTGCCCGAGATCCCTCCTCTTCCAGCGACACCAAAAGGAGCTTGTCTCCCTGCGTACATTCATCCTCCGCTCAGTCAAACCCTCCAATCCCGATTTTCGCTTCACGTCTCCTGCATCATCTACTGCCTCGCTCGAGCCCGTCATCGATTCTAGCGCTCAACGACGTGCCTTCTATTGCGTTCTGCTGATTGCAACATCCGTCGATTCCAGCTACCAACGATCCTAGCAAACCCTCAGCTTCTTGCGCCTCCATCCGACCCATATTCTCTCGTCATGCCCGATCACACTTCTCGCGGACTGTCAACACTTCTCAGCCTTCCAGTGGCCTCTCGTCACCCTCACAACCCTCCTGCGGCTCCGACTGCAGTACGACAACCCTTCCGCGACTCCTACAACAATCCGTCAACCCTCTGGCCGCACTTGCAATATTCTGGTAGCTCTCACGTGCCTATTGCTGCATTCTGGCAACCCTTCCCCTTTTATTCTACAATGGCTCTCCTTTCGGACTCAGTGCATGTTTGCTGCGATCGAGTTAAAGCTACTCTAGATACTCTCCTTTCCATGACGCTTGAGATTCAGTATCAGCTTCTTCCACATGCCCCCTTATAGCCTCGGCCCGCCACTTTGCTACCTGACGAGCCTCCTCCACTATAGATCCCACTGCCACCACTTAGTGTGTCTTCGACTATTAGAACAGCTTCCACTTCCTCCTTTTTTGACACTCCCTTCGATCTCCAGCTGTTGCTCGCGACACGCACTCCCATAATCTCCCATCCTTTGATTCCAATTAGTGACCCTCCCATCCGCTCTCCTTCAAACATATCCGCGACATAGGCTAGCCTAGCGTCTTGCAACCTTTCGCACATCGCCACATGTTTTTTCTGCTCCCCGCCATTGCTTGGAGACCCCCTCCCTCTTGTCATCACTCTTATCTCCCGACTCATCTTTGTTCACATCTCTCGAGACCATTGTTTCCCTACCTTCACATCTTGTCACTCTCCCACTTCGACCAACTTTCACATCAGCTAAATCATCACTACTCCTCCTCGACCTAAATGTCTGGCCCTACGACCTCTATTCAAGACCTGGATGGGTTTTCCTCATCAGTCTTCATAGCATCTGGACTCCGACCACGACCCTGGCCCAATTGATGTGTTCATCGCTCGTCCTAGGCAGTCTCATGTCGAGTTCTACGACCATTTTGGTCACCTGTTTCACAGCTCTGCAACAACTGGCCCGTCACGATGCCTTTACGCTTCTGCTTTTTCACCTAGTCCGCCCACCAGAGGAGCTGCCTGAGTCTCGCCGATGTGCCAATGGGGCCTAACCCGGCTCAACCTTGAGGACAAGACCGTTTTTAGGACGAGTGTATTGATACGCAGACAGGGTATTTAGACATGTTAGTTTTTGTCCTATAGTGGGGCCTCCGTCTATAAGGAGCCCTTAGGTAGTTATTTTTCATCTTTTGAGTACTAGTCTTTGGATCTCTCGTTGAAGAGCGGAGTGCTTTGCAGGACACAACCTCCGGGTGCTTGGTGAGAGTTCATCTCTCGATTGTATCTTTTATTTTATGCAATGCAATTTCACTGCTTGATAGAGCGAGTCTATCATATATTTACTTTAAGTAAAGTAATAAAATTATTATGTCGTGTCGCTTGATATTTCACAATGATTATCTCATTATTTCCTACAAAGTCAATGAATGGATTTTTTATTACAAAGATGTGATCACTTCTTGGACCCATAGGCATTAAAGCTATATCTATAAAAATATTAAGACATAAAGCAGAAACATAGTAGAACTCAAAAATACAATCATAAATAATAAGAAAGCTAAAAGAATGTATGTGCAATTAGTTTTTTTGTAACATACGTATTTACAATTAGCTTGATTCAAAAACTCTAAGCACGATCATACAATAATGAATAAGCAAAACTTACATTGTAAAACCAAAAAAAGAAACCATTCAGAGCTACACATAATGAGCTAAAGGTAATATTTAATATTTCACCTCGTTATCAAACTCGCGTGTGCCCTGGACTGATGTGGCTGACCGCACTTTTACAGCGACTTCTTGACCAAGTGGAAGTGTGCCACGATAAACTGTCCCAAACCCTCCTTCACCTATCAAGGTTTGATAGCAGGAAGTTGCTTTTTTAATGTACTCAAGTGTGTAGGTCTTCACGTCAGGTCCAGGATTCTTAACAGAGTAATGAATGCTGTGGTCTAAGAACCCAGATTCTGCATATTTTTGTAAAAGCTTGGATATAACTCAATCTAATGAAAATATATCTGACAGGACCAGAAATTATATATATATATATATTTGAAAATATATTGTCGTTCAGAAATAAATAAATTTTCTGATGTTTGATGACCACATGAAAGCTCCATCTCGGTTGTTGCTGCCGAAAGCATGTTTGTTTGCCTCAATGGGCAATGCTTATGTTTTCTTTCTTTTTCTCCCTTCAGTGGGTCCACTTCAGCTATTAGTCCCTCACTATAGTAGTTGATTTTTATGCTCAGATCAACAATTTAGGCTTCGTTTGGGGGGACTTATTTTCACCGGTCAAGCGGTTTTGACCGCATGAACCAGGGCTTAATTAAGGTCCGGTTCATGCAGACATAACCGCTTGACCCGTGAAAATAAGTCCCCCCAAACGGAGCCTTAGTTACAAGGGGACCGGGGTAATGAAAAACATGTTAACCAAATGCACTGATTCTCAAGAACCAAAAAAAAGAAACATATAGACAAGACTCATGGATATATATGCGTGCTAGTTAAATCTGAATCTCCACTTCGTGAACATGCATATACAAAATCACCGTACACTTTCTTCTTTTGTTGGTAAGCAGAGATTTACTCAATGAAGCTAGTGAACTCTTTTTTTTAATCAGAGTCGCCCTTACCCATTCCCTAACATTAGAAGGGAGGTCCTCATCATAGAGAAATACCCACAAGCAATGTCTAGGTTAGCATAACTATCTCCAACACTAGCACGCTCAAGCATTCGTCAAAGCGGACCCCCTTCATCAAAATTCTCGGAGCTCGCATAAGGATGCCACTTAGATACAGACATTCATGGTAGAATTTATTACTATTGCAGAAGAGTAGAGCAATGAAACCCGTGGGCTATATTTCTTATATTAACCTTCAAGTATGAGTACATATATATAGGAAGAGAGAAAGAGAGAAGTCCCAAAGAATACAATGTAGGACAAAACATAAGACACAAATGAGCTTATAAATGAGTCGCAATTACAATGGGCTTTTACACATTATTTTATTATCTTCTAACACTCCCCCACAAGCTGGAGCATACAAATCGTAGGCACCAAGCTTGGATAGGAACTGCTGATACAATGGCCGAGGTAGAGTCTTAGTAAAAATGTCGACAACTTGCTTACAGGCTGGAACATGTTCCAATTCAAGTTTCTTCAGTTGGACCTTCTCCCGGACAAAGTGACAATCAACCTCAATTTGTTTTGTTCGCTCATGGAATACAGGGTTCTTTGCAATATGTATAGCAGCCTGACTATTGCAGAAGAGAGTTGCTGGTGAGGAGAGTTGGACACCCAAATCACAAAGAAGGCTCTCCAACCAGGTAAGTTGATGCAACCTGTGTCGCATTCTAATTCTAGTTTATTTCATGTATTTTATTTCACGTCGCACATGTATTCGCGCTCGTTATAGGTGCTTGTATTTTTTATTTCGCGCGGGGTGTCGCGCAATTTTTGGTTTGGCTTGTTGGCGTGACCGACCAAGGAGACCCTGAATGAAAAGGTCCGTCAAATTAGATAGGTGATAGTTAATGCAAGCTTTGAAATTTAGTATCAACTATACTAAGTATTATGGAGTTAAAATCAAATATATATCATTTAAATCAGTCACCTTCAAAATCTTCCCATTTAACCAATGTCATGGGCTGCATTATTTAAATGTTAATTTTCTTTTAATTAAATGAGTCACAGCCCCTCCCCCTTTGAATTTCTCAAATTAATGAGCTTTTAAAAAAAATACCCCGTTATATTTAAGTCAAGCCCCACCCGCTGGTAGCCCTAGCTGGAATAGATTCGAACGAACCATTTTGTGGTTTTGTTCGATTTCCGCCAGCGCCTGCCAATCTTGTGCGCCTTTGCTCCCGTCGGAAACATCCCCTGCCCGCTCGACGCCACCGTCTCCTCCCTTGCCAGCCAGCGCGACTGATGCCATAGCCCTCTTGGGTACCGACAATGAAAAATGCGCCCGCTTCTGCCTTTCCAGCTGTGCAGCGCCATCTTCCGGCCTAAACGGGGCCGCCATAGCTGTCTCTGTGTCTTCCATCCATAGTTGTTACTTGTTAGCTCTCGTACACGACGACCTCGTCGCTAGTTTCTGCTAGCCACGCTGCTGACTTCCACGAAAATCCCGACCTCCAGCGACCTCACTGGCCCTTCCTCTGGATGTATCGACTTCGTCGACGATTCTAGTTGGTCAGTTTCTGGCTGCCACCATCCGAGCATCCTAGCCATTTTCAGTAGATTCCAGAGCTTCTTCCTTAGGGGTGAGGAACGAAAACCGAAAACCGACTAAACCGACCGAACCACACCGACTTTGAAACCGAGCCGCCCGGTCCGGTGTCGGTTCGGTTTGGAGCTTTTGAAAACCGAAGACTTATCGGTTCGGGTCGGTTTTCAAGTTGTGAAAACCGACTAAACCGAACCGAACCGAGCACTTCACCACTGTTTTGGGGTGTATTTGATCGAGCAACTTTCAGATTATCTTTGGGTCTACAACCAAGTTCACTTTTCTCATCTCCGTGCTTGGTGAGATTTTTCTGACCCTTCTCCTTAGGTTTAGAAAGTTTTTCAGATCCTAAGTAATTCTGTTGGGAAAAAATTTTATTAACAGTTTCATTATTTAGGATGTTATGTATATTAAATTAATTTAATAACGACAATGATTATCAATCGTGATACTTCAATTGCTCTGATTGCTTATTGTTGGATCTATTAGTATTTGTAGAAAGGAATGGGAAAATAGAAAGTGCAATTTTATTCTTCCACAAAGGGGCTTTATATAGGAGCTACAACATGACTCACAACACCGATAGGCGGTGTGGGACTAAACATAATAATACTAAAATATTAATATCTCTAACACTCCCCCTCAAGCTGAAGGGGAAGCCTACAGCTTGGACACAACATAAAATAGAGGGTAAAAGAAGGAAGGTAGCGTGGGACAAAGCAACAGCCACCGAGGCCCAACCGCGTGTCACCGGGGATACTTCAACCGGGCAAGAGCCACACGACGTTGGTCCGCAAACCGACCATGACAACGCTGGATACACTCGGAGCGCAAACAAGGTCAACCACGCAAGACCAAACCAACCCTACCAAATCCAAAGAAAACGACGAGGAGACACAAACAACATATGAAATCAGCCTAGGGGCCATGTGTGACTAAGGCAAGAGTCGGGAAAGAAGTATCCGAGTCGCCATGATCACAAACACTCCCCCTCACGTGGATCATGTGCAAGAAGACATAGTTTATACCTAGGGGCCGGGTGTGACTAAGGCAGGAGTCGGGAAAGAAGCATCCGAGTCGCCGATATCACAAACACTCCCCCTCACGTGGAATACGTGCATGAAGGTATAAACTACGCCTAGAGGCCGTGACGTACACTCCCCCTCACGTAGATCACGTGCAAGAAGACGGAAATCATATAGACGCAATACAACAACCAAACAACAATTTGTAAATAAAAAAAAAACAACAACATCAAATATCTAAGGGGCCGGAGAAGATGAGTAGCAGCCGCAGACGGAGAAGACGCAGCTGCAGCAGCAGCGGGCCGGATAAGCAGCGGCAGACGGAGAAGAAGTAGCCGCCGGTGAAGGAGAGCAGCGGCAGAGCCGCAGCGGCACTGAGAGGAAGCAGCGCCGGGCAGCTGGAGAAGAAGCAGCCGCAGCTGTAGGAGGTCGGAGAAGAAGCAGCGGCAGAGCCGCAGGCTGGAGAAGGGGTAGCCGGAGAAGAAGAAATCGGAGAAGAAGAATAGTCGGAGAGTGAAGTAGCAGCGGAGCAACACCGGGAGAAGGAGAGCCGGCGGGAGAAGTAGTCGCGCAGACGAGCAGAGCCGAAGCCATTGGGAGAAGCAGAGGTCGCAGGCATCGCACAGTAGCGGCGGAAGCAGCCGATGTCGACGTCGGGAGAAGCATCCATCGGGAGGAAGAGGAAACGGAGAAGCCGTTGGGAGACGAAGAGGCCGTCGATGTCGCAGAAGAGAGGCCCGCTCCCGTCATGGAATCAAGGGGCGATCCCGTAGACGGGAGCAGGGGGGCGAATCACCCGTCGAGCCCTAGCAGGGAGCGGAAAATGGAAGCACGGGGTCGGGACGGGCGGGAGTTAGGTCGGGACGGGAGCGGGCGAAACCGTAGGTGGGAAAAAAATTTTAGGTCTCAGAATATTAGGCTCTGATACCATGTAGAAAGGAATGGGAAAATAGAAAGTGCAATCTTATTCTTCCACAAAGGGGCTTTATATAGGAGCTACAACATGACTCACAACACCGATAGGCGGTGTGGGACTAAACATAATAATACTAAAATATTAATATCTCTAACAGTATTAAATTTGTCCAAGTTATTATAGAGAATTGTGAGATGTCATAAAAAATGTTTGCCTCAATATACCCAAACTCTGCATGTCTAAAAATGCACGAATATAATAATTGTTTGTGTGTGTGATGTGAATTTAATAAACATTCTCTCTGACTAATATTCAAAAAAATTGTATGTTATTTATTTAATATAAACCTTTAGTTGATAAAGATTATGAAATTATTAAAGGAAATATGACCAATCCAACAAATAGCACTTGATTATATTTGTTCGTAGAAAACCGACACCGAACCGCAAAAAACGACTAAAAACCGAACCGACTTTGAACCGAACCGACTGGGTTCGGTTCGGGTCGGTTTGGACAAACCAAAAACCGAGGCATGTTGGTTCGGTTTCGGTTTGGGTCCAAACCGCCCCAAACCGAACCGCTCGCACCCCTATTCTTCCTCCGATTGAGCCCTGTCCAGCCCTTTATTTGACGGCCTGTTGTTGTTGCGATTGGTAAAGGTATACCTCGCCACTCTCCTTGCTCGAGCTTTGTTAAAATACTTCTATGCCTAATGTTTAGCTTGTTCACTAAATTTCAGAGCTTGCCTTAAATGTCATTTGCTTGTTTGTCGTCAATTTGAAATGTCGTTGTCTTCTTTATCGTCAAATAGCTTGTGGATGATTTAATTCATATTGCGGAATGCGCACGTTTGTTTAGCATTATGAGCATATGCGAACCTTAGGTCGTTTATTCGTTTAAAATAGCTCGCAAATTTTTCTTGTCCAACATCTATTTTAAAATATCGCATTTATTATATTTCACAAACTATTGTGGCTGCTGAGATATCTCACTCCTATCGTGGAATAGCCGAGAGCCGGTCGTTCTCAAATTTCTAAGTTTAGAATTGATGCAACATGTGTCGCATCCTAATTCTAGTATATTTCATGTATTTTATTTCATGTCGCACATGTATTTGCGCTCGTTATAGGGGCTTGTATCTTTTATTTCGTGCGGGTTGTCGCACAATTTTTGGTTTGTCTTGTTGGCGTGACCGACCAACGAGACCCTGAATGAAAAGGTTCGTCAAATTAGATAGGTGATAGTTAATGCAAGCTTTGAAATTTAGTATCAATTATATTAAGAATTATATTAAGTATTATGGAGTTAAAATCAAATATATATCATTTAAACTAGTCAACTTCAAAATCTTCCCATTTAACCAATGTCATTGGCTGCATTATTTAAATGTTAATTCTCTTTTAATTAAATGAGTCACAACCCCTCCCCCTTTGAATTTCTCAAATTAATGAGTTTTTTTAAAAATACCCCCCTTCTATTTAAGTCAAGCCCCACCCGCTGGTAGCCCTAGCTGGAATAGAATCGAACGAACCATTTTGTGGCTTCGTTCGATTTCTGCCAGCGCCGCCAACCTCGCGCGCATTCGCTCCCTCCGGAAACATCCCCTGCCTACTCGACGCCACCGTCTCCTCCCTCGCCAGTCAGCGTGGCTGCCGCCAGAGCCCTCTTGGGTACCGACAACGAAAACTGCGCCCGCTTCTGCCTTTCCAACTGTGCAGCGCCATCTTCCGGCCAGAACGGGGCAGCCAGAGTTGTTTCTGTGTCTTCCATCCAGAGTTGTTGGCTCCCATACACGACGACCTCGTCTCTAGTTTCTGCTAGCCTCGCTGCTGACTTCCACGGCAGTCCCGGCCTCGAGCGACCACACTGGCCCTTCCTCTAGCTGTATCGACTTCTCCTTCGACGATTCTAGTTGGTCAGTTTACGACTGCCACCATCCGAGCATCCTAGCCATTTTCAATAGATTCCAGAGCTTCTTCCTCCGGTTGAGCCCTGTCCAGCCCTCTATTTGACGACATGTCGTTGTTGCGATTGGTCAAGGTATACCTTGCCACTCTCCTTGCTCGAGCTTTGTTAAAATACTTTTATGTCTAATGTTTAGTTTGATCACTAAATTTCAGAGCTTGCCTTAAATATCATTTGCTTGTTTGCCGTCAATTTGAAATGTCGTTGTTTTCTTTATCGTCAAATAGCTTGTGGATGATTTAATTCATATTGCAGAATGCGCATATTTGTTTAGCATTATGAGCATATGCAAACCTTAGATCGTTTATTCATTTAAAATAGCCTGTGAATTTCTCTTGTGTCGCATCTATTTTAAAAGATCGCATTTATTTTATTTCACAAACTACACCCCCAAACTTTAGATCACATCATAAGTTCAAAAACGAAAGCAACCATTGCACAATACTCGGCTTCAGCAGAAGAGCGAGCAATAACTGATTGCTTCTTGCTACGCCATGTGATGAGATTTCCTCCAAAATAGGTACAAAAACCAGTGGTGGATTGTCGATCATCAAGCGAGCCCGCATAATCAGCATCAGTGTATGCGACAAGAGATAAAGAGGAGGATGGCTTGTATACCAACCCTCGTCCCGGGGCATTTTTCAAGTACCCGAGGATGCGCTCGACAGCCTGTAGATGAGAGATTTTTGGTGAATGCATAAAGCAACTAATCACTCCAACAACAAAAGAGATATCAGACCTTGTAACTGTTAGGTATATCAGTTTTCCTACAAGACACTGATAATATTCAGGATTTGCAAGCAAAGAATCTGATTATGTTCCATGAACACTTAGCTTGTGGTTGACATTCATATGTGTTTCCGCAGGTTTACATCCGGAATAACAAGCATCCTGAAAAAGGTCCAGACAATATTTCCGTTGAGATAGCACCGGGTCATCAGGTCGATGAGCAACCTCAAGTCCAAGAAAGTATCGAAGGTTTTCCAGATCTTTTGTTTGGAAGACAGAGTTTAAGTGTTGTTTGATCTGTTGTATCTCGGTGGAATCATCGTCAGTTATCAAAATATCGTCCACATAGACTAAGAGAATGACAGTCTCTGTTGATTGATAACGAGTAAAAACTGAGAAGTCAGCCGAGCTCTGCTGAAAGCCAATATCACGAACAACCTTGCTAAATTTTTCAAACCAAGCTCGAGGGGACTGTTTGAGACCATAAATAGCTTTGCGCAGACGGCACACCCGAGACTCCCACGTAGTCTCAAACCCGGGAGGTTGGTGCATAAAAACCATCTCATGAAGATCATCATTAAGAAAGACATTTTTAATGTCCAGCTGATGTAGGGGCCAGTGGCGGTGAACACCAAGAGAAATAAGGACCCAAACAGAGTTTAGTTTGGCGACATGGGAGAAGGTCTCCTCGTAGCCCAAGCCATGTTGCTGAGTGAACCCACGAGCCACAAGACGGGCTTTGAGGCGGTCGATTGTCTCATCTGGAGCATGTTTAATGGTAGATCCATTTACAGCTAACACGGGACTGGGCAGAAGGAAGAGGTATCAGATCCCATGTGTCATTAGCCCAAAGGGCTGACATCTCAACCTCCATTGACGCACGCCACCCAGGGTGTTGAAGAGTCTCCTGCACAGTATTAGGAAAAGAAATAGAGGAAAGAGCAAAAGAAAATTTGAGCATAGGAGAGAGACGATGTAACGAAATGTATTTTGCAAGTGGATGAGTCGTAGAAGCGGAGGCAGGATCAGCTGGCCGCGAGGTACTGGTAGACGGTAGCAGTGGTTGGGCTCCGGAGTTCGGACTACGGCGAGTGTAGACACGGATGAAAGGTGGTTTGTGTGGTGGTGGTGCCGCGTGGGGTGTTGGAAGAAGAGGAGGTAGAGAAGTCATGACTGGGATAGCAGGACGAGGCATGGGTTGCACACGTGGAAGTACTGAAGTGGATGGGTGAAAGGGTTGGTTTTCCGAAAAAGTAACATCAGCTGAAACAACCACTTTCCTGTCGACTGGAGAGTAACATACGTAACTTTTAGAGTGCAAGAGTACCCCACGAACATACATTTGGTTGCACGAGGGGCAAATTTATTCGTAGGCGGACCAAAATTATGGACATAGCACGCACAACCAAACACCCGAGGAGCGAGAGGAAACGAAGATTGAGAGGGAAAGAGAAGGTTAAACAGAGTCGCGAAGTTGAGAACGGAGGAAGGCAGGCGGTTGATGAGATGACAGGCAGCCGACACTACAAAGTTCTAGTACTCAATGAGTACCTGCATTTGAAGCATTAAGGACCGAGAAACATCAAGAAGATGACGATTTTTGCGCTTAGGAACACCATTTTGCTGAGGAGTATACGCATAAGATGTTTGATGTATAATGTCAAACTCATCACAAATTGTGGCGAACGTTCGGCTCGTATATTTCCGTGTATTATCAGTTCAAATGATTTTAAGCGGAGAAGAGTACCCCACGAACATACATTTGGTTGCACGAGGGACAAATTTATCCGTAGGCGGACCAAAATTATGGACATAGCACGCACAACCAAACACCCGAGGAGCGAGAGGAAACAAAGATTGAGAGGGAAAGAGAAGGTTAAACAGAGTCACGAAGTTGAGAACGGAGGAAGGCAGGCGGTTGATGAGATGACAGGCAGCCGACACTACAAAGTTTTAGTACTCGATGAGTATCTGCATTTGAAGCATTAAGGACCGAGCAACATCAAGAAGATGATGATTTTTGCGCTTAGGAACACCATTTTGCTGAAGAGTATACGCAAAAGATGTTTGATGTATAATGTCAAACTCATCACAAATTGTGGCGAACGTTCGGCTCGTATATTTCCGTGCATTATCAGTTCGAATGATTTTAAGCGGAGAAGAGAACTGAGTACGAAGTTCAGTAACGAACGTACAAAATATAGAAGTAAGTTTGGTACGATCCTGCAGTAAATATAATCATGTTACACGAGAGTAATCATTAATAAACATTACAAAGTAGCGGTACCCAAATACACTAGAAACCTTATAAGAGCTCCAAATATCAGAATGAACAATAGATAAATGAGTAGTACTCCGATGACAAATAGGACTAAAGGAAACTCGATATTTTTTACCAAAGATACAGGATTCACAAGACATCCGAAAGAGCATGTTTGAGAATCTGGAGGGGAGCATGTCCGAGACGACGATGCCACTCAACCAAGGAGACGATAGAAAAAGCAAATGGAAGAACATCAAGAAGATAGAGTCCACGCGACAGACGCCCGCTACCAATAATATTTTGCGTTTGTCGATCCTACACAACAAAGGACGATGGTGAGAATGTAACCTGACAATCAAGATCCTGCGTAAGCCGGCTAATAGAAAGTAAGTTAAACGGGGAGCCCGAAACATGCAGAACCGAGGTTAAGGAGAGGGCGGGTGTGAGATGGATATCGACAGCTCCTAAGAGAAGGGTGGATTCACTATTGGCCAACAGTGATGAACTTGGGATGAGGAGATGACAAGTATTGTGGCGGCTTCTGGGAAGTAATGTGGTGGGTAGCATCAGAGTCCACGATCCAGTGGGAACTCCGAGATAGACAGGATATACCTCCATTGACGATGGAAGCCACGGAGCCCGAGGAGAGAGCAATCGCCCCTTGAAGTTGTTGAAGTTGGGTGTGGAGAGCATCAATGTCGGACTGAGCGGTTGAAGAATCTAAAGTAGAAACAGAGTGTGGAGACTCGGCCTTAGTAGAGGCAGTAAGGTGGGGAGGCAGACTATGCTTACGATAACATTTGGCCTCCAGATGATTATCTTGACCGCAGAAAGTGCATTTAAAGGAGGATTTGCCAGCACGTCCTCATCCCCGAGACGGGTGGCGACCCCCACGGGCTGAAGGACCACGATTGGAGTGATGTGGTGAAGGTAGCTGTAGAAGAGCTAGAGAGGGAGGCATAGGAGCCTCGAGTGGCGGGATGACCTTCAGAAACATTGAGCAGACATCTGAGAGAGAGGGAGTAGTGGCTGAGGAGAGAATTTGAGCTCGAACACAATGCAGACGAGAAGGGACCCTCGTCATCATCATGACAATCCTGACGGCCTTTTTTTGTGCTCGTTGGGCAATCAGATCAGTAAGAGGAGGCTGGTGTTGTATGCAAGCCTCAACAAGGGTCTTGTCCTTGGCAACGAAGGAAGTCATATCGTCAGATATCCTGAGATCAAAGGATTGAAGATCTGTGATGATGTCCAACAAATGTTGGAGGCTGTTTTGGCCAGAATAGAAGGAATGGAGTTCCTCTCACATGCACTTAGTTGTGTCATGATATATGGTCATCTTGTAGGGCTTGGTATCCATGGAGTTGAGAAGTCAGGATTGCACACGACCGTCATCACGAAGTCACTCATCAGTGGGAAGGGCAGGAGTAGCTCGGGACAAGTGATGAAGAAGTCCTTTCCTCTGGAGTACTCGACGAACTGAATGTACCCGTTCCACAAAGTTTCGTTTGCCATTGAGAGATATAGTGGTAATCCTGAGTTCATCCCAAAGATCAGTAGCGGAAGTGGCAGCCTGAGGTGGTAGAGGTGAAACAACAGCGGACTCATCGGAGGTAGTAGTGGAACCCATGAAATCGCAGAAAAGGGATCAACAAGGTCTAGACGAAGGAAGAGCCTAGCCGCAGCGGGAAGACAGAAGCTGCAGCAGGGAGAAGCCGGAAGGAGAGCAGTCCTAGCCGCAGCGGACTGATAGCAGCAGGGGCCAGAAGAAATAGAGGCCGGCGAACAGGCACTTGACCGGGCAGTTAGAGCCAGACCGCAACCCGAAACCCGGAGCGGTTAGATAAGAGAAGACGCCTTGACAAGAGCACATGCGAAGCTGCACGGTCTCGGTGTCAACACACCAGCGGCAAGAGGCCGCAACCAAGATGTGGAGCCCGCGACGGGTAGAGAGGCCGCAATGGCTAAGAGAAGTAAGCGTGAGAAGCCCACATCGACTAGTGAAACCGTAGCGGGTAGGGAAGCTGCGGCGGGTAGGGAAGCCGCAGCGGGTAAGGAAGACGAAACGACTAAGCAAAGAAGACCGCACGGTCACGGTGCGCACACCAGCGGCAAGGAAAGATGTCGCGACCAAGATGAGGTGCTCATAGCAGTTAGGGAAGCCACAACGAATAAGAGAAGTCGCAGCGACTAAGAGAAGAAGTCGCGCAAGAAGAGAGGAGAGAGGAGAGAAGGAGGGTAGCAAAGAGCCCGTGGCGAGTAGGCAGGAAGTGGATAGCCGGGAAGAAACCGCGCCATTAAAGGGAGAGGGCCCCACCTGACTGAGAGATTTATAAAAGGGAGGGGGCACGAGGGGAAGTGGAGGTGGAAGACACGAGAAAGAGCAAGAGAAGAGCCTAGAAAACTTAACCGTGCAGGAAGTTGCGGTTAGAAAGAGAGGAGACCGCAAGACAGCGCGGTTAAGCAGGAGAACAAGCCGCCCGGTTAACAGAAGGACCGGGTGGTTAGAAAAAGACAGTCCGGACCGTATTCCTTTGATACCGTGTAGAAGAGTAGAGCAATGAAACATGTGGGCTGTATTTCTTGTATTAACCTTCAAGTATGAGTACATATATATAGGAAGAGATAAAGATAGAAGTCCCAAAGAATACAATGTGGGACAAAACATAGGACACAAATGGACATATAAATGAGTCACAATTACAATGAGTTTTTAGACATTGTTTTACTATCTTATAACAATTATAAATTAATAATAGTTAAATAGTTACTAATAATTAATAATGATTAAATAGTTACTATCTATTAATTAATTAGCTAATATCGATTATTTATTAATTGATATTAATTTAATTAATTATATTAATTAACAATAAGTTGTATTGTCTTATTATGTGAGCCCTCCCTCATCTTTATAAGGGAGGGGGGTTTGTGAGTAGTTCTTATCTTGGATGTATGAAAGAAATTAGGGTTGCACTCCAAGTTTCCTCTCTTCTTCCTCCTATCTTCTCCCTCACCATCGTCGGCCCTCCCTTTGTCGGATTCTTATACAGAGTTTGTATTAATTAATTGGTCTGAACTGCCATTCCTCCCGCAAATCCCTCGGTCTTGCCTCCCGTTTCGTCCCATACTGTCCTGACGATGATGTGCCAGCCCTCCTTTCGATCACCACCTCAATGGCCTTCGTCCAACCCATAAGCCTCTGCTCGCAGCCAACGCCGTTGTCGGGAACCATCCCCACGCTCGACCTCGACATCCTCCAATACATCAACCACACACTTTGTGCGATGCTTGCCCTCCTTGGCCAACATCCAGCCACGGTCAAAAGGCAGAATCTTCCCTAGCTCCCAGCTTGCTAGCCCTAGTTGTCGACCGTAAATGGGATATTCCCTCGCCGACTAACTCGATACTCATGCACAAGACACACTAGATGCACAAACGGGATCATTGCACGCTGGAGATTGATTCCGTATTTCTGTCATCAACGCCCATGGATCCATCGTCCCCTGTTGCGGATGCACCAGATGTGCAACGCCATCACACGCTAAAGAAGGCCCTGACCTCATTCCAGTCAGCTCCATTTCGACCGCCTCAACCATCCGATTTTTTGGCCCCGACGTTAATCCTTGGCCGACCTTTAACCTCGCCAGCCCCTGCCGAAACCTCGGCCACTGCCACCAATTTAGCCATTGTTTCATCGGCTCCAGACCAACCCCGAGGACGAATCATGCGCAATTTGTCCCCCGCGTCCATCCCAAGTTCTTTCCACCATTATCTCCCGAATTGACGTATCTGGAAACTCCTTACCCTTATTCTCCCACCCATGATGCACACATTCCACCCTATCGGCCACTGCATTCGGCGGTCTCATTTTGTGTCCCTCCTCTTCTCCTGCCGAGGTACAACCCACCCACACCATTTTTTAATCCCTCTCTCATCCCCCAGTGGAGGGGCACAATGATCAACACCTTCATGTCGTCGGCATGCGGTATTACCATTCCCTCCCTATAACGCCTTTCATCCCCTGTGCACCCTCATTTACACTCACCCGCAGGAGCATACTCTGCTGTTCTTTTTCCTCACAACTGGACCCCACCATTTGTAACACCCCAAAAATATTATTTCTTAGAGTCGGAGTGTGTTGGGTTGAGTGCAGCAGGACCCTTTTTCCTTGACCGAGAGACTAAGGTAAAAGCATCGTGTGAACTCAAATGGCGTCGTGTTCACTCGACGCCCAGAGTTTGGCGTCGTGTTCACTCGACGTCTAGAGTTAACCAGCTGAGCGTCGTGTTCACCAGCTGGGCGTCGTATTCACCAACTGGGCGTCGTGTTCACTCAACACCCCGAGTTAGAGCGTTGTTTTGAAGTGCACGTGAATTGGTTTCAAAAATTTGTCATTTTTGGGCGTCCGATCTCCTTGGGCCTTAATCCAATGGCCCAGATTGTGTTTGTGATCCTTAAATAGGGCATAGGATCTCTCCCCTTAGATTTTCCAAGCATTTTATCTCCCGACGGCCCGTAAGCGAGAAACTGAGCGGAGGAGGAAGAAGACCTAGATCTGTCATTATTGGAGCTTAGGAGCTCCGTTTGCCGATCTTAGACAGGATCTGTGGAGAGGGCTTGAAGGCGAACACGTTCATCTGTGCTTTTCAAGGCTTCCGTGACAAAAAAGAGGTTTCGTAAGATAACGACATCACTTCTTCCGATTTTAGGATGCGTGCATGTCATCTTTTCTTTATGCTTTTATTTTCTTGCAATTTTTTGGCACCAGATCTCTTGAGTGAGAGAGATTTGGGTCGCCTTAGTTCAAGAAAAGCCAGCGGGTCGATTGAATCTAAAAGATATGGTATAGATTTGATACCAATTGAAAGAATGGGATAGACCTGATTTACTCTAGAGGGTGGGGGGGGTGAATAGAGTAATTAAAATTTCTGGCTGTTTTGATTTATATCAGAGTAAAGTAGGTGATACTATAGTAGTAACAGAAAATTGAAAACAGGCTAAGTTAATCTATTCTATCACAACAAACTAATCTAACACAGCAAAGCAAGAACAACACAGAAAATGATCAATCAGACGACACAAGAATTTTATAGTGGTTCCTCAAACTGGGTACATCCACTCTTCTACCACCCTGATAGGAATCCACTAGCAGGTTTTTGATCAGGTGACTGCCACTACAAGATCTATTTCTAGGGAGATCTCACAACACTTTGAGCTTTTGATCAGGTGCCCAAAAAAACAAGAATAAACTTTTGAAAAGAGTTAATAAACCCTTTATACAGGAGGTGAGAGAGGTGATGGTGTCTTCTCTTTCTCTAATCAACAGAGAAGACTAGTGGATTGTTGTTGTCAAAAGCTCCTTCTAAATCACTTGGAGTCTTGCTCAAGGTGTAGGTCTTCAGCCTTGTCTTGAAATGATGTCCAGGAACTGTCTGACTGATTGAATGTTGTTGTACTTGAATGTTCCTGGAGAAAATTTGAAGAAGACTATTGATCTTGATTTGTTGTTTTTCTTCAGTCTTCAGCAAGCACAAGAAGAAAACTGGTTGTTTTTTGCACAGAGAATTTTCTTGTTGATTCTTCTTCTTCTCTGCTATTCTGTATCTTCTATATTGCTGAAAAGAGAAAAATCTCTTTTTATATTCTCTGTTGAATTCTCCTTTGAATTTTGAAATTCAAGCATTGATTGCTGATTGCCTGGAGAATGAAAAACTGCTGGAGAATATTGTCTTTAATGAGTTTCTCAACTGTCCCAATAAATTAAGCAAGTAATTAACTATGATGAATACCATAATTAATACTGCCAATAACAGCTATATTAAGGGTAATATATGCATTAATTACTCAGAGAATTACTGTTAAATAATATATGGAATAAAGACAGAAAATAAGGAAAAACTCTAAGTCTGGCATTGTACAGAAATTGTCGACCTCTGAACAGATTTCGTCGACCGGAGATGCAAGTTCGTCGAGCTGAGAAAATCCTGTTCGTCGACCTGCGCTCAGCGAATTGCGTTCTGCGAATAACTTGCCAATTCTGCGGTCCAAGTTCGTCGAGCTAAGAAACTGTCTTCGTCGAGCTGAGTTCAGCGAAAGTAAACTGGAAGGAATATGTTGAAGCTGAACTCCAGACTTTGTCGACCTGAGCTCGAATATCGTCGAGCTCAACTCAGAGAATTAACTCTGAGTTCGTCGATCTGCGATCGACGATCGTCGAGCTGAGTTCGAAGAATTCTGAACTGATAATTTGAACTTTGATTTCTTCTAAGTCTTGAGTCCACTGAGGTCTTCTGATGTCTAGTACATGAAGGTTGAGCCTAATGATTTAGCCTAAACTCAGAGACTCAAAGACTTGACCATGACTATACAATGTGGGTCAAAACTCATCCTACTTAGTGAACATAGCCCAAATCCAAATTAGCGATCCAACAATCTATCCCTATTTGGGTGAGATCACTAATAAAAATAAAAGAAAATAATCACAAAACAAAAAAGAATATATCTGGTAGAAAAATTGAAATGTCCAGCAGATATGTACATAACAATAGCTTTGTGACAGTTATAACAAAAAGAGTTCAGAAATACAAAACTAAACAAAATATTAACTTGTTCTTCTTGGTCTTTTCTTTATCAGCTTTTTCAGAACTTTCAGAGGGGTGTCTGAATTTGATTTCTCTGTTGAGATTGACAGTTTCTCTTTTAGACATTGTCATGTCAGCTGCTCCAATAATATTGAGAGAAGTGGCTCTTGAAACTACAGCCTCTGGATGCAAATTCATATAAACATCATCATTGAAAAATTTGTTAGGCTTATCATACCTTTTTAATTCTTCTTTTCTGTAGGTTGACATTATAAAATACTGAGAAGGATCTCTGTCTTCAGCTTTGACTTTGTTAATCATGGAGAGTCCAACTAACTTTTGAAATCTGGTCATTCTTGCAGTTGTATCTTGTTCAGGATCCACAAAAGGGATTGGAGGAGATTCTGACCTTTTTGGACTGTTATCCTTTTCAGATTTTTTAAATTTCAGATGTTATCTATTGTGTGTCTGTCTTCTGATGTTGTTGTTGATGTCTGCTGCTGCTTGAATGTTTGTGCTGACTGCTTCCTTGAAATTGAGATCTTGAAGATCTGCACTGTTATCTTTGATAAGTCTGAGTGTATGATGTAGATCTCTGAGAAATGTTTCCTGAAGCGCCAGCTGCTGGAGGAGTAGGAGGACCTCTCCAATACCTTTGAGAAGGAGGAGGAGAATACCTTCTGATTTTCTTCCTGGCTTTCTGCTCATTTTTGGATAGCCACATTCATGAAAGCATCCCTGGGTAAGGAGTGATTTTCTGAAGAATATAGTAGGGAGTGTTTGCATTAAGATTTGGCTTTGGGATAGCTTTAACAAGAGCTTTTCTCTTCTTGGCAACTTTCTTCTTTCCTTTTGAGTCATCAGACTCATCAGAGTCTTCATCAACATTATCATCATCAGATGATTCTTGAGGATTGTCATATAAAACATCAATTGCCTTCAGAATATCTGTAGATATCTGCTTCTTAGTCTGAGGAAGCACTTGAGGTTTTGCAACCTCTGTTTCAGCAACATTTTCAGAAACTAATTTATTCTCTTCTTTTATGTCAGCAAGAATAATATCATATAAATTTGATAAAGGACTATCATCCATCTTATAAGTAGGAGAGATAGCCTTTGGAGGAGAAATAGCCTTAGAGGCTGATACTGGTTCAAGAACATTCTCAGTCATATGTTCTTCTGTGATCACTGGAGCTGCAAAACTGGCCTTGAGTTACTTAGCAACTGCAGGGCTTATTGGAGAAGTATAGGGGACTATAACCATAGAATGCTGATAAGAAAAGCTAGGTAGAATATTGTTGTAAACAAAATTAAATGAATCTAGTAAATAATCTAGATTAACTGTGAGATTTATAATGTAATCACCAACAGTAATTATTTCTGCTACAACTGTGTCAGTCATATCTATATCAGAATCTGTAAACAATTCAATTATTTCTGCTGGAGGGGCTGCTTCTGCTGAATCATCAGACATCTCAGAATCTGCTGTTGTTGTTGCTGCTGTACAAGGAGGAACTGGAACTTCACAGAACATCTCCCCCTGACTGGGTTCAGAGGGTCTTGAAGCCAGTCCTCCAGAAGAAGGGACAGAAGACAGGGCAGCAATTCTGGAAGAGAGAGAGATGATGGAAGCAAAGAGAGGAGCAATAAAATTAGATATGAGTTGCTCAAGAGTGGGAGAAATAAAAGCAAGGTCTTTTGCTATATCAGAAAAGTTTAAGTATAGGGGTTCAGGAGCAGAGGAGGAGTAGGGAGTGTGATGTCCACAATTTGAACACACAGAGAATGCATTGGAGAAGTCTGTGTGGGTGTAGTCTGGAGGTGTGGAGTGAGTAATAGATGGAATGTCAGTGGGGATGACTGAAGGGATATCGACTGAAGGGATATCAACTGAAGGAATTGCAGTGGTAGAAGAGGGAACTGTGGTTGAGGGTGAGGAGATGGGTTCCTGAATTGGAGATTGATTTGGAGATGGAGGAGACAGTAGATTGAAAGAGGGTTGTAAGGTAGATGGAACGTCAAATAGATTAATGTGAGGTGGAGAATGAGGAGGTGGAGATGGAGGTGGTGTAGTATGTTCTGGAGATGGAACTGGTGTTGGAACTGGTGTGGGTAGATGTTGTTGAGGAGAGGAAGATGATTGTTGTTGTGGAGGAGGTGAAGGAATTCTGGTGGAGGGAAGGACATCCTCTGGAGGTGGAGGAGTGGCTGTCACTGCCCTGTTGCTCTCAGAAGTCCTGGAAGAGGAGGAAGCCTTGGATGGCTTTGAGATTGTCCTCTCCCATCTGCCGAAAAGAGCAGATGTAAGCCTCTTTGAGGCATTAATGAACATTGTCGGGGTGACAAGTAGTTCAGGTGTCTTCTCTTGAAAGAAGATTCTCAGAATCCTCGCAAAACACACTTCTTTCTTTGTATTTTTCTTCTTTATTAACTCGAACAATATTTGTCCCCAGTTAACAGATTTCTTCTTAACCAGAGCACACATCACAAGGAATTGGTGCCTGGTGATATAATCGTGGGCTGTATGCTTGCCCAGTAACACCTTACCTACTATGTCTGCAAGAAACTTGTATTGAACAGACAAGTTCTTTTTCAATAATTTATTGGGGTTTCCTCCTGAATGCCCCATAGTGCTCAGCATATTCTCATATTCATCAGTATCTATTTTTATATCATCTTCTTCAGTAGATAAATCAAAAATCTCAGTAAGTACTACAGGAGTTAGAATGACCTGTGTGCTGCTGATGGTACCTATCATGGTATCTGCATCAGGAGATGTGGCAAAGAAAACTCATTCCCTGATTTCATTTGCTGATATTTTGATTCGGGTTGTCATGAACTTCTTCAAACTCTGTTCCTCACACAACTGTAAGATGTCAATGAATATTTGATCAGTGTGAGAGGAGTCAAAATCAACATGAAAACCGGTGTCGAAGTTCATTGTTGCAAGGGAGTTCGCCGGAATCGTCATTTGTTCGCCTGCAAAAGAAAACAGAGAGATCAAGTGCAAAGGGAACAGAAAGCTCGGGATGGAGCTCGAAGAAAACCTAGATATATGGTTTCAGAATATGAAGAGGCAGACTCCGTCCGATGAAAAAGAAAAATTCTTCGATCTGTGTTTGACGAAATATTTTATTGACAAAAGAGTTCGTCGATCTCAGTCAGAAGAAGGGAAAAGTTTTCGTCGATCTCAGGTCGGCGAAAATTTTCTAAAGCAATATCGTCGATCTCCGTTCGACGAAAAGAACTTCACACACAGAGAGTTCGTCGATCTCAGGTCGACGAATTTCTCAAGAACCTTTCTCAGTTCGTCGATCTCCGTTCGACGCACTGTGGCAAATTCTTCGACCACAGACAGAAAATTAAATTAATGCATCTTCATTGATCATACTTAGCTGATTCATAAAGAACGGATGTTTTTTCTCATCCAAGGGTTTGGTGAAGATATCTGCCTTTTGCAAATCAGTAGAAACAAATGTGAGATTAATTTTCTTTTTGTGTACACACTCTCTAATAAAATGATGTCTTACATCTATATGTTTAGTTCTACTATGATGCACTGGATTCTGTGCAATAGAAATTGCACTTGTGTTATCACACAGTAGAGTTGAATTATTTAAATTGACAACATACTCTAGAAGTTGGTTTTGAATCCACAGTATCTGTGAACAACAACTGTCAGCTGCTACAAATTCAGCTTCTACTGTTGAGATAGACACATATGTTTGTTTCTTGCAAAACCATGACACTAGTCTATCACCAAGGAACTGACATGTTCCTGATGTGCTCTTTCTGTCTACTCTACATCCAGCAAAGTCAGCATCAGAGTATCCAGTTAACTCAAATTTTGACTCAGTTGGATACCAAAATCCAAAATTAGGGCAACTCTTTATATATCTCAAAATTCTTTCTGGGAAAATAAGGTGAGATTCTTTAGGGTTCACCTGAAACCTAGCACAAAGGCATGTAACAAACATAATGTTTGGTCTACTTGTTGTAAGATATAACAGAGATCCAACAATGACCCTATATAACTTCTGATCTACAGGTTTCTCATGTTCATCAGAATCAATTACAGCATTCGTAGACATAAGTGTTTTCTTTGTTGAATCATCAGCCATCTCAAACCTTTTAATCAGCTCATTAGCATATTTGGATTGAGACAAGAAGATGTCATCAGGTGATTACTTCACTTGGAGATCAAAGAAGTAGGAGAGCTCATCCATGCTACTTATTTCAAACTTTGAATGCATAAGGTTGAAGAACCTTTGCATAGTTTGAAATCTGTAGAACCAAATATGATGTCATCTACATATATTTGTACTAACAATATTTTATCATGATGATGCTTAATAACTAAAGTCATATCTATCATGTCTCTAGAAAATTTATGTTCTAAGAGAAAGCTAGCTAAGGTTTCATACCAAGCTCTTGGAGCTTGCTTTAGACCATAGAGAACCTTATGCAATTTGAAAACATAAGAGGGATGAGTAGGAGACATAAAACCTGGTGTTTGTTCTACATAAACCTCTTCTTTAAGTTCATCATTGAGGAATGCACTCTTGACATCCATTTGTTATACAGTGAACTTTTTGTAGGCTGTATAAGCAAGGAAAATTTTGATAGCTTCAATCCTTGCAACTTGGGCAAATGTCTGGTCATAGTCTATGTCTTTTTCTTGTCTATATCCTTGAGCAACTAGTCTGGCCTTGTTCCTTATGATAAGAGCTTGAGCATCTAGCTTGTTTCTAAATACTCATTTAGTTATAATGACTGAGTAGTATTTGAGTCTTGGAACTAAATCTCAAACTCTGCATCTCTCAAATTGATTAAGCTCCTCTTGCATTGTAATAATTCAGTGTGGATCTTGCTCAGCATCTTTAATGGATTGGGGCTCAGTTTGAGATATGAAGCAGGCATGCATCATGTCCTGGTGGAGTTGATGTCTTATCTGCACACCAACTGAAATGTCTCCAATCACTTGAGATACATGGTGATCTCTAAGTGTGACAAATTCAGCAGGAGGAGTTGGTTGAGCAACAGTTTGGGGAATTAATTCCTCTGGTGGAATTATAGCTGTTGTTGGCTCTACACTAATTTCAGTGTCTTCATCTTCACCATCTTCAGCAATTTGTGGAGAAGGATGGCTAACAGCCTCATTGGTGAGGGTCAATTCATTTAACTTCTCACACAAATTTGGTTCCTGCAAAGTCTCACTGGTAGAAGGGACCTTCTCCTTGTAAAACATGTTAGTCTCATCAAAAGAAAAATGAATAGATTCTTTCATTTTCATAGTTGATTTATTATAAACCCTATAAGTCTTGCTTACTTGGGAATATCCAAGAAAAATTCTCATTTCAGCCTTGACTTTAAATTTTCTAATGTGTTTCTTATTATTTTTGTGAATGTAACAAATGCAACCAAAAATTTTAAATTAATCTATTTTAGGTTTTTTCCCTTTAAGTAGCTCATAAGGAGTCTTATTCTTGAGCTTGTGTATCAGACTTCTGTTCAGTACATAATTTACTGTGCTCACAGCCTTTAGCCAAAAAGATAGAGACAAGTGAGCATCTGCAAGTAATGTGTCTGCAGATTCAATTAGGGTTCTATTTCTTCCTTTCAGCAACCTCATTTTGTGAGGAGTTCTACGAGCTGAGAAGCAGTGTCTGATACCTTCCTTCTCACAGAACTCTTGCATAAGAATAGACTCAAACTCAGTACTATGATCACTTCTGATAAATGTAACTGGAGTAGAGTACTCAATCTGTATGTTCTTGAGAAAATTTGTAAGAAACTTGAAGTTATCTGACTTAGATCTCAGAAAGAATACCCAAGTGAATCTTGAAAAGTCATATACAGTCACTTAAGTATAAGATTTCTCTCCTATGTTTTGTACAACAATAGGGCCAAAAAGGTCCATATGTAGCAAGTACGATATTTTAGGTGAGCCACTTTTATTTACAGATTTTAAACTATTTTTAGTTTGCTTGCCTAACTGACAAGTACTACAAAGGCTTTCCTTCTTGTATGGGCAAGAAGACAATCTTCTAACAAGGTTGTCCCTAGAGAGTTTAGTAATATTTTTCAAGTTAACAAGTCTTAATCTCCTATGCCAAAGTTCATTATTGTTACTAGTCTGATTAAATAGACAAATTTCAGTTTTGGCAGACTTAAAGTTAACTACATAAATGTTTCCTACTCTAGTTCATATTAACACTACTAGGTTATCTATATATGTAATAATACAAGGAGTTTTATTAAATGATACCTGAAATCTTTCATCACATAACTGACTTATGGAGATAAGGTTGTGCTTCAGTCCACTTACATAAGCAATATTCCTGAAGGTGATTGCTCCAATCTTGACCTTTCTATATCATTCAGTCTGGCCACAATTGGAATCACCAAATATTACTTTGGGTCCTAGCTTTGACTTATAGTTGATTAGGTTGTCCTTGTTTCCAGTCATGTGTTTTGAACAACCACTATCAAGATACCATTGTTGCTCTGTGGTGAGATAGTCTTTCACCTGCAATGAAACAGATTAGCTATTCTTGACTCATGTTACCTTGGGTCATTCTTTCTTCACATAATTAAAACTGGAGATATATGAATATTTAGGTTGACATTTATAACCTAAGGGATGATATCTTCTTGGAGGAATTATCCATTGATTAAATTAATTAATTGAAGATCTTGTTTGATTATTAGTTCTGAAAGAGTTAAAGTTTCTGTTAAGATGAACTGCGTTCGACGAATTCAGGTAAGTTCGTCGATCTGAGTTCGACGAATGGGGATGAGTTCGTGGAACTCCACTCAGAGAATGAAAGTATTTATTCTCTGGACCCCAAAATCGTCAATCTCGGATCGACGAACCATACTGGTTTCGTCGATCGTAGTTCAGCGAATAATTATAATGGAAATTTGCATTCAGAGTTCGTCGACTTGAGTTCGACGAACTGTACATATTTCGTCGATCTGAGTTCGACGAAATCTGTTGAACATTGTTATGATTGAGATTTTTCTTATTCTTTCTCGTTTTCTTATTCTTCTGTTTTATTTTTGTTTGCTTAACATTATTATTATTATCTATCTTTTTTTTACTTTTTTCTGAAACAAATTTTATAAGTGTTGTAAGTATATTCTTTTGAATTAGTGGGGGTTGTCTTGATGAAGCACCTAAGCCCAGTTTGTCATTTAGTCTGACATTCACTGTGCGTGTGATGTCCATCAACTTGATACTTCTCCTATTTAAGGATTCTTCAAGTTGTCTTGCCTCAGCCAATTCAGTTTTTAATGATATGATTTATTCATTGGCTAAAGTTAATTCATCTTTTCACTTAATGTTTTCAGAAATAAAGTGATCTTGTTCAGACAATTTTTCTCTAAGTGTTTTAATTTCTTTTTCAGAATTGATTAAATCAATACATAGAGATTTAAATTCAGTTTAAAAATTATCTGAATTATAATCAAAAGATGATGGTAACTGATCTGCCTCAGATTCTGATGATTCTTCATTATCTGACTGCTCAGCTTCAGATTGGCAGCAGCAGACATTGATAGTCATAAGGCAAACTTCCCTTGCCTTTGCCTCCTCTTCATCTTCACTGGAGCTAGAGCATGAAGATTCATCTTCAATGTCACTGCAAGTTTCAGCAATGAAACATTTCTCCTTCCTTTTATGCTTGTTGGAGGAAGGCTTGTTGTAGTGCTGTTTTCTGGAGTCTTTTTCTTTTTTTCTCTCATTCTTTTGATTTTTTGGACACTCTGAAATAAAGTATCATGGTTTCCTACACCCAAAACAAACAACTTTTTAGTGGGTTTCTTGTCATACCTTGGTTTGTCATCTTGCCTAGATGACTTTCTTCGTAAGTCCTTCTTTGTCATCTTGTAAAATCTCTTGGCTAAGAGACTTAGGAGTTCTTTACTTGCTGTTGGAGCTTCTGCTTGTTCTGAAGCTTTGAAAGCTATGTTTTGTTCTTTTCTTGCTGCTGGAGGAGTATTCTGCTCTGCAACTTCTCTTGACTTTATTAGCTGCTCATATGACTTGAGCTTTCCCAGAAAATTACGACTATATTCAGGGGAATATATGCATTAATTACTCAGACAATTACTGGTAAATAATATATGGAATAAAGACAGAAAATAAGGAAAAACTCTAAGTCTGGCACTGGACAGAAATCGTCGACCTCTGAACAGGTTTTGTCGACCGGAGATCCAAGTTCGTCGAGCTGAGAAATCATGTTCGTCGACCTGCGCTCAGCGAACTGCGTTCTGCGAATAACTTGCCAATTTTGCGGTCCAAGTTCGTCGAGCTAAGAATCTTTCTTCGTCGAGCTGGGTTCAGGGAAAATAAACTGGAAGGAATATGTTGAAGCTGAACTCCAGACTTCGTCGACCTGAGCTCGAATATCGTCAAGCTCAACTAAGAGAATTAACTCTGAGTTCGTCGATCTGCGATCGACGATCGTCGAGCTGAATTCGAAGAATTCCGAACTGATAATTTGAACTTTGATTTCTTCTAAGTCTTTAGTCCACTGAGATCTTCTGTTGGCTGGTCCATGAAGGTCGAATCTAATGACTTAGCCTAAACTTTAAGACTCAAAGACTTGACCCCGACTATACAATGTGGGACAAAACTCATCCTACTTAGTGAACCTAGCCCAAATCCAAACTAGGGATCCAACAGAATCTATCCCCGACATATTTTTGCATTAGAAATTCACTCTGTTAGTGGATTTGACATAGTAGGTGAAGCCAAAATCGCGACCGGTGATCGGATTCGGTGATGTTGCTTGACGTGGATTTTAGGGATTTGCTAGAAATCCGATTGCGGAGAAGACACCGTTGCGATGCCCTTTGTTTTGTATGAGAATGAACGTTGGTTAAGGTGAAGAAATGTAAGTGATGGATTGCGATGTCTATTTGTATATGAAGGAGTGGCTTCGTCTTTATGGTCGGCTGGCTTATCTCGTGATGTTGTGATTCACGCGTGGAGGGTATCCCGAAAAAACAAATCTCCTTCTATGAAAACTGACAAAAATGTCAGCGCTTTTGGACAAGCCCGATAGTGTTGTGATCCACATGCAGATGGGGTCTAAGCAAAAGTTCTTAGCATCAGTTGTGCTTGAATTGGTGAAATTGGTGAGAACGGTGAAGCTGATGGACAAACCCGATGGTGTTGTTATTCATGTACGGGTAGGGTCTCAGCGGGAGTTCTTAGCCTTGGACTCGTATGCCTTTGCGCAAATGAGAGTACCATGTGATATATGTTAAGAATCATACATGTTATAGGTAGTCTTGGATGAAACTCAGGTTTGCATACATGATGCATTGTAGGCTCTCTTTTATTTATATGTTCAACATATAAACATGTTTAATGTTTGTGACACTCATTCTTGTTATTTCTGTTGGAAAAGCCCATGTAAAGAGGCCCATATTGGAGCCCTTTTATTTATTTTCTTCTTTTCTCCTCTTTAGTCTCACATCATATACATGGATCTCTTTTCTCTTTCTCCCTCATATAAATGTGTATTCATACCTTGTATTTGATCATTGAAAAAATATATACAAGTTTGAGGTTTTCTCCACATGGTATCAGAGCCAATCGGTCTCTCCGTGCGGCTAGCATTCCGCTAACCGTCCGGTCTCCCCTTCTCGCACAGGGCGCGGTCTGGTTGTATCTAACCGACCGATCTCCTCTTCTTGCGCAGGGCGCGATCTGGTTGTATCTAACCGACCGGCCTCCTCTTCTCGCGCAGGGCGCGATCTGTTTTCTACCCTCTTGCAGCTAGAAACTTTCCTCCCTCCTCTCCTCCCCTACAATTCTGTGGCCTCCACTGCTTCCCCGTTCTCCTCTTTATAGGACTCTATGACAGGTGGGGACTTCTCCCTCGCCTCTCTATCCGTGTGGTTTCCTCTCTACCCGCGCGGTTTCTCTCCTCGCTCTTGCTTGCGCGGCGTTTCCTTTGGTTCTTGCAAGCTCTCTAACCCGATGTGCGGCTTATCTCTGTGCCTTACCCGCCGCGGGCTCTCTTACCCGCTGTATGGCTTCTCTAAACCGCTGTGAGCTCTCTTATCCGCTCGGTTTCCCTCCCGTTCTACTCGTGCGGACCGTGCGGACTTCTTCCTGTCTGCGGCTTCTATAACCATTGCGAGCTCCACATCTAGGTCGCGACATCTTCCCGTGCTGCTGGTGTACTCACCCAGACCGTGTGGACTTCTTGAGCGACCTCTTTGTTAGTTAGTCGTTGCGGCTTCTCTAAATGCAGCGGCCTCTGCATTTTGGTCGCGACATCTTCTCTTGCCGCTGGTGTTTTGCCACCGAGACTGTGCGGCTTCCCCAGCTCTCCTCTCAAGGTGACTTCTCCTTTCTTCCTGATCCGTTTCTTTGGTCGATGCAGCTTCTGCGCTTGCCACCGGACCAGTTCCATCCAGTCTGCCATTTTCCCTGCTAACTGCACGACCTACTCTTGTACTACCCGAGCGGTTTCTTTTTTATCCGCTGCTCCTCTTGCCGTCAGTCTAGCCTCCTAACCGCGTGGTCATGGGGCCTTCACTTGACTCTACCGGACAGGCGGCTTCGTCCTCTGCAGACCGCCCGGCCTTTACTGCTGAACTTCAGGAAGAACTGCGGATTACAACTATCTCGTTAGCTGGGAAGAAGAATTTTGTGGAGTGGGTGCACTCGGTTCGCCGCGTTCTTCAATCCAAATGCTTCCTGCATCACTTGACTCAGGCTGCTCCCGCTCCTACTGACGACTGGTTGCGCAATGATGATCGCGTTCAAACCTGCCTCCTCAACTCCCTTGATTGAGAACTGTCTCGCATGACCATGTATCATGAAACGACCAAAACGATGTGGGATGAACTTCATTCCCTCCATTCCGGGAAAGATAGTCTGCAACACTTATATGACATCATCACTGATATTCAAACTCTTGAAGTTGGCGGAGCCACCGACCTCACCTCCTTTGTCGCTCGGGCCAAAACTCTGGTTAAAGCATAAATTCAACATCAGCCTCCTACGACGGATCTTGCTGCACAACGTGCTCAAAAATAAGTCGTTGGCGTGGCCATGATGATGGCTCGTATGTCACGCATCTTCAAAGCGTTCGGGCTCAGATCCTCTCCTTTGCTGCTACTCCGTCACTATCAAATGTATGCTCCATGTTGCTCAAGGTCTCCCCGCCTCCTGACAGTTCTTGACCTCCGTCACCGGCTCCACACAGCTTTAAACATTTGCAACTTAATTATCCTCGTTTTTGTCTCTAACTCTGTGCAGGAGGCTCTCCAACATCTTGGCTGACGGGCAGCCCTGGAAGAAGAAATGACTGCTCTCTGGGCTAACCAGACATGGAACCTAATACCTCTACCAACTGCCTAGACACCAGTTGAGTGTAAATGAGTCTTTGTCATCAAACATGCTCCTAATGAGATAATTGACCGTCTGAAGGCCCGTCTGTTGGCTTGTGGCTTCACCCGACAGCACAGTCTCAGTTATGAGACATTCTCTCTCGTAGCCAAACTCAACACCGTTCGGGTCCTCCTCTTCGTTGTTGTGCATCGTCAATGGCCCTTACATCAACTGGAGATCAAAAATGCGTTTCTGAACGACGATCTCCAGGAAACAGTCTACATGTAGCAACCTCCCGGGTTTGAGACCACGAAGGAGTCCCAAGTGTGTCATCTGAAGAAGTCCATTTATGGTCTCAAACAATCCCCATGGGCATGGTTCGACAAGTTTGGTAAGGCAGTTCGGGAAGTCGGCTTTAATCGGAGCTCAGCAGACTTCTCTTTGTTCACTCGTCATCAGAAAACAGGGACGGTTCTTCTGTTAGTTTATGTTGACGACATCCTAATTACTGGAGACGATTCAAAGGGAATCCAAGCGGTCAAACAGCACCTTGCCTCCGCTTTTCAGACAAAAGATCTGGGGCATTTTCAATACTTCCTTGATCTTGAGATCGCAAGACGTTCGGATGGACTTGTCCTCTCCCAACAGAAGTACTGTTTGGATCTCCTTCAAGATGATGGCTACTCTGGATGTAAGCTCACTACTACTCTAATGGATGCAAATTATAAGATGTGTGCACATGCGTCTGATACTGATCTTTCTCTCCAAAATCCGGATTACTATAGACATCTTGTTGGAAAATTAATCTACTTAACGGTCACAAGACCGGATATATCCTTTGTTGTTGGGGGGGTCAGCTGATTTATGCATGCCCCTCGAATATCTCACCTTCAAGTCGTTGAGAAAATCCTAAGATACCTTAAAACAGCTTCGAGTCAAGGGCTGGTATACAAAACATCATCATCTACTCCAACATTGGTTGCGTATTCTGATGCTAATTATGCAGGCTCACTAGATGATCGACGATCAACCAGTGGCTTCTTTACCTATTTTGGAGGGCATCTTGTTACCTGGCAAAGTAAGAAACAAGCTGTGGTTGCTCGATCCTCATCGGAAGCAGAATACAGATCGATAACATCAGTTGTCTCGGAGCTTACATGGCTTGAAAGTCTCCTTACTAATCTAGGTGTTAAACTTCCCTCACCGGCCATCCTGTTATGCGACAGCCGAGCGGCTATACACATAACAAAGAATCCAGTCTTAAATGAAAGAACGAAACATATTGAAGTGGATTGCCACTTTATCCGGGAGAAAGTTCAAATGAAGAAGATAGAATTAAAGCATGTTCCGGGTACTGAACAAGTTGTCGATATCTTTACAAAGGCCCTTCCTAGTACCCTGTTTTATCAGTTCCTGTCCAAGCTTGGTGCCTACGACTTGTACGCTCGAGCTTGCGGGGGAGTGTTGTGTTGAAGCCAAAAATGACCTCTGTAGAGTTCGGGGTCCCTAGAAAAGGGTGACCTCACACCTATTACACCCAAGAGAACGTCACGCACCAAAGGATCAAGAAGCTAGGAACAGACACTCGGCTCTACCGCGGAGGTCCCACCTCACACCCGGAAGGCTACCTGAGCACTTCCCCTCCCTAGCCAATGCTTGAGCTAAGGTGCCTTGAAGAGCTCTCTCTACTCCACCAAGAAAAAGCTAAGGGAGGAGGAAACTAAGAAAAGTCCCTCTCCAAGGCACCCAAGGGGGTCTATTTATAGTTTTCCAAATCTCATGGATCAAAATGATCGAAATACCCTCACGCCAAATATACCTCGGGCCAATAGAAATCAGTCACACCGGGGGGTAAAGGGGTAATTCCCCCCGAGGGCAAGACGGTAAAAGCAGGGGAGGCAAGGGCGAGACCCCGGCCTCTGGCCGGTCTCGCCCCGCCAGGCCGCCAGGCAGGAAGGGGACAGGGCGAGACCCCGGCCCCCGGCCGGTCTCGCCCCGCCAGGCCGCCAAGCTAGAAGAGGGGGCAGAGCGAGACCCCGGCCCCCGGCCGGTCTCGCCCCGCCAGGCCGCCAAGCAAAAAGGGGGAAGGGCGAGACCCCGGCCCCGGGCCGGTCTCGCCCCGCCAGACCGCCAAGCAGAAAGGGGGCAGGGCGAGACCCCGTCCCCCGGCCGGTCTCGCCCCGCCAGGCCGCCAAGCAGAAAGGGGGCAGGGCGAGACCCCGACCCCCGGCCGGTCTCGCCCCTCCAGGCCGCCAAGCAGAAAGGGGCAGGGCGAGACCCCGGCCCCCGACCGGTCTCGCCCCGCCAGGCCGCCAAGCAGAAAGGGGCAGGGCGAGACCCCGGCCCCCGGCCGGTCTCGCCCCGCCAATTGTGTACAACCCCGTATTCGCGAAGAGTGGGCCCCAAACAAAGCAAGCGCGTTTTTAAGCTTTTTAGAAATTTTGCACTCTCGGTGGCCAATTTTGGCTCTGTCTTGAAAACATACTAGTAGGGGGAGGAAAAATCGACCTCCCCCCAGTGGCCCTCTTTTGGGGGGCGAGTGCGACAAGTTGGCTGACATCCGCCCCGTCCCGATAGGTGCTTGGCGGCCTGGCGGGGCGAGACCGGCTGGGGGCCGGGGTCTCGCCCTGCCCCCTTTCTGCTTGGCGGCCTGGCGGGGCGAGACCGGCCGGGGGCCGGGGTCTCGCCCTGCCCCCTTTCTGCTTGGCGGCCTGGCGGGGCGAGACCGGCAGGGGGCCGGGGTCTCCCCCTGCCCCTTTCTGCTTGGCGGCCTGGCGGGGCGAGACCGGCCGGGGGCCGGGGGCCGGGGTCTCGCCCTGCCCCTTTCTGCTTGGCGGCCTGGAGGGGCAAGATCGGCCGGGGGCCGGGGTCTCGCCCTGCCCCCTTTCTGCTTGGCGGCCTGGCGGGGCGAGACCGGCCGGGGGCCGGGGTCTCGCCCTGCCCCCTTTCTGCTTGGCGGCTTGGCGGGGAGAGACCGGCCGGGGGCCGGGGTCTCGCCCTGCCCCTTTTTGCTTGGCGGCCTGGCGGGGCGAGACCGGCCGGGGGCCGGGGTCTCGCCCTGCCCCCTCTTCTAGCTTGGCGGCCTGGCGGGGCGAGACCAGCCGGGGGCCGGGGTCTCGCCCTGTCCCCTTCCTGCCTGGCGGCCTGGCGGGGCGAGACCGGCCAGAGGCCGGGGTCTCGCCCTTGCCTCCCCTGCTTTTACCGTCTTGCCCTCGGGGGGAATTACCCCTTTACCCCCCGGTGTGGCTGATTTCTATTGGCCCAAGGTATATTTGGCGTGAGGGGGTATTTCGGTCATTTTGGTCCATGGGATTTGGAAAACTATAAATAGACCCCCTTTGGTGCCTTGGAGAGGGACTTTTCTTAGCTTCCTCCTCCCTTAGCTTCTTCTTGGTAGAGTAGAGAAAGCTCTTCAAGGCACCCTAGCTCAAGCATTGGCTAGGGAGGGGAAGTGCTCAGGTAGCCTTCCGGGTGTGAGGTGGGACCTCTGCGCTAGAGCCGAGTGTCTGTTCCTAGCTTCTTGATCCTTTGGTCCGTGACGTTCTCTTGGGTGTAGTAGGTGTGAGGTCACCCCTTTCTAGGGACCCCCGAACTCCACAGAGGTCATTTTTGGCTTCAACACATGGTGCGGTGAGCGTGGAGAGTGACCAGCACAGAAGATCTCGGGATAGTGTCATGGCTGGAGGTCAGGGAGGTAGTGATGATCTCGGCGAGCTCCCCAACCTAGGACCCTTTGTAGGGAGGCAAGAGTTCATGACCTCCATTCAAGGCATCATGGAGATGCTGCGAAGCATTGTTCCTCAGGTTGGCAGTTCCACCCCAACCCCCCAGGAGCTAGCTCCCCCCCCCCCTTCTCGGCGAGACAGCTTCAAGGGATCTCGGCGAGACAGCTTCAAGGGATCTCGGCGAGACAGCTTCAAGGGATCTCGGCGAGACAGCTTCAAGGGATCTCGGCGAGACAGCTTCAAGGGATCTCGGCGAGACAGCTTCAAGGGATCTCGGCAAGACAGCTTCCAGGGATCTCGGCGAGACAGCCTCAAGGTGGATAGGCGAGAGTGCCCCAGGGAGGCAGGCACCCAGACAACTATCTCCACCACATCAAGTTTTGGCGGTCGGCCAAGGGAGAAAAAGGCGAAGGAAGAATCGCTCAGGGGGGAGGAACCGAGGCCCCAAGGAATAGGGAGTGAGTGGAGAGATCTCACCCTAACTCGCCCAGAGTTCCATATGTATTTTCCTTGTAATGAGTATCCCCTGTCAGGTTTGGTCAGGGTAGGTTGTATGTAATGTATTTTTTCTTTATCAAGTACTTTTTGCTCCGAGATGGTTCCGCTGTCAGGCTCCCACTGGCTGGCAGGGCAAGTTGACCTCTCGTGGAGGTCAAGTACTTTTTGCTCCGAGATGGTTCTGCTGTCAGGCTCCCACTAGCTGGCAAGGTAGGTTGACCTCTCGTGGAGGTCAGGTACTTTTTGCTCCGAGATGGTTCCGCTGCCAGACTCCCACTAGCTGGCAGGGCAGGTTGACCTCTCGTGGAGGTCAAGTACTTTTTGCTCCAGGACGGTTCCGCTGTCAGGCTCCCACTAGCTGGCAGGGCAGGTTGACCTCTCGTGGAGGTCAGGTACTTTTTGCTCCGAGATGGTTCCGCTGTCAGGCTCCCACTAGCTGGCAGGGCAGGTTGACCTCTCGTGGAGGTCAGGTACTTTTTGCTCCGAGACGGTTCCGCTGCCAGGCTCCCACTAGCTGGCAGGGCAGGTTGACCTCTCGTGGAGGTCAGGTACTCTTTGCTCCGAGACGGTTCCGCTGCCAGGCTCCTACTAGCTGGCAGGGCAGGTTGACCTCTCGTGGAGGGCAGTACTTTTTGCTCCGAGATGGTTCCGCTGACCAGGCTCCCACTAGCTGGCAGGGCAGGTTGACCTCTCGTGGAGGCCAAGTCCTTTTTGCTCCGAGATGGTTCCGCTGACCAGACTCTCATTAGCTGGCAGGGCAGGTTGACTTCTCGTGGAGGCCAAGTGCTTTTTGCTCCGAGATGGTTCCGCTGACCAGGCTCCCACTAGCTGGCAGGGCAGGTTGACTTCTCATGGAGGTCAAGTGCTTTTTGCTCCGAGATGGTTCCGCTGACCAGGATCCCACTAGCTGGCAGGGCAGGTTGACCTCTCGTGGAGGTCAAGTGCTTTTTGCTCCGAGATGGTTCAGCTGTCAGGCTCTCATCTAGCTGGCAGGGCAGGTTGATCTCTCGTGGAAGCCAAGCCCTTAGCTCCGAGATGGATTCCGCTGTCAGGCTCTCATCTAGCTGGCAGGGCAGGTTGATCTCTCATGGGAGCCAAGCCCTTAGCTCCGAGATGGATTCCGCTGTCAGGCTCTCATCTAGCTGGTAGGGCAGGTTGATCTCTCGTGGAAGCCAAGCCCTTAGCTCCGAGATGGATTCCGCTGTCAGGCTCTCATCTAGCTGGCAGGGCAGGTTGATCTCTCGTGGAAGCCAAGCCCTTAGCTCCGAGATGGATTCCGCTGTCAGGCTCTCATCTAGCTGGCAGGGCAGGTTGATCTCTCGTGGAAGCCAAGCCCTTTGCTCCGAGATGGATTCCGCTGTCAGGCTCTCATCTAGCTGGCAGGGCAGGTTGATCTCTCGTGGAAGCCAAGCTCTTAGCTCCGAGATAGATTCCGCTGTCAGGCTCTCATCTAGCTGACAGGGCAGGTTGATCTCTCGTGGAAGCCAAGCCCTTAGCTCCGAGATGGATTCCGCTGTCAGGCTCTCATCTAGCTGGCAGGGCAGGTTGATCTCTCATGGAAGCCAAGCCCTTTGCTCCGAGATGGATTCCGCTGTCAGGCTCTCATCTAGATGGCAGGGCAGGTTGATCTCTCGTGCAAGCCAAGCCCTTAGCTCCGATGATGATTCCGCTGTCAGGCTCTCATCTAGCTGGCAGAGCAGGTTGATCTCTCGTGGAAGCCAAGCCCTTAGCTCCGAGATGGATTCCGCTGTCAGGCTCTCATCTAGCTGGCAGGGCAGGTTGATCTCTCATGGAAGCCAAGCCCTTTGCTCCGAGATGGATTCCGCTGTCAGGCTCTCATCTAGCTGGCAGGGCAGGTTGATCTCTCGTGGGAGCCAAGCCCTTAGCTCCGAGATGGATTCCGCTGTCAGGCTCTCATCTAGCTGACAGGGCAGGTTGATCTCTCGTGGAAGTCAAGCCCTTAGCTCCGATATGGATTCCGCTGTCAGGTTTTCATCTAGCTGGCAGTGCAGGTTGATCTCTCGTGGAAGCCAAGCCCTTAGCTCCGAGATGGATTTCGCTGTCAGGCTCTCATCTAGCTGACAGGGCAGTTTGATCTCTCGTGTAAGCCAAGCCCTTTGCTCCGAGATGGATTCCGCTGTCAGGCTCTCATCTAGCTGGCAGGGCAGGTTGATCTCTCGTGGAAGCCAAGCCCTTTGCTCCGAGATGGATTCCGCTGTCAGACTCTCATCTAGCTGGCAGGGCAGGTTAATCTCTCCTGGAAGCCAAGTCCTTACCTCCGATGATGATTCCGCTGTCAGGCTCTTACTAGCTGACAGGGCTGGTTGATCTCTCGAGGAAGCCAAGTTTGTTACCCGGAGGAGGTCTCGCCACCCAGGCTCCCATAGCTGGCACGGTAGGTTGACCCCTCCGGGGAGGTGAAGTGTTTTTTACCCGGAGGAGGTCTCGCCACTCAGGCTCCCATAGCTGGCATGGTAGGTTGACCCCGCGGGAAAGTTACACTCTGCGAATACGTTGGGGTTGGACATTTCTTTCCGAGCTTGTACCAACCTCGAAAAGAGCGGGGATTGTGTACAACCCCGTATTCGCGAAGAGTGGGCTCCAAACAAAGCAAGCGCGTTTTTAAGCTTTTTAGAGATTTTGCACTCTCGGTGGTCAATTTTGGCTCTGGCTTGAAAACATACTAGTATGGGGAGGAAAAATCGACCTCCCCCCATTGGCCCTCTTTTGGGGGGCGAGTGCGACAAGTTGGCTGACACCCGCCCCGTCCCGATAGGTGCTTGGCGGCCTGGCGGGGCGAGACCGGCCGGGGGTCGGGGTCTCGCCCTGCCCCCTTTCTGCTTGGCGGCCTGGCGGGGCGAGACCGGCCGGGGGCCGGGGTCTCGCCCTGCCCCCTTTCTGCTTGGCGGCCTGGCGGGGCGAGACCGGCCGGGGGCCGGGGTCTCGCCCTGCCCCTTTCTGCTCGGCGGCCTGGCTGGGCGAGACCGGCCGGGGGCTGGGGTCTCGCCCTGCCCCTTTCTGCTTGGCGGCCTGAAGGGGCGAGACCGGCCGGGGGCTGGGGTCTCGCCCTGCCCCCTTTCTGCTTGGCGGCCTGGCGGGGCGAGACCGGCCGGGGGCCGGGGTCTCGCCCTGCCCCCTTTCTGCTTGGCGGCCTGGCGGGGCGAGACCGGTCGGGGGCCGGGGTCTCGCCCTGCCCCCTTTTTGCTTGGCGGCCTGGCGGGGAGAGACCGGCCGGGGGTCGGGGTCTCGCCCTGCCCCCTCTTCTAGCTTGGCGGCCTGGCGGGGCGAGACCGGCCGGGGGCCAGGGTCTCGCCCTGTCCCCTTCCTGCCTGGCGGCCTGGCGGGGCGAGACCGGCCAGAGGCCGGGGTCTCGCCCTTGCCTCCCCTGCTTTTACCGTCTTGCCCTCGGGGGGAATTACCCCTTTACCCCCCGGTGTGGCTGATTTTTATTGGCCCAAGGTATATTTGGCGTGAGGGTATTTCGGTCATTTTGGTCCATGGGATTTGGAAAACTATAAATAGACCCCCTTGGGTGCCTTGGAGAGGGACTTTTCTTAGTTTCCTCCTCTCTTAGCTTCTTCTTGGTAGAGTAGAGAGAGCTCTTCAAGGCACCCTAGCTCAAGCATTGGCTAGGGAGGGGAAGTGCTCAGGTAGCCTTCCGGGTGTGAGGTGGGACCTCCACGCTAGTGCCGAGTGTCTGTTCCTAGCTTCTTGATCCTTTGGTCTGTGACGTTCTCTTGGGTGTAGTAGGTGTGAGGTCACCCCTTTCTAGGGACCCCGAACTCCACAGAGGTCATTTTTGGCTTCAACATGTTGGAAAAACTCATGTAAAGAAGCCCATATTGGAGCCCTTTTATTTATTTTCTTCTTTTCTCCTCTTTAGTCTCACATCATGTATAGGGATCTCTTCTCTCTCTCTCTCATATAAATGTGTATTCATACCTTGTATTTGATCATTGAGAAAGTATATACAAGTTTGAGGTTTTCTCCACAATTTCTATGTTTTATGCTTCATTACATGTGTGTACGAAATGTTGATCTGCAGGGTGATGAAGTGCCCCAAGGTCCGCTAGGGGCGGCCAGAAGGAGAGGTGTTTGTTACATAGTTGAGGTCAATCCTACCTAACCCACGTTATATCAAATTTTTGCAGGGCAAGGATTGCAAGTTGGAGTCTGCTCGCCGACCAAAAAGGCCTAAGCCTTATGAAGTGTACCTCTTCATGTTGTTCCAGTTTGCTTGTATGTTATATTATTTTCCATTGTGATCCGGCTTGCACGCCGAGCTAGCCTATGAGTATCGCGGCATATTGCTATGTTTAATGTTGATGATGAGTTGAACATTTGGTGATGTAAGGTCTTAAGGTCATTTGGACTCTTATGTTATTGTGGACAGCTCCTAGTTTATATTTAATGATCTCGTTGTGTTGTGTTCTGATTTTTGAGATGGGTAGTGTTCTCATATCATTTTATAATACCAAAGCTGTGAAATTTATATGTTGTGGTGTCCCGGCCGGACCTATATTATATGGTCATTGTAGGGGATGTGTTACACCATCACTGCTATATTTATTATTATCATCTCACAACTGTTAGGCACAATAATCAACACCTTAAAGCTGTCTGCGTGCAGCTTTACCATTCCCTCCATATGGCCTTTTTCATCCCCTGTGCACCTTCATTTACACCCACCCGCATGAGCCATACTCTGTTGTTCCTTTTCCTTACAGTTGGACCCCACCATCAATGCTACAATTATAACTATGAACTCTTTCACCCTCGTTTTTTCTGCTGCTCCACTCTGTTTTCTCCATATATGTCTAACATATCCCAATGAAGCCCGACTTTCTTCATAATAGACCAACCTTTTTGGCTCCTTTTTCTCCATAGCCACCTGCCATCTCTATATTTTTCATGCATGTCATCCACATAGCGTCCACCGATGTAAGCAATGTTGTCAAAAACGCGTTTTTGCACGTAAGATCGTACGATCTTACGATTTTTACGGGGGATACGATCTTCGGGGAAGCCTAGATCGCGTGCACCATAAAAACCGTAGGATCGCCGTTTAGGATCGTAGGATCGTACGATCCTACAATCCTAAACGATCCTACCGTTCAAGAAAAACATTATATTACGTTAGCGCGATGTTATTAACCCGAACCCGTCGCACGCCTGGAGAAGAAAATCGCCTCTTCCCCTAGGGTTCGGCCCGACACTCACCTCCCGCGAGCTCTGCGAAGCAGCCGCTGCTTGCTGCCGCCTCATTCCGCCTGCGCGCGACATTGAGACGCCGCTGCCGCCATATTCCGTCGCCGTCGCTGGTGTTTGCTCGCCCGAGAAAGGTTCTGTCGAGCTTTTCTGGTGCGAGAAAGGTCCTTCCTGCTGATCTGGTGCAGTGGTGCGAGTTCTTCTTCTCCTTCCTGCTGTTCTGTCGAGCTTTTCTGGTGCGAGAAAGGTGCTTCCTGCTGATCTGGTGCAGTGGTGCCAGGTGCGAGCTCTTCTTCTTCTCCGATCTGGTACGATTTTTTTTTCTTGCCTTATTTTGGTTCCATTCCTAATCTCTTACATGAAATCAGCCCTAGTGATGAATATTTTGTTGTTTTTTTTCTTGCCTGATTTTTTTTCTTGCCCTACTAATTTTTTCTTGCCCTAGTGATATTTTCTTGCCTGATTTTTTTTCTTGCTTATGGTTTGATTTATTTTGTGAGTAGGTAGTTAAAAATGACTTCAAGTGGTGCTTCAGGTAGTGCAGTTGGGAGTAGCAATGCTCCTGCCACCGCTAGCAAAGGGTCTAAAATGGGCAAAAATGCTCCTGCAAGTAAGAGTGATATTGGATGGAAGTATGACATCCTAGTTGAATAAGATGCGAGAAAAATAAAGTGCAAATTTTGTGAGAAAACAGTGACCGGGGGAATTTCTAGATTGAAACATCATTTGGCGGGTACTCAAAAAGATGTTGGAGCATGTAGAGCTGTTTCTGCGGAAGTGAAGAAAGAAATATGGGAGATTGTTGTTGGGTTGCAAGAGAAGTTAGTGAAGAAAAAAATCCCCCATGTGGAAGAAGAGGAGGATGTTGGAGACTTGAAGAGGAAAAGGGGAGATAGAAGCTCAACTGGACTTTTTAAGAGAAGTGGAGCAAGTACAACTCAAAGTACCATCAATTCAATTTTCAAGAAGGGATTACATGAAGAAGCATGCAATGATATAGCATCATTCATTTACAACAACGCTTTACCATTCAATGTGGTAAAAAGTGAAGAATTTCATAAGATATGTGAATTTATATCAAGGCATGACTTGAGTTTTAAGCCTCCATCATATCATGATATCAAAGTGAAATATCTAAAACAACAATATCAACTGACTATGAAGAATATTCCAGAACATAGAGCTCATTGAAAGAAAATGAGATGCACTATAATGACAGATGGATGGACTGATAAATGAAGGAGAACATTGATCAATTTCTTAGTGAATAGTTCAATGAGAACTATATTTCTAAAGTCCATTGATGCATCTCATATATCCAAAACAACAGAAAATGTCTTCAAGATGATTAATGGTATTGTTGATGAGGTGGGTGAAGAGAATGTTGTCCAGGTGGTGACGGACAACGCTGCAAATTACAAAGCCGCTGGAGAAATGTTAATGTTAAAGAGAAAAAGATTATATTGGACTTCATGCGCTGCTCATTGTATTGATTTGATGTTAGAGGATTTTGAGAAAAAGATACAAGTCCATCATGATACAATTCCTAAAGCAAAGAGAATCACGACATATATTTATTCCAGAACATCCCTCGTATCTTTATTGAAAACCTTCACTAAAGACAGGGAATTAGTGAGACCGGCAATGACACGTTTCGCCACTTCATACTTAACTTTGGGCTGCCTTAATGAGAACAAACTTGCTTTGATAAGAATGTTCAATTCAGATGAATGGAAAGCTAGCCGAGCTGCATGTTCAAGTGAAGGAAAGTTAATTGAGGAGGTGGTGATGGATAAAGATTTTTGGAAGAATATTGTCATTTGCTTGAAGGGTGCTTATCCCTTAATGAAGGTGCTTCATTTGGTTGATTCTGATGAGAAACTTGTTATGGGATATATATATGAGGAAATGGATCGAGCAAAAGAACACATTGTCCATGCCTTTAATGGTGTGCAAAAATTGTAAGTCAATTAATTTCCTTTTTTTAAGTATTATAGTCTTATAGATATGAGATTTTTTTTCCTTATATACTAATTTTATTATTTGTGATTATTAGTTATCAACCAGTTTGGGATGTGATTGATGCTCGATGAGACAAATAATTGCGCAGACCATTATATGTTGCATGCTATTATCTAAACCCTTAATTTCACTATAGTCTGTCATTTAAAGCTGATTATGCGGTGAAGCGAGGACCATATGACTGCATAGAAAGAATGACCGGGGGAGATATTGATGAAATTTCAAAGATTGATGGCCAATTGGAGGATTTTAAGAATCGAAAAAATTCTTTGGCTCTATAGTAGCCAAAAATGGTATTAATATCAAAACTCCGGCGGCATGGTGGGATTCTTATGGAGAAGAACATTCGGAGCTACAAAATTTTGCAAAACGTGTATTGAGCTTGACATGTAGTTCTTCTGGATGTGAGCGACATTGGAGTGCATTTGAAAGGGTATAGTTACAATTTATTAAATATTTTTAATCACCAATATTATTGTATACTAATTAATTTTTTTTTTAGGTACACACAAAAAGAAGAAATCGTTTGAAGCAAAAGACAATGAATGATGTTGTCTTTGTGATGACGAATTCTCGTTTGACAAATAGCAAGTTAAAGAAAACTCGGAAAAATAATTTTGATGATATTTCATCCGATAACGAGTGGATTGTTGCCGATAAAGATAATGAAGAAGATCTTGAGATAGAGCCTCCGGATGTTGAAGAGGTAACTGCTCGCATAGAAGGAGGAGAACAAGATCTTGGGATAGATGAAGGCGACAAAGATGCTTCATTAGGCAATTTGGACTTTAGCTTAGATGACTTATTTTGAACGAGGTAAATGTAGTAATGCACTATTATTATTTACTATCATATTATGCAGTTAAACTTTTCTTTTATATATATTGTTTTTTGATTAATGATCTACTACATATATTTATATATAAATTAGATTTATTTAATTTTGTATACTAAGTAAGATCTTACCGTTTCGTGTCGATCCCACGTTTTACGATCTTACCACTGCCGACCGATCTTAGGTAAGATCTCGATCTTGACAACATTGGCTGTAAGTATTATAAATCCCAAACAGTCTTGGAGGTTCGACCATGATGACAAGGTCGATCTTCAAGTACGGTAAGTGTTACGCTGAAGCATTTGCCCAAGCAGACCCCCTTCATCAAAATTTATGGAGGCCACATATGGATGCCGCCTTGATACATTCATAACAAAATTTATTATTATTAATTTGTTAGAATTAATTAATTAATAATAGTTAAATAGTTACTATTAATTAATTAAATGGTTAATATTGATCATTTATTAATTGATATTCGTTTAATTAATCATATTAATTAATATTAAGTTGTATTGTCTTATTATGTGTGCCCTCCATCATCTTTATAAGGGAGGGGGTTTGTGAGTGACACTTATCTTGGATGTATGAAATAAATTAGAGTTGCTCACTAAGTTTCTTCTCTCCTTCTTCCTCCTCCCTCAGCACCGTCGAACCTCCTTTTGTCGGATTCTTCTATGGAGTTTGTATTGAACACTGTTTATGACCTGATATTCATTGTAACGGGTTACAGTAGTAGAATATCATGTTGTGGTATAATTGTAATTAAATAATTATGGAGTCTATTGTTATGCTAGGAAGCACCGGTACGGGTACGGGTACCGGGTACGATACGTATTCGGTACGGCGGTACGGCAAATTTTAAAAAACAAGGATACGGGTACGGTAGGATACGTTGTATTAAATATAATAATTATATATTTATATATCACAAATGCAATTATATAACATGAACATTTAAAATTTAACATGAAGTTCTTGAACATAAACATAAACATTTGCCAAAACATCTATGAATTTCAGGATAAGTTCTTAAACAATTGTCAACATAAACATCCTCAGAAGCCGCCATAAAACTGCAATATAATGTCGATCCTTGTACTCTCCTGATGCATCAACTGCCTTTAAAAAAACCGGACCATCCTCAGAAGCCGCCATAAAATTAATCAAGGGTCTTCTCTGAGCATCTGTCCAACCATCACTAACTAAGCTGATTCCCTTTTGAGGCCAAGTATCTTTTATTGGTTGAAGCATTCTAGTGATATTGGATTTTTTCCTTTTGCAAAAGTGTAGTTCTTAGAGCATTATATCCAGGAGGAACAAATCCATCAAGATTGTGATTAGCCGCAAATTTATACGAACTAATATAATATGGATTTCTAGCTAGATGAAATGGCAAACCACCAGAATAAAACATCCTAGCTATGTGGCTCCTCAACTCATCTCTAGCTTTATTTTGAAAAACCATATCAATAGGTCCACCTCTTCTTTTTTTGGTTTCCCCAACTAATTGAGAAGATGGACTTGCATTGGAAAATGTCATGATCTTGGAAGCTGGTTTGCATTTTTCTTCTGAAATAGAAACAACTCTTTGAAGCTCTTTTAAATACTCGGGGGTCACCTTTGCACATACCCTAATCCCGGTCCCGGATATTTTTAGCAAGTGACTTTTTACCCTAGAATACGAGTCGCTGAAATCAACCTCACAAAAATTACATTTCCACTTTCTATTTCTCCCACCAACTTCTCTACTATGTATAAGAGACACATAAGCCCAGAGTGGGGCATTATCATCCTTGTTTGCGTCATCAGAAATAAATCTACTCGTTACTGATGTAGACGTTGAAACAGTGACACTATTGAGAGTGTGTGATTGGGACATAACTGCCATAATAAAAAGTGTAGTTATTAGAGCATTCTTCCCCTTTCCATAGCATCTGGGAACTCTGGACTGAATCTACCTGCGACGGGAGACGGGAGACGGCGCAGCAGTGCGACGGCGCAGCAGTGCGACGGCGCAGCAGTGCGACGGCGCAGCAGTGCGACGGCGCAGCAGTGCGACGGCGCAGCAGTGCGACGGCGCAGCAGTGCGACGGCGAGCAGCAGTGCGACGACGACGGAGCAGCAGTGCGACGGATCAGCAGACGCGACGGGAGACGGGAGCTGGAGCAGCAGTGCGACGGATCAGCAGGCGCGACGGGATAATAAAAGCCCTAAAACAGCGAATCGCGCCTAAATGCGACGGCGCAGCAGTGCGACGGCGACGGAGCAGCAGTGCGACGGAGCAGTAGTGCGACGGCGACGGAGCAGCAGTGCGACGGATCAGCAGGCGCGACGAGAGATGGGAGCTGGAGCAGCAGTGCGACGGATCAGTAGGCGCGACGGGATAATAAAAGCCCTAAAACAGCGAATCGCGCCTAAAACAGCGAATCGCGCCGTTCGGTACGCGTATCCGTACCGGAAACGTACCCGGTACGGGTACGGCTCTATTTTTGGCGTATCCGTGCTTCGTAGTTGTTATGTTTGAAGGCAATGAATATAGCCTAATGGTTGTAAAGAGAGTATGGAAGAAATGTAGCAATCTAGTATTCTTGGTCTTATAGAGTAGCTCTCTGAATTCTTCTCTCCTTGTCTAACATCATCTCTCTCCTCCGATCATCTCCTCCGGCCTTCATCTAAGTTCACTTCATCTCTTCCCCTTTATTGTGTCTCTCTCCTTCGTCCTTTCCTCATATAAGTATTCTTCTCATAATGTTTATTCATATCTAACGCCGGCGATCCCTCCGGGCCTCTGTCAATCTCGTAACGGCATTTGATCATTACAAATGATGCTCTCGTAGAGTCCCAAGATCACAGAAACAAAAACTGCAAGTTTTGTAGTTGTTCCAAAGCAAGAGGAGTGGCATCAATTCTAATTAAGAACATTCGCTGCCAAAGATTCAGCCCCAAGCTTGTACAAAAGTCGAGCTGTAATGTGCGGTCGCCATCCAGTTTGCCACCAACATCGCCAGCGGAGGCGTTCTTTTACCAGCGGAGGCGCTCTTGTGTCAGCGGTCTTATAGAAAATGATTGTAGCTCTATACATGGAGGTGTTCTTGTGACAGTGGAGAACCATTCTTGGATCATAAGATGGTCATCCTGTTTTTGCATCTCGTTGAGAAAATGATTGAAGGAATCACATGCACTATTCCCATATTGGTCTCTCCTTTGGACAACCCGAGCTCTATTGTAAAAAAATGACTCACACAATACTGAAGAACCACTCCACTGATATCGACTCTACACTCTAGTGTTCTGATGGCAAAGTTTGTGCTAGACTCTATTCCTCGTGCAGATTAGCTTACGAGAGATTTCGAAGGAGATGAGAGCATCAATGGCGAAGGAATTTGGTGGTGATGCAATTGATGGAAGCTGATGCAAGGAGCTTCGAGAATGATCGATTCATCTCTCTCCTAATTGATATGCTAAGCTGTGATTCTCCATTCCCCAAAATGACTTATCTAAATACATCTAACACTTGATCACCTTGGAACGGCCAAGATCTTGCTTCCTCAGGGATGAATTCATCATCCTTATTCTACTTTCCCTCATAACCAGCAAATATGTTTTGCATAGCTTGAAACATTAGACATTTGTCATCTCACACATCGAGCTAACTTCACAACCAGAATACAAAACCAATCCTGAATCTCGGACACTCTTCTCTGCAACTGCGTCCAAGACATGCTCAAGCAGATCAAAGGATCCGCCACTGACAACCAGCTCGCATCTCTCCCCCTACTCCTCATCATGGCGAAGTCAAAATTAAATCTTAAGAGAAGATCAAGAACAATTAGGAGGTGATGCTCCTAGGCCACAAAAATTCTTATGAAAGGGGCAGGGCGATGCAGATTGCTACTCTAGCAATTTGAAGTGTGAATGGACTTTCATGAAAGGTGGAAAAAATGTCAATGAGATCCAATGCCATCTTGCACAAAATTATTACCATCCCAGATAATGAAAGAAAACCAAACTGATCGGGCTTGCTACATCATGGGAGAGTGATCCAGAATTTCATCAACGTCTCCATCGACACACTGTTTTTTTCTAATGATTGAAGATCTAAACGACAAATATGTCGTTTTACGAGTGTTGGAAAAGCTCAAAGCTTGTATGTATTGCTTCTATATCAAAATACAAGGAGAGAATACAAATATATAGGGGAGAAAAGGAGAGAAGAAATCCTATACAATGATGTGAGACTAAAAGGAGAAGAAGAAAAAAAGGAGAAAAAAAGGGCCCAATATGGGCCCATTTACATGGATTTTTCTAACACTCCCCCGCAAGCTGGAGCGTACAAATCGTATGCACCAAGCTTGGACAAGCACTGATAGAAGAGTGTACTGGGAAGAGCTTTAGTGAGCACATCCGCAACTTGTTCTGTCCCGGGAACATGCTTCAAGTCAATCTTCTTCATTTGAACCTTTTCTCTGATGAAGTGGCAGTCAACTTCAATATGTTTAGTTCTCTCGTGGCATACCGGGTTCTTGGCAATATGTATTGCCGCTTGGCCATCACAAAGGAGAAGCGCTGGGGAAGGAAGTCGTACACCAAGATCGGTAAGAAGACTCTCCAGCCATGTTAGTTCAGATACTACAGACGTCATTGCCCGGTATTCAGCCTCAGCAGATGATCGAGCTACAACGGCTTGTTTCTTGCTCCGCCATGAAATCAAATGTCCTCCAAAATATGTGCAAAACCCACTGGTTGACCGTCGATCATCAAGAGAACCAGCGTAATCAGCATCCGAGTAAGCTATCAATGTAGGAGCTGAAGATGAGGTCTTGTAGACCAATCCTTGACCAGGGGCCGTTTTGAGGTATCTGAGAATGCGTTCAACGGTGTGAAGATGAGATTTTCGGGGAGAATGCATATACCGGCTGACAATACCAACTGCAAAGGATATGTCCGGTCTAGTTACCGTGAGGTAGATCAATTTTCCAACTACACGACGATAGTATTCAGGATTCTCAAGTAAGAGATCTGAGTCGGAAGCCTGAGCACATAACTTGTGATTCACATCCATTGGGGTATTGATCGGCTTACACCCCGAATAACTTGCATCATGAAGAAGGTCGAGACAATACTTCCGCTGGGAGAGGACGAGACCATCTGACCGTCTAGCTACCTCAAGACCCAAAAAATACCGGAGGGGTCCCAGATCCTTTGTTTGAAAAACTGTACCGAGATGTCGTTTGACCTCCTATATTCCCTGTGAGTCATCGCCCGTAATGATGATGTCATCAACATAAACTAACAAAAAACTGTCCCCGTTGTACGGTGGCGAGTGAACATGGAGAAGTCTGCCGTGCTGCGAGAAAAACCAACCTCCCGAAGAGCTTTGTTGAACCTGTCGAACCATGCCCGTGGTGATTGTTTGAGGCCATACAGAGCTTTCTTAAGGCGGCAAACCTGAGACTCCCCCGTGGTCTCAAACCTGGGAGGTTGTTGTATATAGACAGCCTCTTGCAAGTCGCCATTCAGAAAGGCATTCTTAATATCCAGTTGCAGTAAGGGCCACCGGCGATGGACAGCCACCGAGATAAGAACACGAACGGTGTTGAGTTTGACCACCGGGGAAAAGGTTTCCTCATAGTCCAGCCCGGGTTGTTGAGTGAAGCCGCGGGCGACGAGCCGAGCCTTGAGACGGTCAATCGTCCAATCAGCGACGTGTTTGATGAAGAAGACCCACTTACACCCAACCGGTTTCTGACCCGGGGGAAGCGGTGCGAGAGTCCAGGTCTGGTTGGCCCAGAGGGCAGCCATTTCCTCCTCCATGGCAGCCTTCCAGCCGGGATGTTCTAGCGCCTCCTGCACAGTGTTAGGAACCGAAATAGAGGAAAGCGAAGTGGCAAAGGTGTGTAGGTGGGGGGAAAGGCGATGCAAGGAGACATAATTCGCCAGAGAATGAGCGGTGGAGGGAGATACCTGATTAGCAGAGCGCGGGGTAGCCGTGGAAGAAGCCGACGGCAGAGGGGCAGCGGAACATGGGGGAAGGCGGCGAGAGTAAACCTGAATAACGGGCGGCCTGGAGGGAGCAGGTGGAGGGGAAGAAGAGGGAGCAAGTGGAGAGGAAGGACGTGTGGAAACAGGCGCAGTAGTAGGGATGACGGGCCGGGGTAGAGGGAGCGGTGGAGATGTCGGCGTGGAGGAAGGAGGAGGGGAGAAGAAAGGTTGATCTTCCCAAAAAGTAACATCGGCGGAGACGATGACCTTCTGAGTAACCGGAGAGTAGCATAGGTAACCCTTTTGGGTGCGAGAATAGCCGACAAAAATGGATTTGGCGGCCCAGGGATCCAACTTATCTGAGGAGGGACCCAGGAGGCGAACAAAACAGGTGCAGCCAAAGACCCGTGGTGTAAGAGGGAAAGCCGGAATGGAGGGGAAGAGGAGACTGAATGGGGTGGCAAAGTTGAGAACCGAGGAAGGGAGGCGGTTTATGAGGAAGCAGGCAGTGGAAACCGCAAAGTTCCAGTAATGTTTTGGAACCTGCATTTGGATCATGAGAGAGCGGGCAACGTCGAGTAGGTGGCGGTTCTTCCGTTCGGCAACCCCATTTTGTTGGGGGTATAGGGACAGGAGGTGTGATGAAGAATACCAAACTCAGCACAGAGGGTGGCAAATTCATGGTCGGTGTATTCGCGAGCGTTATCGGTGCCCACGGTTTTAATAGTTGTGGAGAATTGCGTGCGAGTTTCTTGGATGAAGGCGTGAAATATGCGAGGGAGCTCAGAGCGGTCACGAAGGAAGTAAAGTCATGTGGTGCGAGAGTAATCATCAATGAAGGTGAGAAAATAACGGTAACCAGAGATACTGGTAACTTTAAAAGGACCCCAGATATCGGAATGAAGTAAATCAAATGGATCAGCGCTCCGAGTACAATGAGTAGGAAAAGAAGTACGCGGCTGTTTGCCGTAAATACAAGAATCACAATGAAAAACAGGTAAAAATACATCAGGCAGGGCCTTTCGGAGAACAGGAAGAGGGGCATGCCCAAGTCGACGATGCCAGTCCACAGCGGAGACAGAGGAGAGAATAGTCGGAGAGGTATCCAGAAGGTAGAGCCCGTTCTGCAGTCGTCCTCTACCAATGGTAGTCCGCGTCTGCCGATCCTGTATCAAAAAATAAGAGGGAGTAAATGTGACGGAACAATCTATATCATGAGTGAGGCGGCCAACAGAAAGTAAGTTAAACGGAGAGCTCGGAACATAAAGAACCGAGCGAAGAGAGAGGGACGGGGCAAGAGAGATGTCGGCACAGCCGGAGACTGGAACAGTCACACCATTAGCGACTGTGATATATTTCGGATGAGGAGCATCCTAGTACTGGAGAGGCCGCAGCGAGGTGGTGTGATGAGTAGCTCCGGAGTCCAAGATCCAACGCGGACCGGAGGAAAGACAAGTAATACCTGTAGTAGAGGAGGAGGCAACAGAGGCAGGAGGAGGGCTAAGAAGTCCCTGGAGTTGCTGGAGCTGGAGGCGAACAGTCGCAAGGTCGGTACCAGTGGAGGAGGAGCCATCAGTAGCAGTCGCAGTGGGGCGAGGAGGATAGCCATGTTTCTTGTAGCAAACAACATCCGTGTGGCCATCCCGGCCGCAGTAGGAGCACTTGGAGCGGGCCCGGCCCCCACGTCCCCTTCCGCGAGAATCGGAACGGCCACCGCGAGCAGAAGGCGGTTGGAGAAGTAAGGGAGGAAGGGCCTGCTGAAGGAGAGCCGGAGAGGAGGGTGTCGGAGGATCCAGAGGTGATGAAACGCGAAGGAGCATAGAGCAAACATCAAAGAGAGAGGGAGTAGAAGCCGAAGCCAATACTTGAGCCCGAATGCTCTGAAGGTGAGGTGGGACCCGAGCCATCATCATGGCAATGCAGACGACCTCCTTTTGCGCGCGCTGAGCAGCAAGATCGGTGGTAGAAGGCTGATACTGGATCCAGGCCTCGGCCAGAGTTTTTGCCCGAGCAACAAAAGAGGTCATGTCAGCCGCCCCACCAGCATCAAGGGACTGAAGGTCTGTAATAATGTCATAGAGGTGTTGAAGACTATCCTTTCCAGAGTATAAGGAGTGAAGCTCCTCCCACATGGCTTTGGCGGTCTCATGGTACATGACCATTTGGTATGGCTCACCCTCTAGAGAATTAAGGAGCAATGTTTGAACTCGACCGCCATTGCGTAGCCACTCCTCCGTATTGGGAACAGGAGGAGTGTTAGTATGGTGAAGCACAAGGCCCTTGGCCTGAAGAACACGCCGAACAGAGTGGACCCATGGAACAAAGTTTTTCTTCCCAGATAAGGATATAGTGGTGATCCACAACTCATCGCGAAGATCTGGAAGAGAGGCCGGGCGGTCAACAGGAGGAGTAACCGCCTGTCAGGTAGAGTCAACAGAGGAGCCCATGGAGACGGGGAAGACCGCTGCGAATTGGAGGGGCAGAGACCGCGCGAGAAAGAGAATTAGAAGAAGTCGCTGCGGTGAGAACAAACCGTGCGACCAGCAGAGGAAAGACCGCGGGGGGGAACTCGAGCGGCAAGAGAGAGACCGCGAGTAGGAACTCGAGCGGCTAGGAAAGAGAGACCGCGAGTAGGAACTCGAGCGGCAAGAGGAGAGAGGCCGCGAGTAGGAACTCGGGCGGCTAGAGGAGAGAGGCCGCGAGTGGGAACTCGAGCGGCGAGAGGAGAGAGGCCGCAAGTAGGAACTCGAGCGGCTAGAGTAGAGAGAGATGGAACGGCTAGAAGCAGACAAACCGCAAGCGGCAAGCAGACAAACCGCAAGCGGCTAGAAGCAGAGAGAAGTGGGTCCCACGGGCTACGAAGCACGGATACGCCAAAAATAGAGCCGTACCCGTACCGGGTACGTTTCCGGTACGGATACGCGTACCGAACGGCGCGATTCGCTGTTTTAGGCGCGATTCGCTGTTTTAGGGCTTTTATTATCCCGTCGCGCCTGTTGATCCGTCGCACTGCTGCTCCAGCTCCCATCTCCCGTCGCGCCTGCTGATCTGTCGCACTGCTGCTCCGTCGCCGTCGCACTGCTGCTCCGTCGCACTGCTGCTCTGTCGTCGTCGCACTGCTGCGCCGTCGCATTTAGGCGCGATTCGCTGTTTTAGGGCTTTTATTATCCCGTCGCGCCTGCTGATCCGTCGCACTGCTGCTCCAGCTCCCGTCTCCCGTCGCGTCTGCTGATCCGTCGCACTGCTGCTCCGTCGCCGTCGCACTGCTGCTCCGTCGCACTGCTGCTCCGTCGCCGTCGCACTGCTGCTCCGTCGCCGTCGCACTGCTGCGCCGTCGCACTGCTGCGCCGTCGCACTGCTGCGCCGTCTCCCGTCTCCCGTCGCAGGTAGATTCAGTCCAGAGTTCCCAGATGCTATGGAAAGGGGAGGAATGCTCTAATAACTACACTTTTTATTATGGCAGTTATGTCTCAATCACACACTCTCAATAGTGTCACTGTTTCAACGTCTACATCAGTAACGAGTAGATTTATTTCTGATGACGCAAACAAGGATGATAATGCCCCACTCTGGGCTTATGTGTCTCTTATACATAGTAGAGAAGTTGGTGGGGGAAATAGAAAGTGGAAATGTAATTTTTGTGAGGTTGATTTCAGCGGCTCGTATTCTAGGGTAAAAAGTCACTTGCTAAAAATATCCGGGACCGGGATTAGGGTATGTGCAAAGGTGACCCCAGAGTATTTAAAAGAGCTTCAAAGAGTTGTTTCTATTTCAGAAGAAAAATGCAAACCAGCTTCCAAGATCATGACATTTTCCAATGCAAGTCCATCTTCTCAATTAGTTGGGGAAACCAAAAAAAGAAGAGGTGGACCTATTGATATGGTTTTTCAAAATAAAGCTAGAGATGAGTTGAGGAGCCACATAGCTAGGATGTTTTATTCTGGTGGTTTGCCATTTCATCTAGCTAGAAATCCATATTATATTAGTTCGTATAAATTTGCGGCTAATCACAATCTTGATGGATTTGTTCCTCCTGGATATAATGCTCTAAGAACTACACTTTTGCAAAAGGAAAAATCCAATATCACTAGAATGCTTCAACCAATAAAAGATACTTGGCCTCAAAAGGGAATCAGCTTAGTTAGTGATGGTTGGACAGATGCTCAGAGAAGACCCTTGATTAATTTTATGGCGGCTTCTGAGGATGGTCCGGTTTTTTTAAAGGCAGTTGATGCATCAGGAGAGTACAAGGATCGACATTATATTGCAGTTTTATGGCGGCTTCTGAGGATGTTTATGTTGACAATTGTTTAAGAACTTATCCTGAAATTCATAGATGTTTTGGCAAATGTTTATGTTTATGTTCAAGAACTTCATGTTAAATTTTAAATGTTCATGTTATATAATTGCATTTGTGATATATAAATATATAATTATTATATTTAATACAACGTATCCTACCGTACTCGTATCCTTGTTTTTTAAAATTTGCCGTACCGCCGTACCGGATACGTATCGTACCCGGTACCCGTACCCGTACCGGTGCTTCCTAGCCCACGGGAGAGAGTAATCAGACAAACCGCAAGCAGCAAGCAGACAAACCGCAAGCGGCTATAAGCAGAGAGAAGTGGGTCCCACGGTAGAGAGTAGAAGTTATAAAAGGGGGTGGAGGGGTGGATCCACGGGAGGGAGAGAGAAAGAGGAGAGTCAGCGGCTTAAGAGGGAGAAGCCGTTGAGAGAAGAGATGGGTAGGAACAGGCCGCTACCCGGGCGAGTAGAGGAGCAGGCCGCAGAGGGAGAGCGGATAGGTTGAGAAGCAAAGCCGAGCGGTTAGAAAAGGGGAAACCACGAGGTCGGATAACCTCCCTCCGATAATATGTTGGAAAAGCTCAAATCTTGTATGTATTGCTTCTATATCAAAATACAAGGAGAGAATACAAATATATAGGGGAGAAAAGGAGAGAAAAAATCTTATACAATGATGTGGGACTAAAAGGAGAAGAAGAAAAAAAAGGAGAAAATAAGGGCCCAATATGGGCCCATTTACATGGGCTTTTCTAACAACGAGCAGGGATGGAATGTAACGGGTTACAGGAGTAGTAGATTAGTATGTTGTGGTATAATTGTAATTAAATAATAATCGAGTCCTTTGTTATGTTTGAAGGCTATAAATATAGCCTAATGGTTGTAAAGAGATTATGGAAGAAATGTGATAATCTAGTATTCTTGGTCTTATAGAGTAGCTCTCTGAATTCTTCTCTCTTCGTCTAGCATGGTCTCTCTCCTTTGGCCATCTCCTCCAGCCTTCGTCTAAGTTTCCTTCGTCTCTTCTCCTTTATTGTATCTCTCCGTTGGCCTTTCCTTCTATGGGCATTCTTCTCATAATGTTTCTTCGACGATCTCGTAACAACATTTGATCGTTACATTCATGCTCAATCTTGGAACCTTGAAGACTGGAGAAACAATCTATAATATACAAAACTTTCATCAATTTATCATCTATGCAAGCTGAAGTGCCATTGATCCACTAAATTATGGTTATCTAATCACCATGGATCACCAGCTACCAAATTCCCACCATAGGATGGCTTGTCGAAGGCCCTCCGACTCTGCATTAAGCTCAAGAGTAGGAACATAGGCAACAAAAACGAAATTCTTCCTCCAAGCAGACAAAACAACCATGGTTCCAGATAATCCAAACTGTGCCTACCCATCCATACTTTTGTTTTATCGTGCCATCGAAGGATAGCGTTGCAGATTCATTTTGAGGAGTGACACGGGGCGAATCTATAGACGACGGGTAAATAGTGACTTAATCCTACATGTTATGCAAAGGCCGCCGGATAACATCACAATTGAATAATAAATAATATCATCACACGGAGAATATTCAAAGCAAAGCTGATGCGGAGCAGAAATGAGGACGAGTTTTGGGCCCGTTAAGAGCTGATTTGACGACTTACCATATATTGCGTGCCCGGATCGACGATTGGACTCCGCAGATGTGTCCGGATTCGCGTTGCGAATCGATTTGATATATCATTTTACTATGTTTGTATTTATTTTGATGTATTTGGGCAGCCTCACCTCTAACCAATCATAGCCGTTGACGGGGGATGCTTTAATCCTTGTTTTATTATAAATAGATGTGATAGGGGCTGATCTAGGCATTGCAGATTTTGGAGTGTTATTCCCGGAATCCAACGATCAAGCCATGGTGTCGACTCCGTGGAACCCTAGGTGATAACTCATATGTTGACATCTTCCTCCCCAAGCTTTCCCCTAACCCTACCCTCCATTTTCCAAGCCTCAAACCATTCCTCCACCCGCTGCAGCCCCCCACAATCCAACCTCATTTTGCTGTCCAGAAAATGCAGTTATCTATTCTCTTCTACTGTGCAATAATGAAATTTACTATTCATCCTTATAGTTTTTTCCCCTACCTGAAGCCGCCGGCCTCCACAACCTCCCGCCCAGCATGCCTCGTGCCGCCCCTTTTTCCCCCTCCTGCATCAGTCGTTGCCTGGGCTCTTCCCCCCAATTACCAGCCAACGGCCACCCCTCCATCCTCCCTACAACAGCTACTGTCCTAGGGGAATCCTCCACAACAACCGCCCCTCAGTCCTCGATCTCTTCCCCTTGCCGCCAAGCCACCCCCACCCCATGGAGCCACTCTCACAGTCATCCCTATTGGGTTTGTCCAGATCCGGACAAACCAGCCCCAATCCGCTATTCCCCCCACCCGTTCAACACTGCCTAGACCCGAACCGCCACCACATCATCGGATCTACCCACCCCCACCCGGATCTCTACCTACGTGGTCGGATCTATCTATTTCCGGCCCGTTTTCATCTCCCATCACCGAGTACAGCCACCTCCATTATTTCCACGCTGCCGGTTCCACTTCCGGTCGCCGATCTACGCATCTGGATCCGAAATCTTCATTGTCTTGGTCATCCCACTATTTAGTGAGTATTGCTGTATTGGATTATCGTTTTTCAGCATTTATTTATCGTATTGGACATCATATTAGTTTCGACATCTCGTATGATAGTAGTTTGTTAGATAAATATTGTGATTTGCAGGATTTTATTCGTCGTGATCTCTACCTTGGTCCTCCACGCGGAGGAAAGCCTAACCTTGTTTGCCATAATAAATTATTTGTATCTTGCTTTCAATATTCTGCGCGTGATGATAATATTTATTATCTAATTTGTGATCTAACCGTCAGATATACATAGCATGTAGCGTTAGGTCGCAGGTTTCCTGCCGCCTATAGATTAGCTCTACGCCAATTAGTATCAGAGCCAGTTTGCACGCACTTCTCGATACGCAGTTGTAGAGTCTATAGGTTTTATCATGTCTATGTATCACCGTTATTCCGAGTCCACTTACACACGCTCCTATAGAGCCTCTTCGGAGAAACCCTCACGTTACTACGCTGATTATTCTCGATCGCAGCACACCACTTATAGAGATCGTGTTGACCCACTGACACGACCCCACTACACTAGTGACGATCAGTATGATGATTGTCCTCGTTCATATCCTTGCACGCGAGCGATCCTGTGTTGATCCGTCGGCTTGACCCGATTTCCTTAGGGATGACCATTATGGGGATCATCGCTTTGAGAGAGATCTTGAGAGTCAGTTTCGTACTGTTCCCCCTTCCTTTGACGGTTCATCGAGTCCTGAGTCTTTCAGTTATTGGCTCATGTATATGAAGAATTATCTTGATCAGTTTGAGTTATTCGGTGAGCACCGCGTCAAGTTTACGAAACTTAGACTTTTAGATAAGGCAAGAGCTTATTGGTCTAGCGTTGAGAGGACCCGCAAACGAGACTGTCTTCGTTACATCATTTATTGGGTGGACATGAAGCGTTTATTGTGTCAGAAGTGTCTACCTTCATCGTATCGAAGTCGCTTGCTCGATCAGTTATTTCCCCTTTAGCAAGGATCTATGCATGTCGCCGAGTACAAAGACCGTTTTGATGAGTTAGTTGCGAGGACTGACATCTGTGAGAATCCATCCATGGCCATTGTCTGATTTCGATCTGGACTTCGGTCTGACATATGTACTAAGGTAGTTTATCATAGCTCGATGTCCCTCGAGCAGACATATCAGCTCGCCCTTCGTTATGAGCAGTCTTTGAGATCCGCAAGAGCGGGTCGATGGGATTCTCACATTGACCTCTGCAGTACGAGTCCCTCCTATACTGAGGTCGCCATGACGTCTACCATTGTCCTGTCAGCCACGATAGAAGTGATATCTGATGTGGAATGCTCTCACCCCAGTAAGGTACTTAGCCCATTGAGTGACCTATCTTTTGTTTCTGACCCGTCTCTTATGACCCCGACTATGAGTGAGCTTGAACGACCTATTGAGTCTGTAGTGTTGTGTCCCTCACCCACACCTCCACTTTTGACGTGTCATGGGTTGATTAGCACCCCTACCCCAGACTCTTGTCATGACACTGTGCTGACAGACCCTTTCTTGAGAGGAGGTCTATGTCCCCCTCTCATTGTCATTGTTCTGAGTCATATCACAACCGAGAGCCCGGAGCCTAGTGTTGATCTCGTAGTGGCTATGTCATTAAATCAAGAGGACACTACCTCTCACGATGATACTCATATTGAAGATCATGACCCTGATGACGAGTACTATGACGACCCCCTGTTAAGCCGCCTGATGAGCCCTCGCATCCTGGTGAGGATGAGATTCAGGTGAGCCCCGGTTGTATGTGTATCGATTTATGGACGCCTCTTTCATTATCATCCCTGACCCCGCTCCAGAGGATGGATATTGTGAGAAGTATCCAATATTTATGGCACCACTTAATGACACATCGCACTCTCGCTGAGTTTTGGGAGGCATCACCTGCTGTCCCACCAGAAGAGTTCTTTATTTTCGGGGATGCTCACCACCTTTATAGAGTTGTGCCTTCGACTATGTGTACCCGATTTTCGTTCCAGTGGTCGTCTCATTCACGATGACTTCTCGTACACACCTCCTATTGAGCCCCCTGATTTGCTATGTTTCCCGAGAGACATTTGGCAATAGCTCGTATCTGAGTACTGTTGTCTCTCGCAGCCATCTGAGCACTCGTCTCATACGGGATGAGTTTTTCTACGCTCCACCGAGAGAGCCTCCTAATAGGTCACCTCCTTTGTTAGATTTTCAGGTCATTATTAGATTTTTCCCATATAGAGCATGTTGTATATGTCGTGGTTTATTCGCATCATTTGCATTATCTGCATGAGTTTGTTGAGTCATTCGTCCGTCATTTGTTTTATCTGCATGAGTCGGTTGATTTATGTGTTCCTTACTTGCATGTGTCACATGAGTTGGTCCGACGAGAAATTTATAATGATAATAAATTTTATAAATTACATGTGGATGTTCGCTGGAAAGAGCAAGTACTTCATGAAGACGAACAAGTGATGATGAGAATCTGCGTTGTGAGGCTTCGTGTAAGGTTTGCTAAAAGCTTGAGCGTTAGGCAAATGGATCCCAATATAATCATGAGACGGATCAAAGCAAATAACTATGATCATGATATTCCTGCAAGTATGGGCATCCATCTGATATTCAATGTTGGAAATCTGACGTCATACTACGAGCCTCGCAAGTATATGGACCCAAGCAGTGGGTACTCCCAGCCGCCCACACCTCCACTCATGTTGCCTTACCACCCTCATAGTGCACCTACGTCTGATAGCCACCACAGTCCACCTATTGCTGACACTCATCCACCCGGGGATTCGTCTTCTTTGATTTCACTGACGGCACCGCCGATCGCACCGGGATCCACCACTTGAGAGATGAGCGATGAGAGCATCGCAGAGATCAGATCCCACCAGCTTGTTCCTACTAGAGATAGGTCGCGCTGTCGCTACTTGGTATATTGGTGGGGCCGCCCCGATGCAGACGACACTTGGATACTTGCAGCAGAGCTTGATTGATTCTCCCCTGGACTTCGACTTCAGCACGACCGTCTTCATTCACTGGAGATGACAGCTTTTCAGCCAGAAGGAGTCAATTGGTCAGGACACTCTTCCGTCGACGACACTTGGACGACTTTCGGTGGATCTCTTCGAGTTGTACCTAGCATTCATCGAGAAAATTCTGACCCCAATTTATCGGGAGATGAATTCTTTCAAGCCGGGGGGATTGATGTGGAGCAGAGATGAGAACAAATTTTAGGCTCGTTCGGGGCTGATTTGGCGACTTATCATATATGGCATGCCCAGATCGACGATCGGACTCTGCAGATGTATCCGGATTCGCGTTGCGAATCGATTTCATATATCATTTTACTATGTTTGTATTAATTTTGATGTATTTGGGTAGCCTAACCTCCGGCCAATCATAACCGTTGATGGGGGATGCCCTAGTCCTTGTTTTATTATAAATAGATGTGATAGGGGGCTGATCCAAGCATTACAGATTTTGGAGAATGTTATTCCCGTAATCCAGCGATCAAGCCACAGTCATGGTTGCCAGGATCGCGATCCGGATCATACGATCTTACAATCCTACGATCCAGATTTTGTAAATTGAACCCAATTTTATAAAGCGATCCTTGATCCAATCCTACTATCTGATTCGATCCTACCTCAAAATGATCTCATCTAGGATCTCGATCCTGACAACCTTGGCCACGGTGCCGACTCCGTGGAACCCAAGGTGATGACTCATAGGTTGGTATCTTCCGCCCCAAGCCTTCCCCTAACCCTAGCCTCCATTTTCCAAGCCTCAAACCCTTCTTCCACCTACTGCAGCCCCCCAAAATCCAACCTCGTTTTGCTACCCAGAAAATGCAGTTATCTATTCTCTTCTACTGTGCAATAATTAAATTTACTATTCATCCTATATAGTTTTTTCCCCTTACCTGAAGCCACCGGCCTCCACAACATCCCGTCCAGCAAGCCTCTCACTGCCCCTTTTTCCCCTCCTACATCAGTCGTTGCCTGGGCTCTTCCCCCCTGTTACCAGCCAACGACCACCCCTCCATCCTCCCTACAGCAGCCTCCGGCCTAGGGGACTCCTCCACAACAGCCTCCCCTCAGTCTTCGGCCTCTTACCATTGTCGTCAAGCCTCCCCCACTCCGTGGAGCCACTCTCACAGTCATCTCTATTGGGTTTGTCCAGATCTGGACAAACCAGCTCCGATCCGCTATTCCCTCCACCCGTTCAACACTCCCTAGGCTCAATCCGCTACCACATCATCGGATCTACCCACCCCCGCCCGGATATCTACCTACGTGGCCGGATCTATCCATTTTCGGACCGTTTTCATCTCCAGTCATCGAGGACAGCCACCTCCATTATTTTCACACTGCCGGCTCCACTTCCGGTCGCCGATCTACGCATCCGGATTCAAAATCTTCATTGTCTTGATCATGCCACTATTTAGTGAGTATTGTTGTATTGGATTGCTATTTTTCTGCATTTATTTATCGGATTGAACATCATATTGGTTTGGATATCTCGTATGATAGTTGTTTGTTAGATAAATATTGTGATTTGTAGGACTTTATTCGTCGTGCGCTCTATCTTTGGGCCTTCGCGCGGAGGAAATCCTAAACTTGTTTGCCCTAATAAACTATATTGTATCTTGCTTTCAATATTATGTGAGGGATGATAGTATTTATTATCTAATTTGTGATATAACAGTCGGATCTACATAGCATGTAGGGTTAAGTCGCAGTTTAGCCTATAGATTCGTCCTGAGTTAAAAATACAAATAATTTATTTGGGCAAACAAACTTAGGTTTTTCACCGCATAGAGGGTCAAAGCTAGAGCGAGCGGCGAATAAATCCTACAAATTACGATAATAATATAATAAACAACTACCATACAAGATATTCAAAATAAGTACAAAATCCAATCCAATAAAAATATGCTGAAAATAATAAACCAATACAGCAAAATCTCACCAAATAGTTGGCTGACCAAGGCACTGAAGAATCCGGAGCCGGAGATGCGTGCACAGCGATCCAAGGTGGAACCAGTGGGAACGAAATAGTGTATGTGGTTGTCCTCGGCGGTGGGAGGAGGGATCGGCCAGAAAAGGATAGATTCAACCACGTATGGATAGATCCGTGTGAGGGATGGCTGGATCCGATGTTTGGTAGCGGATCCAGGCTATGGGTGGAGTACGGGTGGAAGGAATGATAGATCGAGGGCTGAAATTCTAGAACTGGACGGATCTAGGAAAATAGGGGTGGTGCGAAGATGGATCCACGAGAAATTGGGGTAGGGGAATGGGGGGTCGTGGCTGGACTGCTTTCCGGCGCGGGAAGGGTTGCTGAAGAGGCGATACTGGCCTGGGAGAGAGATTACTGGGCGGGTGGTGCTGCCAGGAGGAGGGGGATTTGAGGGTCGGTGGTGGAGGGGCTTGCAAGGGTGGTGCGGCTGGATTTGGGTAGCAGGGCGGCCGCTGGAGGAATTGGGAGGACGACGGTGGAGGGGGCCGAGGAAAAAAATAAACTATATAAGGTGAACGGCAACAGCGGACTATTTGGGATATTGTAGAGGCTGCGGCAAGGGGTTTAGGAGGGGGAGAATGAGGGCTAGGGTTAGGGGGTACCTTGGGGAGGGAGATAGAAGCCTAGGAGTCATCACCCAGGGTTCCCCGAGGTCGGCACGGTGGAGGGATTGCTGGAATCCGGGAATTCTATTCAGCAAACTCTGCAACGACCTAAACCAGCCCACTACAAGCCTATTTATAATGAAATAAAAGCTAGGGCATCCCACCTTCAACGGCTATAATTGGCCGGAGGTGGGGTCATTCAAAATACACTAAAATAAATCAAAAATAATGAAGTAATATATCAAATCGATTCGCAGCGCAAATCCGGACACATCTGCGGAATCCGATCGTCGATCTGGGCACGCCATATATGGAAAGTCACCAATCAGCCCCGAACGGGCCCAAAACTCATCCTCCACTGCAGGTTCTCGTTTTTGCTCCGCATCAAGGAGATTCCCAATAAAATAACGTAACAGTTGGTGGATAAATCGCTCCTGAGAACCCCACATAGAACGAAAGGCTAGCATTGCCTTAAGAATACTTTTTAGAAAAAATCAAGCAAATTTTGATTGCCTCGAGGTTTCTTTTTGAGAATGGAAAATTCAAGGTAGCTTTTATAAGACTACTGGCGTATAAGATGATGTTGAAACAATATTTTGCACTACAATTAATCAAAGCCTGCAATTTGTGGGGTGAAAAAGGTTTTTGAACGATATAAAAACCATACTCTTCATAGCTGGATAGTTCTTTTTCAAAGTTCGACGAGGGCGCTTGTAAAAGCAGCTAAAAAGGACTCCCAGTGCAAATGTTACGGCAACAGATCCACCAGCAACACTGCCTATGACTTGAAGATTACTTTTTTGAGGAGCTGGAGCATCACATCCTCGAGAACTGCTAGCAAAAATGAGAAGAAAAATAAATAAATTGAGCATAAGTACTGAATGATATGGAATCCAATTTGTAGCTAACGTACATGACGGTTAAATTTTTTGTAGTTGACAAGCTAGATGGTATCTGGCTGTTGAACTGTGCATTGCAATCAATGGATCTAAAAACAGAAAATAAACATGTTAAGATGGGTAAAAATAAGATTTATCATATCATTTCATGCAAATATTAGGCAGCTGAAAGCCAGCGACATATGTGTAGCATTTATAAAACCTTCTAAAAAAACTTAGAACTTGGAAGGATGAAAAAAAGGATAATAGAATATTAGTAATCTACTACATAGAGAAAGAAGTTGCAACCATAAAGTTTTGACAAATTAGGAAGAAAAGCGAAAGGATACATAATAGATCCAGCAAAATAATTATAGTGCAAATCCCAGCACATAGAATTTTAATGAAGATTTAAAGTTGATTGCCAATATTGCAATAAGAACAAATCAATGATTGCTATAAATTAAAACATACAATTTAGTGAGTTCTGCAAAATCTCCAATTACTGAAGGAAATGCTCCTCCCAAATTCATCGTTGGAAGATCTCTGAATTAAACAACGAGATCATGAATTCAATTATTGTAGTTGATGAAATAAACAGTTTACCAGCTTCTTAATGGCACTAGCAACTTACAGCTTAGTGATGATGAAGACATCATTCTTTTCTTCACAGGTTAGACCATTCCATGAAGAAGGCCAGCATGGGTCTCCATGCCAATTACTGAAGATCTCATGTTTAGGATTTTCTGCCATCAGCTCAAGCTTGATTTTCATGATAGCATCCACTGGCAAATATATGTTATTTGGTCGTGTTAATCACTTTACTTTGCCACAAAAAAACAGTCCATGATTATAACAATTAATTGAAATACTTTTTTGATAGAAGAAATACAATCTTAAAAGGTAGACTGTGTATTTATTTTGTTTCACGTGTAAAATGGAAGGAATAGCTGATCAAAATTACAGATATTTATTTTGTTTCACCGTGGACATGTGAAGTCAGCAGTAATCAGAGTCAAACATCCTGAAGCAAATTGGAGAACCCAGTAAAATTAAGTAGACGGCAACCATGCAACATTATGTTACGGGTTCTCCATTGGCTATCTTATATTATTATTAGTTTATTATTATTATTATGAGTCGAGTCGTTGTACCGAGTCAGGTAGTTAGTTTATTATTATTTTTATGAGTCAAATACTTTTGTATCGAGTCGTGTTGAGTTATATCAAGTCGAGTCATAGTCGTAGTATTTTAATATTTATGCATATGTTGTTGTATTTACAATTATACCACGAGGGATTCTATTTAAGGGAACCCATGGTGTCTTTGTGTGAAGAAGAAAAGTATTAATCAAGTTCTGTTTCTCTCTCAAGCTTCTCTCTCTCTAGAGTTTCTTGTCTCCTCCCTCATTCTAGGGTTTACCCCCGTGTATCTCCGCCTCCTCCCCCCACAATCCCCGGCACGTAACAACTTGGTATCAGAGGGACTTTCCACCCCTCGGCCACTGGGTTTTCGTAAGCCATCATCCTCTTCGGCCGCTCAGTTTCTCCCCGCCGTAGCACATCAACAGCGCCCCACCGCATTTTTCTTTTTCCCGCACCTGCCGCACCTCTGGCGACCCTCCCGTGCACGGCTATTCTTCGAGTCGACCCCAGCGCGGCCTGCTTCCGTCGATTTCAGCAAGCCAGAGCCGCTGCCATCCCACGGCTTCCGCGCGTTCCTCGCTGTCCAGGAACAACGTCGGCCCCGCCTGTCCCTTCCCCGACCCTTCTCCGCCTTTTCCAAGCGGTTCGAGCCCTGCTCCGCCCGTTCCGAGCGCGTCCCGCACCTTGTATCGCGGAACCCGCCTTCGCCGAAGCTATTGAGGATCTCCTCCTTCGTTGCCTCCTTCCATCGACACAGCAGCCAGTCGTTGCCTTCTACCGATAGACACTGCATCCAGTCGTTGCCTTCTACCGATAGACACTGCATCGCCTGCTATCTTCCCGCTCCTTCACGCCTATTTCCTGCCTCGAACCCCTCCCAGCCGCAAAAGCCTACCTATTCTCTGCAGCATATTATTCTTATCAAATTGATTTTTATTTTGAATTTATTAATCAAATTATTTTGATTAATTTATTCATATAAAATCATATCATATTTACCGATATGGATGTACCATTAAGCGTCGTCGAGGCGGCCTCCGCTCGTATGTGTCTTTCGAAGCTTGAGGCGACCCTCGCCGCCAACACCGCACGTTTTCTGGAGGATCTCGCTCGACTTTTCAGGTACCCTCTTTCCCCGAATTCGTCGTCATCCTCACTTCAGGGCTCCGTCGTCAACCTTTCGGCACAGCCTCCACTTCCACCTCCACCCCCACCAACTCCTCTCAAGCAGTCGCCACCACCATCATCTACTTTTGTGGCCATCACTCCGCAGTTAATGGCCCCGGCCACCGCGCCGCCTCTTCGGTCGGTTATTACTCCGTCAGCTCCAAAGTCCGCGCTTCCACCTCCACTTCGGACCTCGGCTCTGTCGCCTCCGAACACATCGTCGGCTCTTTCTTCGTCGACCCCTACCATGCCAATCCCACTGGCCGCTTCGCCACCTCGACCACCGGCACTTGCTCCACCGACCCCGACGGATCCTTTCCTGCCGCCGTTTGTGGGCCCTCCGACTTCCGCGTGGCTGCTGCTATCAGCCCCTCCAGCAGGCCAGACAAAGACATTCCATCTGCCGCCCGTTTTACCGATGGCGTCACCACTCCTCGCCGACGTCACTGCCACCGCTACATGTTACCGCGACTTATTCTAGAGGGAGATCAAGATACCTGATGATCTGGCCACCTGCATGGTGCACGAGCTTGCGGACAAGCTCGTTTTGAAGGACAAATGGAGTGTTACGGGTCCTCCATTGGTTATGTTATATTATTATTAGTTTATTGTTATTATTATGAGTCGAGTCGTTGTATCGAGTCAGGTAGTTAGTTTATTATTATTATGAGTCGAGTACTTATGTATCAAGTCGTGTTGAGTTATATCAAGTCGAGTCATAGTCGTAGTATTTTAATATTTATGCATATGTTGTTGTATTTACAATTATACCATGAGGGGTCCTATTTAAGGGAACCCATGGTGTCTTTGTGGGGAGAAGAAAAGTATTAATCAAGTTTTGTTTCTCTCTCAAACTTCTCTCTCTCTCTCTAGAGTTTCTTGTCTCCTCCCTCATTATAGGGTTTACCCCCTTGTATCTCCGCCTCCTCCCCCAACAATCCCCGGCACGTAACACATTATTCCTTAAGTACCCCCACTAAAATACGTCTTATGTCGTTTAATGTATGCAAAGCGTGCAGAGACGGACAAAAATAAACATATTTATGTATCATGTGCATGAAAATAAGAGAATAATGTAAAGGTGAGGTTTTAGGTCAAGATAAGATGCATAATGAGATTTGAGAAGTTATGGGAATATTGCAACGGAATGGTTGACAAGATTTTTCAATGAAATTTTGAAGAATAAGAATGGGTAGTAGAGAAAAAGCATATTGGTACACTATTCAAGAACAAACAAAACGTTTCAAGATTGTGCTAATTATAAATGAATCGAACATAAGTTAGACAATTAAGCTATGAGACTAGTTAATAGAGCATATTCTAAAAAAAATTTCATCAATTCCAGATAATCAATTCAGTTTCATGTCGGGCAGATCAATCATGAAAGGGAGCTTTGCATTAAAACACTTGATGGAGAAATATAGAGGACGAAAAAAAATATTCAAAGAGAGAATCCTTGATATATGTTTTTCCTAAAGAAAAGAAATTGCATCAAACAATATGTGCTTAACATCATTTTCTCAACTCCTTTCGAGGAGTTTCTCTCTTCCTAGAGAAGAGATTGAATCAAACAACTTTTTGGACTAAAGTAGAAAATTCATATCAAGGAATGAAACACAATTGTGCAAGAGAATATCATCATTTTGTTACCAGAAGCCTCTTATTCCAACATATTGCAGTTCATGGATGCTAAACAGACATGTTATGACTCAAGGTTGGTTTAATTAAATGCACGCACGATCTTGAGTGCTTGTTTAGATCATAATAGGAAAAATACAGCATACCATCTCTTTGAATCGTTTCCATAATTCTTGGGAGGACCTCATAGATTTCATAAGCATTGCAGATGGGCCCATATTTAGCTGCATCCTGAACTTTGACTAAAGAGAGATTGAGAAAAACATTTGATTTCACCAGAGAGGTGAATATTTTGAAGTTTGAAGAATTCTTATTTCCCATTATATCAAAATTTGCAGCCTTTTTATCGCCATTTACATATATGTCAAAGACCCTTTCCCCGGTCTTCACATTGACGTCAAGTTCAAGGAAATAAAGAATGATAAGAAAGTCCTCATGGGCTGTTACAAGATCCTTATGATGAAATATCAACTGGTTATCATCCGTAACAGAAGTCCAGAGTACTTCAAGTGGAATGGAAACATTGGATTCACGCAGAGTTAAACCAGGTGATTCCAATATCTTGCCATTAATAAAACCTGCTTCCTTATCATCAACATGCCAAATGCGGTCTGCATGGTCCTGGGGAAACCTAATCACCAAAATTAAAATGATTTAATCATCATAAAATATGCACGATCATGTTTGTAAAGCCACTACATACTAAGATTAAACCAAAAAGAAATTATACCGGTAACTGAGGTTCGTATTTCCAAGATCAACTCGAGTAACCAACTTCAGAATGGTGTATGGGTAGTCTTGAAGATAAAAAATATCATTTAATGGTCTCAGCTCTAGCTGTGATATGTAGGCATTACCCTCGTAACTTTGAAGGCAGAAGTTTTTGTGGTCTTCAGTGGCTGCAAAGATACCTTCTACCTCCAAATATTCTAATGATGAGTTAATTTGAGATAACGATGTGGTGCCAATTGAAAAGTTAAAGGCGGTTCCCACTACAAATTGAGGGAAAAGGACGTTCAGGAATGTGGCCCTCACAAGGTAATTCCGCCCTTTAATTACAGGAAGATAATAGCAGAAATTTCTAGAATCACTCTCATCAAAGACGCGGACACTTTTATGAGCTGTAGTTCCGGAGGCAGAAGAAACGTGCTCGCATCCCCCAACATCATGTAACAGATAGCTATCCGATGTCCATGTTAAGTTGGTCCCTTGATCAGTAAAATTTGATGCTGCACAACACTGAATGCTAAGAAAACCTGCATGTTCAAGCACAAAAATTCAAACACCATAAGGATAACAGGTTGTTCCAAAAAAAGTATTTTAGGCGGCAGGCATCTAGGCAGGCATCTAGTTGATCACCTGAGCAAGAAGGATACAATGAAAAAGAATCATGGTTGCATTCAAACAGAATGGCCAGCAATTATCTTTCAATCTTTTCAATAATATAAAATAAGACTTTAATTAAGTCAATAAAAGTGTCCTAACATGGGATTAAGAAGAACACCAGATATACGGTAATTTCTTAGGCTCCGTTCGTTTGACAGGAAAAGGAATGCAGGAATCGAGTTGGAATTGAAGTCAATTCCAACCAGTATTGGCCAATTTATGTCTACATGAGCTCCTGTGGTTTGATAGAGAGAAGTAAAATTGTTGGTACATTTCAACCATGGTTCCATAAAAGGATGCAAATATGAATGAGTAGAATAGAGAACCAACATTGCTATTGAAATTTGAGTTGATTCTCGAGTTAAAATTAATGATCAACAAGCTGGTTGATTCTCATTTCTGAATTTAAGTTACTGAAGATTTGACAAAATATTCATACTACAGTATAAATGAACAGTAACTAATGCGTTCTTTTTGGTTTCATAATTCACATACCATTTTTTATAAGCATAAAATTAGGCCGTTAAACCCGTCTATATTGGTCTCAAGCCCGGATAAAAAATGGTGAAGATTGTGTTAGGTAGACGGCCAGCGTAACATTTAGTCACTCTTTGTACTTAAGCATTAGTGAAATTATGACTAAAAATAGGGTGCACTGGTGACAAATGATTCATATAGCTGACACCATTATGGTGCAATGGTGACAAATGATTCATATAGCTGACACCATTATGGTGGGATAAAGGCTCGAGTGTTATTGTATACAATTAGGAACTTAGGAAGAGTTAAGGGAGAGAGATGGAACAAAGGTAGCAACGGGTAGATATTTTGTAGAAAGGCTTGCTAAAAATAAAGAAGAAACCTCATGAACCATTCCTAACAAATTTGGATAAGGTCCATGATGATAATGCAATATCTATTATTTCATATAGCACCTAAATATAATGTTGGGGCAAGCGCCACCTAATAGCAGGTGATTGGACCCAATAACCTAATTCAAATTGTTAGGATACTAAATTGTGATGTACAGGATTCACATCGATCCTGGAAGCTTGAGATATATTACACAAACTAATCATTGTTCATTTGTTCCCATGATATAAATGCTTATATTACTCTTCTTAGAATCGTATATTGCTTATGAATAATGACCCCTCTTGGGGTAATATATACAAGATCTGAACAAACAAATAAGCCCATATACAAATACACAATATCTAACACCCCCCCCCCCCCAAACTCACGGGGGATCATACATCGAGAGTTTGGACATAAGGTAGTCATGCTGAACCCTCGTCTGGGGCTTGGTGAACAAGTCCGCAATCTGATGCTCGGTGGGAACATACTGGGGAACCAATGTACGTCGGTTGTACTGCTCACGGAGGAAGAAGACGTCGACACCAATGTGCTTGGAGAGGGAAAACTTCACTGGATTCAAAGTGAGCTGAATGACACCAGTGTTGTCACAAAAGAGAGTGGTCGGTCCTGAGGAGACAATGCCAAAATCTGCAAAAAGCCAACGAAGCCAGATAATCTCCTCGGCCGTAGACGCCATGGCGCGCAGCTCAGCCTCAGTACTAGAGCGGGAAACACCAGACTGTTTCTTGGACTTCCAGGCAAGCAAGGAGGAGCCCAAAAACAGACAGAAACCAGTGACGGAGCGACGATCAGAAGGATCACTAGCCCAAGTAGCATCAGAGAAAGCATAAAGCTGGAGGGAACTGCTGATAGAGAAGAACAGACCACGGCCAGGAGTCGCACGAAGGTAACGCAGTACACGCAGCAAGTGAGCATAATGGACTGATGTAGGAGTGCTGACAAACTGGCTCAACACATGGACTGCATGAGCAATATCTGGCCGAGTGATGGTGAGATAGACCAGGCTGCCGACCAAATGACGATAGCGAGTGGGATCAGCAAGAGGGATCCCCTCATCAGCCTGAAGCTGCAGGTGAAGCTCCATCGGTGTGGCAACAGTGCGGGTGTCAGAAAGAGCAGCCCGAGTTAGAAGATCAGTAGTATACCGCTGCTGAGAGAGTTGGAACCCTGCAGAGGTGGAAGAAAATTCAATGCCCAGAAAATAGCTCAAAGGTCCCAAATCTGTCATCTGAAATTGCTGCTGCAGGTGATGCTTGACAAAGTCAATGAAAACCGGGTCATCACCAGTGATGATCATATCATCCACATAGAGCAGAAGAAGAGTCCGGCCTCGGGAAGAGGAGTGAACAAACAGGGTCGGGTCGTGTTGGCTGTGCTGAAAACCAGCGGCTATAACGACAGAGCTGAAGCGCTCGAACCAGGCTCGAGGAGCCTGTTTGAGACCATAGAGAGCACGATGCAACCGACAAACCATGCCAGGAGCAGCAGCAAAACCGGGAGGAGGAACAATCTAGACCTCTTGTTGTACGTCACCGTGAAGAAACACATTCTTCACATCCAGCTGAAACAGGGACCAACGAGGGACAGCAGCAACAGCAACAAGTGTCCTGATCGTGGTCATCTGTGCCACAGGAGCAAAAGTCTCATCATAGTCTCGACCATGCTCCTGCTGAAAACGCCGAGCAACCAGGCGAGCCTTGTACTGCTCAATAGAACCATCAGAGCGAGTCTTGATCTTATAGACCCACTTGCAAGTGATGGGAACAGCACCAGGAGGAAGAGGCACAAGATCCTAAGTAGATGTACGCTCAAGAGCAGCCAACTCATCAAACATAGCAGTCTGCCACTCAGGAACCTGAGCAGCCTCATGGTAGGAACTAGGCTCTGGAGTACTGGTGGAGGTAGCAGGAAGAACAGTGAGGTCGAGTGGCTGGGTGGTAAAACCAAGGCGATCTGGTGGATGTCGATCTCGAAGGGGGTAACGTCTGGCAGGCGGATCATCCACGGGACTCTCACTGAAGGCTGGTGGCACCTGTGGGGTAGTCGAAGCACGACGAGTGTAGTGGTGGATAATAGGAGGTAGAGGGCCGGGAGATGTCAGAACATGAGGTGGAGAGGACTCAGAAGAGGTAGATGACGATGATGACAGTAGCTCTGCTGGTGACTGGTCTGACGGTGGTGGCAAAACAGGTGGTGGTACAGTAGGAAAAATAAGGAACTGAATATCAGTCGGGGTAGTGGATGAGGGTGAAGCAGAGGTGGATGAAGAAAGGAAGAAATGTTGGTCCTCAACGAAGGTGACATCACGAGAAATGTGAAAACGACGCGCAATAGGGTCATAACAACGGTACCCCTTGTGCTCTGAGCTGTAGCCTAGAAAAACACATGCAACAGACTGAGCAGAGAGCTTAGTCCGCTCACGTGGTGGTACTAAGACATAACACAGACATCCGAACACATGAAGATGATGAGTATATCGAGGAGGATGAGAGAACAAACACTCACCGGGACACCGACCCTGAAGGAAAGTGGATGGCTGAAGGTTGATGAGATAGACAGCGGTGGAGACAGCCTCAGCCCAAAAATGTGGGGGAACATGGGAAGCCAAAAGAAGAGTGTGAGCGGTCTCAATGATGTGGCGATGTTTCCTTTCCGCAGTGTCATTCTGGGAATGAGCACCGGGACAGGAGAGTTGCGGAAACATGCCATGAGAGACGAGAAGGCCACGAAACTCATGCGATAGGTACTCCCCCCCCCCCCCCCGAGTCGGAGCGAAAAATACGAATAGAGGCGGAGAACTGAGTACGAACCATGGTGGAGAAAGTAACATAAACCTGAAAAAACTCAGCACAAGAACGCAACATATATATCCAAGTGAAACGAGAAAAATCATCAATAAATAAGACATAATAGCGGTGTCCACCCTTGGATACAAAAGGAGCAGGCCCTCATACATCAGAATGGACTAACTCAAAAAGAGCAGAAGACCTATACAAACTAGACTGATAGGGGAGTTGTAGCTGTTTTCCAAGCTTACAACCCGTACAAGAGTGAGTAGTGTCAACAGATACACGACCCAAAACACCCTGACGAACAAGAGTTGAAAGAAGGGCGCCACTGGGATGACCAAGACGATGGTGCCACTGACGAAAGGAAACAGCGGGAAGACATAAAAAAGGAGCAGCGGGGCACGGTGTGACTGATGGCAGACTAAGGTACTCAAGGAGATATACCCCACTATGGTGACGACCAGCTCCAATGAGGGTCCCTGTAAGACGATCCTGCACATGACAAACAAACTCATCAAAAACAACAAGGTAACCACTAGAGGCAAGCTGGCTGGCGGAGATGAGATTCATGGAGAGCTGAGGGATATAGACAACATCAGGAATGTGGAACTGAGGGGTGTGGAGAAGGCCATGACTGGTAATAGGAAGGGTGGTGCCATCAGCAATAATAACACGTGGGTCGGAGGAAACAGGTTGGCAGCCATGAAGATGGGTAGCATCATAAGTCATATGAAAAGAGGCTCCAGAGTCAAGTAACCACGAGGACGGAGAGATACCTGACGGGGCAGAGGCCGCTGAGGGATCAGCAGAGGTAGAGGCCTGACCAACTGTGGCTACAGAGGTACTCGAGAAGGTGCCTGAAGACAGCTGCTGAGCTAGCTGTAGGAGCTGCTCAGAGAAAGAGGCTGTCGGAGGAGGCACAGGCAGAACTGGAGCTGCACGCTGTTGGGTGTCACGAGACTGGATGTTCTGCTGGAAGCGTTGAAGCTTGCGACACTCAGACACTCTGTGGCCCAGTGCATGACAATAATGACAGCGAACAGATCGCCGTTGCGCAGCATTGGGACCCTGGGAAGAGGGTCTCTGGGTAGGAAACGGAGCAGACGGGCGCGCAGGAGTACTGAGCCCTGGAGAAGGTGGCAGCGCAGGCTGCAAAGCAAACTGAGGAGCAGCCAAGACAACATGGGGGGAGGTAGTGTGCTGCGTCCCCTCCATGGTACGAAGACGAGTCTCCTCCGCCAGAATCGTGGACAGAGTGTCACGAAGTGTGGGTGGAGTACCCCGATGGAGAAACTGTGAGCGGGCAGACTCAAACTCCGGGCGCAGGCGCATCAAGAAATCGTAGACACGGCAGGCATCTCTGTACTGAGCAGTGGCAACGCAATGGCAGCAGGACAAGCAATGGGGCGACGCCATCTCGTCACACTGACGCCAGAGGGAAGTGATCTCAGCAAAAAACTCCTGAACTGAGCGATCGCGCTGGTAGGTAGCTGCAAGAGTCTGTAACAATGAATACTGAAGTGCCTGACTGGAAGGCTGATAGAGATCGGAAAGATGATCTCAAATCACCTTGGCAGTAGGGAACTCACAGATGGCCAGGCGGATGGGTACCTCACAAGACTGGCCAAGGATAGCAATAGCCCTGGAGTCATCGTCCTGCCACTTGGCCAACGCCTGAGCGGAGGAAACATCGGTGTTGGCTGTGGAAACAGAAGACTCAGTTGAAGAGGCGGCAGAGAGCAACAGTGCTGGGTAGGATCCATCTAAATGGCCCCAAAGGCGTAGGCCTCAGAGATGCATGCGCATGGTGGAAGACCAAGCCTTATAGTTCTGCCTGTTGAGCAGCACATCAGGCTTATGAAGATAGCCACTGTGAGTCGAGGCGGGATCCATTGAAGGCCGACACCAAGAGCTGGAGCAGGATCGATCGGGCCGGAGGAAGCAGGCGGTCGATGGAGCAGTCGAACAGGATCGAGCGCAGACGAGCAGGATCAACCGCGGTCGAGGAAGCAGGCGGTCGATGGAGCAGACGGGATCGAGCACAGAGGAACGAAGCAGGCGGTCGATGTAAGCGGTCGATCGGCGCAGACGAACGATGCAGGCGGTCGATCGGCGTAGACGAACGATCAGCGCAGACGGACGGGAAATGCAGTCGGTCGATGCAGTCGGTCGATCGGCGCGGACGAACGAAGCAGGCGGTCAATGCAGTCGGTCGATCCGCGTAGATGAACGGGAGAGGGATCGGGAGAATTAAACCTGGCTCTGATACCATATTAGAATCGTATATTGCTTATGAATAATGACCCCTCTTGGGGTAATATATACAAGACCCGAACAAACAAATAAGCTCATATACAAATACATAATATCTAACAACTCTCAATTTCATATCTTTTGAAAGCATCTTTAATCATTATACAATGAAATTTCCATAATAAATATTTTGTTATAAGCATTTCATACACTCTAGTCATATTGTGGGTATATCTTACCCTAATTACTTCTCTATTTGGGCGGTCTGAATCCATGAAACTTATATTATAGTGCCACTAATATTATAACATTATCAAAATGTTAGCGTAATCCATGTTAAAGAAAATATGTAAAAGCCCAAAATTAAGGCCCATCTAATTTATTCGATTATTTAGTTTAGCCCCACATCTTGGGATGGGGATCATCTTCTCTTTTCTTATATAAATATACAAATACATGTATTTATACATGAAAGAAATTGAGGAAATAATAAATTTTTCTTTGTGTGTGTTTTTCTACATGGTATCCGAGCGCCCGATCCTAAAAAAATCCTTTGGTTTTTTATCGTGCTTCTTCTAACCGCAATCCCCTGTTCCTCTGGGTGGTTCGCACATTTCTAACTGCAGGCTTGCCCTCCCCCCCCCCTCTTCCCTGGTTCTTCCCCCTCCCTCCTCTCCCTCCACATTTATAGTTTCCCCGCCTGACACTGGGCCCCACCTATCTGCCAATCTCTGCAGCTTCTCTCCATTGTTGTCGTGCATGCAATCTTTGGCTTCTCTCCGTTGCGATTTCTGTGGCTTGCCAGCATTGCTCGGGTTTACGCTCTCTGGTGCATGCACCTTGTCGCTGGATATCTCGGTTCTCCTCTTCCTCGCCCAACTCGCGCGGATTGCTCGCCGACGTTGTTCGCTTAGCCAGTGTTGCTCCCCTAGTCACGTCTGTTGCTCGCCTTATCGTGGCTATTATTCTCCGAGCCGTTGTGGATCCATTAGTCGTTGGTGCTTCCCTTGTCGCCTGTGTTTTCGCCTGGTGGTCTAACAGCTGGTGTTAACTGTCGGCCCGCCACTCCAGACCGCTACTCCTCAATCGCTTTCGTCTTCTCGCAGTTTCCTTCCTTTTTCCTTGTCTCTGCTATTACTCTCCTGGTCGTTGTTGCTCCATTAGCCGCTAGTGCTGTCTTTGACGCCTGTGTTGTCGCCTGGCCACCTTGCCGCTGGTGTTGACCGTCAGGCCGCCACTCCAAGTGGCTACTCCTAACCGCTTTCGTCTTGCCGACGTTTCCTTCTTTTTTATGGATTTCACTGAGGATCCCTTCCTTCCCGCCTGTGCTGCTACACCCCTCCTTGAAATCTGTGATGAGTTTCGGATCACCACGATTTCTCTTACTGAGAAGAACTTCATTGAGTGGGTGCACTCCGTTCGACGTGTTTTGCAGACCAAAGACCTCCTTCATCATCTGACAAAGGCAACACCTACTGCCCTTATCGAGGACTGGGTTCGTGATGACGGCCGGGTCGAATCATGGATTCTCAACTCTATGGACAGTGAACCATATTGGATGGTCATGTACCATGAAACATCCAAGACCATGTGGGAGGAACTCTACTCCCTCTACTCTGTCAAGGTCAGCCTGCAAAACCTGTTCGACATCATTACAGATCTTCAGACACTTGACCCTGAATCGGTCGGTGACTTAATCTCTTCGTTGCAAGGTCTAAGACTCTGGTGGAGGCATGGATATAACATCAGCCACCCATTACGGAGCTTGCAGTGCAACAGGCACAGAAAGAAGCAATCGACTCAAATTCTCACTTCCTCTACAATTCCCTCTCTGTCGGATGTGTGTTTCATGCTCTTCAAGGTTACACTGCCACATTAAGCTCTTGGGACTCTCTCTTCGGCCCTCCAACAAAATTTTCCCTCTCTTACTGCCCCTTCGGCTAGTAGCGGTCGCATAACTTCTCTGGGCCGAGGACCTATCAAGCACTGACACTTCAAAATGGCCAGCATGTCCGTGTCGGACTCTCCGACACCCGTCCAACTCTCTAACACTCTCTGACACTCGTGTCAGAAGTCCGACAAGCTGGCTCATGCGGGACTCACGTGTCCCGCTCAATCAAACATGTGTGTCCCTAATCTAGCTACTAATGGTAAGGCGGGAGACAATTTGTCTTGCAAGTGCAATTTTTGTGAAAATTATTTTAGAAGTTCATATACAAGAGTGAGAGCATAATTGTTAATAATTGGTGGAAAAGAAATTGAAAAGTGTGTAAAAGTGTCAATGGGTGATCTATTTGATGTGAAAAAATAAAAGAAGAGGTGAATGCTAGAATAACGAGTCTTGCTCCTAAAAAATATTTTTATCGTATTCTAGCATTTCAAGTAGTGAAGGTGGATCTACTATTGGGGTGGATATTTTTTTTCTAGAAAATGGAAGATTGAAAATGGGGGGAAAAGGTTTGCTTGATAATCCATTATTTTTACTGATGATATATAATGATAATGTGGTAATATTTTTATCATTTTTTGACTTAGTTTATTTGAATATTTGTTAATTGTACATTTCTTATTTTTTGTTAAATGTTTTAGGATTTTCATAATTATAAAAAAAAATTAATATACGTGTCTCAACGTGTCGGAATATGGTATTTTTTTGAGAATTGACGAGTCGCGTGTCGCGAGTCAGTGTCAGTGCAATATAGTAAGGGTTGTAATGGAAGACCCCGTCTTAAGTGTTCTCATTGCGGCCGAGATGGTCATCTTGAGGCCGCCTGCTATTGCAAGCATGGTCTGCACGCACAGTATAATGCTTTCATAGATGTTGATCCTACCTCCACCCGTAACGACATTGATGTTTTGCACACTCAGCTCCAACATCATCAAGGGATGATCAGTCGCTCTTCTAGCTCTGTTGTGTCGATCTCCAATTAAGGTATCTTATGTCTCTTATAGTTCCAACTAGATTGTGGACTTGGGTGGCACATATTATATTACTCCGCAGAAACTGTCTCAGTACTTGCAATCTGCATATCCCAAGTTCATAACAATGGCCAATGGTGATACCACCTCAGTGTCTGGCATTGCTGATATGCTTCTGACTCCAACTCTTTTTCTATGCTCGGTCCTTCATGCTCTGGGATCACCTTTTAACCTTCTTTTTGTTAGTCGTCTTACTCAGAACCTTGATTGTTATGTAACCTTCTCTTTTGTCTTTTTTGTGCATGATCAACGGACGCAGAATATCATTGCTCATTGGTAAGGGGAGGCTTTCTAATGCCCTTTATATCTTGGACATTCCACCTACGACTCTCTCCTCTATCACTTCTGCTGATTAACATCGACACCTTGGTCATGCTCCCCTCCAGATTCTCAAGAAATCTCTTCCGGATCTCTCCCTCAAGAACTTTACTTGTGAATCATGTATCTTTGGCAAACAACATCGTTTATCGTTTCTCTCTAATTGAACTCGGAGTGATACTCTCTTTGTTTTAATACATTCTGACATTTGGGGGCCTTATAAAACATATAGTATCTATAGTTACCGTTATTTTGTTATATTTATTGATGATTACTCGTGCATTACTTGGTTGTATTTAATTCGTGATTGTACTGAAATCGCATCTATCTTTCGTGTGTTTATTACTGAGACTCGCACTTAGTTTTTCAATACTCTAAAAATACTTTGCGCCGACAATGCACGTGAATATACAAGTCATGTTTTTTTCAAATCTGTGTACAGAGTTTGAGATCATACATCAAACTTTTTGTGCTTATACACCCCAACAAAATGGTGTGGCCGAGCGTAGAAATCGACACCTTCTGGACGTCACACGATCACTAATGCTTTAAATGCAGGTGCCCACAATTTACCGGAACTTTGCGGTTTCTACTGCATGTCATCTTATCAATCGCATGTCTTTCTCTATTCTCAACTTTGTGATTACTTTTAGTCTTCTTTTTTCCCTTCTTTATCCACTTTTCCATCATACCTTGTATTTTTAGATATACCTGTTATGTCCATAATCTCGGTCCTTCCACTGATAAGTTTGCTCTTCGCGCTACAAAATATATGTTAGTTATATACTCCCGCACTCAGAAAGGGTGTGTGTTATTCTCCCAACAATCGCAAAGTTATTTCTACAGATGTCGTATTTCTTGAGAACCAACCTTTTCACTCCTCTCATCCCACTCCTCCTACACCTCCTCTTCTACCACGTCCTACCGTCCATGTTACGTCTCAACTGCCACCACTTCTTCTAACCCTGACTCTTGTACAACCCAAACTACCTCTTCGTGTGTACACCTGTCGTCCCACATCTAGTTCCCCACAATATTTCCCTTCTACTGGTGAAATCTCGCGGCTTGCAGATCCGGCTTCGACCTCTGCGACTCACCTCTTGGCAAATTATGTATCCTTACATCGTCTTTCACCGCCTCTGCTCAAACTCGCGCTTTCTCTATCCTCCATTTTTATATCTAACTCCTTGTAGGAGGCTCTCCAGTATCCGGGGTGTCATGCGTCCATGGATGAGGAAATGGCCGCGCTATGGGCTAACCAGACTTAGGATCTTGTCCCTCTTCCTCCTGGACAAACCTGTGTGGGATGCAACTTGCAAATGAGTTTTGTGATAAGCATGCTCCAGACGGGACAGTCGAAAGCCTAAAAGCACAATTTGTGGCTCGAGAGTTCACTCAGCAACAAGACTTTGATTATGATAAGACTTTCTCCCGAGTCGCCGAGTTAAATATTGTTCGTGACCTGATTTCTTTAGTTGTTCACTGACAATGGCCTTTACATCGGTTAGATGTCAAGAATGTCTTTTTTAATAACGACCTTCAAGAGACTGTCTACATGCACCAACCTCCCAGGTTTGAGACCACGGGAGAGTCTCGTGTTTGTCACCTCAATAAATCTATGTATGGTCTCAAATAGTCTCTGACTCTCTGCACACCTGGTTTGACAAGTTTAGTAAGGTTGTCTGTGATGTTGGTTTCACTCAAAGCTTGAATGACTTCTCTCTCTTTACCTGTCATCAACCAACCGACACAATAAATCTTAGTTTACATTGATCATATTATGATTACTGATAATGACTCCGAAGGAATACAAATGACTAGAGGTGGACATAAAAACCGGGCCTGCCGGGCCGGCCTGGACAAAGCCTGAAAGGCCCGGGCCCGGGCAGGCCCGATCCAGGCCCAGGCCCGGGCTTTAAGGCCCTAACCATGCCCAGTTTTTAGCCTTTAGCCCGTCCTGGTGCCCAGCCTAAGCCCAGGCTTTAGCCTGGCCTGGGACCAGGCCGGGCAAAGCCTGGCCCAAGCCCAGCGCAGCAGCCTAACGGCTCTTTAAAAAGAGTCGTTAAGTGCAAAAGAACCTTAACGTCTCTTTTTAAAGAGCCGTTAAGCCTCATTTCCTGGCATCTTGCCAGGAAATATCATTTCCTGGCAAGATGTCAAGTAAAAGCCACAGCCTAGGCTGCCTTTTATTAAAAAAAAAAAAATTATTTTAAATTAAATAATTTTTATTTTAAATTATATATTTATATATTTATTTAAAATTATATATATAACCCCCCTCAACCCCACCCCACCCCCACCCCCTCAATCTCTCAATCTCTCTTTCTCTCTCATACTCTTTCTCTCTCTAAATTCTCAAATTTTTCTTCCTCTTTGATGGCGTCTTCATCTTCGATGTCAGTGTCCTCGACATCCGTCGCACATGAAATTGTGGAGCACAAGCACACGGCTCCAGTCTGGGAGCACTTTGAAAAAGTGTGTCGGCGCAGAATTTAAGGCGAAGTGCAAACACTGCTCCAAACTTCTGACCGTTAGCGGGAATTCGACGCTAGCGCGACATATCAAATCGTGTCTGGCTAAACAAGCCCCGGAGACAAGTCAAGCACAAATTGCGGCAGGCGGGCAAATTTGGATGTACAATCAAATGCATCAACGAGAGCTGTAAATGGAGAACGTCATCAAACGAGGATTACCGTTCAGACACTACGACAACGAGGACGAGACATACTACATACACGCAGGACTTCAACCAAAATATCAGCAGGTAAGTAGATCTACTCTTAAGCGTGATGCATATAAAGCTTATTTACAATCAAAACAATATTTAATTAATTATTTTGAAACTTTCGACGGTAGAGTTAGTGTAACGAGTGATGTCTGGAGTAGCAATATTAAAGCAGAATTGTCGTATATATGTATTACGTGTCATTGGATCGATTCCGATTCGTGCGAGCTAAATAAACGTATTATATGTTTTGAATGTTTGAATATCCACATACAGGTCAAGTTATTTATCACGTAATTACTAAATGTATTCGTGAATTTAAAATTAAAGATAAAATTATTAGTATTTCTTTTGATAATGCTACTAATAATACGGTAGCAATCGAGTATTTAAAACGAGATTTGAAACCAATATTAAACGGAATTTTTTTTCATACTCGTTGCGTATGTCATGTTTTAAATCTAGTTGTGCATGATGGTTTAACATATATGCAATCTTTTATTAATAAAATCCGTATTATGTTAAAATACATTTACAGTTCTAAAAAACGAAAACAAGATTTTAAAAAATTTGTAACTGCACAAGGTCATAAATTTTTAAAACATGAATTTGATATGCTTATAAGATGGAATTCAACCTATAAAATGTTAAAACGAGCCGTGCGACAAAAAATACAACTAATGGAATTTTATACTATGTCTGAAATGCACGATCTTCAAGATTCTGATTGGGATGTTATTGAAAGTTATATGGATTTACTAGAAGTTTTTTATAGATCAACAACTATTTTATCCGGCGTTTATTATCCGACGAGTCAACTGGTTATCGAAAATTTTGTATTAATTGCAGAAAAATTAAGTATTTATAAAAAATATGAAAGTTGGCGTTCGTTAATTAAAATAATGGAAGAAAAATTTTAAAAAATATTATAGAGACATGTCTGCTATGTTTTCATGCGCCGCGGCTTTAAATCCTTTAATAGTTGTAGATGACGTAGAAAATCTTATACAAGAAATAAATAGCAATTTGAATTTAAATTATGCATCTATGTATTATGATAATGTAAGCGTTTCAAAATTTAATAATGATTTTACTGAATTTTATAATTATTACGATCAGCTATATGGATCGCGACCTAAAGAAGAAAGCACACAACCTAAAACAAAAGATAGTTTTAAAAATAAAATTTTAAAATTAGCAGCCCGTAAAAAACAAAGAACGTCAAGTACTTTAAATGAATTAAGATTATATACGAAAACACAATTTCAAGATTTCATGAGTTCAAATGAAATAGAAAATTTTGATATTTTAGAATGGTGGAAAAATAAAGTTAATATGTATCCTGTTATGTCATTCATGGCCCGAGATTTACTAACAATCCAAGCAAGTACAGTAGCTTCGGAGTCTGTGTTTTCTTTAAGTGGCAGGATTCTGAACGAGCGAAGTAACTGCCTGAGCGACGAGTCTTTGAAAATTTGCATATGTAATAAGGATCACATGGATGTTATAAAGAGGAGACAACACGTTGCATCGATCGAAGATAGCTTGTCCGAGGTTGAAGAGGAGCTTAGCGGCCTAAATTTGACTGGTGAAGATCAAATCAGAACGACACCTTCGAGTTTCGAGTGATTGAGAGTGCAATTTTATTGTATTTTTAAATTTGTATTTTTAAAAATTTAATTATAAAATTTTTTGAGGTTATTGTAAATTTGTAATTGTTTTTTTAAATAATAATGCAATTGTTTTTTTAAAATTTTGGCCTAAATTAATAAGGTTAATTTTATTTTAGAAATAAATATTTAATTAAAATAATTACATATTTATTTAGCCGGGCCAGACCCAGGCCCGTCCTGGGCCTGGCCCGGCCTACAGGGCCTAGACAGGCCTCCTCCTGAGGAGGCCTGAGCCCGGCCCGGGCCTGGCAAAAACCAGGCCTTGCCAGGCCCGGGCCCAGGCTTTTTTGAAAAAGCCCGGGCCTGGCAGGCCCGGGCCCGGCCTGGGTCTGTCAGGCCTTATGGCCACCCCTACAAATGACTAAGTAGCACTTAAACTCAGTTTTTTCAAATTAAAGATCTGGGAAATCTTCGGTACTTTCTTGCTCTTGAGATAGCAAGACGTCCTGATGGTCATGTCTTATCTCAACGGAAGTATTGTCTTGACCTTATTCAGGATGTTGATTATTTGGTATGCAATTCTGTTGACATTTCTATGGACGTCAACCACAAGCTCTGCGCTCATGAATTTGACTCTGATCTACTATTTCTGAATCCATGGTATTATCGTCATTTTGTAGGAACACTATTTTATCTTACTGTTACAAGACCTGATATCTCTTTTGTTGTTGGAGTTGTCAGTTGATTTATGCATGCTCTACGAATCTATAATCTCCAGGCCATCAAGCGCTCTTCAGATACTTGAAGACTGCTCTTAAACAAGGGCTTGTATACAAACCATCTTCCTCTCTATCTCGGATTACCTACTCGGATGCTGACTATGCTGGCTCGTTGGATGATCAACGTTCCACAAGCGGTTTTTGTACTTTGGAGCACACCTAATTACCTGACATGGCAAAAAGCAATTTGTTGTTGCTCACTCATCTGTTAAAGCCGAGTATCATGTAATGGTTGTTGTTATGTCTGCGTTTATCTGGCTAGAAAGTCTCCTTGGTGATTTGGAAGTCAAATTTTCCTCACCAACAACTCTATTTTGTGACAGTCAAGTTGTTATACACATTGCCAAGAATCTTGTATTCCATGAGTGAACCAAACACATTAAAGTTGATTGTCACTTCATTCGGGAAAAAGTTAAATTGAAGAAGTTGGAATTAAAACATGTTCCTGCTACCGGACAAGTTACTGACATCCTCAACAAGACCTTACCACGACCATTATACTATCAGTTTTTGTCCAAGTTGGGTGCTTACGATCTGTATGCTCTAGCTTGCGGGAGAGTGTTGAAAAAAATATGTAAATGCCCAAAATTAAGGTCCATCTAGTTTCTTAGATTATTTAGTTTAGTCTCACATCTTGGGATGGGGATGCTCTTCTCTTCTCTCTTCTTATATAAGTGTCCAAGTACATGTATTTATACATGAAAGAAATTGAGGAAATAATAAATTTTTTTCTTTTACTGTGTTTCTCTACAGTAGAAATATAGAAATGCTATATAGAAAGATAATTAATGATTCTAGCTTTCTTGTTAACTAACAATTTTAACTTACAAGCTACAAGATTGTTAGTTGGAAGTTATTCTATTTGGATGTCATTCATATCACATTTAGGCATATGAGCCATACTAAGATGTTGTTCATCCTAGGAAAAGGAAGAAGGAATCATTCCTACAATGAATCCCTATCCATGCCTTGCCAAAACTTAGTCTTTTTTGTTCTCCATCCCTAACCATAAAATCTACTACAATAAACTAACAAAAACAATTCAAGTCATGTAAAGTCTTATCATAAACATTTAAAAGGCAGGCATAAGAAGTTCCATCAGCCAGTAGTTCTTGAAACTTAATGCAGGTTCTCCATTTATTGAAAAACAAAAACTCTACAAATTTTTATTCCGACTGAGACTCTGTTTGGCATGGCTTTTTTTGCTCCGGTGAGTTTGGACAAAAACGCCACCGTCATAGAATGTATATTTGGCATGACACTGGTTACAACCACCACTAAGAAAATAAAACTAGTTTTGAACATAAAAGTGGATGAAACTCCTTAGGTGAGGTCGGGCGTTCACGAACGACAGTTCATAACCACTACATTCATGACCGCTGCCGTGCCAAATGGAGGCTGATTCTTGCCAATATGCACAATCCGCATATACTTCACCAGAATATCTACATAATTTCTAAAACCTAAAACAAAGAATCCAACCGTTTGCACTTTCTTACTCCGTGCATCTTTCCAAAAAATTTAAATGGAGGAGAGAAATATCCAATCCAATACACATCAATGAACTACCATCGACTTTTTATTCTTCACTCATATATGAATCCCCAGCACTAAAATACAATACAAATTAGCAATGAAATTATGCAATTCATATTAAATCACATCGCAATTGTTTCAAAGGAAGCCACAAGCAGTTCCATCATCCAGCAATTCTTGAAAGCTAGTGCATGATTATCAGACTACTAAATCCAACGAAATCCTGCAAATCTCAAACCCAGTAGAATGCTCTGTTCAATGGCAACAACAAGCTTCTTTTCAACCAGTTGACCTGAATTCGCAATACACACCTACAGAAGTGTTTTGAATTCACAAGCCCTAACAACACCTTGATCCCCAAAGACGTTAACGAAAAACAAGCACACGCAAAAAGTTCCCCGGAATCGCAAGTCAAACGCATCGATTATCCGACGGATGCCTCTGAGAGATGGTCCGTCGAGCTAGATGAAAACGTCTAAACCCTAAAATTCAATTCATCAGCAATCAAATCCAATTCAACCCTCTACACACTGAACAAGTCAATTTCTACTCGTTCCCTCCAACAAACACGAGAAGCGCTTCAAAAGAAGTTGAAGAAACTGGCATCGATTGATTACCTTCCTGGGCACAAATCCGACGGAGGAGCAAGAACAGGAGCACGATCCCGATCACTCTCGTGTTCATCCTATGTAAAGTGGGGATGCAGCCGCAGCCGCACCATGTTACCGTCTCGTATCCGATCAACCTCGCGGAGATTCCCGATGTTACAGCAGCGCCTTACGGAGTTCACCGGACAGTGCGAGAGAACGCCGGCGGGGTTGGTCTCGAGGTCTACTGCTCCGATTAAAAGTCCAAGGAAGTAGAAGGCAGCGTAGCGTCTGACTTTAGTTTTCGGTCTCCGGCATTATACTAACAGCAGCAGCAGCAGCAGCTGGAAGACTGGAAGATGGCAATTGGTGTGAACCGGGCGGCATTAAAGAGCAACATTTTTGTGTGTATATTTGCTGTTCTCGTTTATAGTGTTCTGTTACAGAAATATAGGGGGAAAATAAAAATAAATAAAATCAAATACAAATATAAGATCTCTATGTAGTGCCTGGGGCATGGGACCACCCGTTGCATCATCATTTTTTTCGAGGAATTGTTATGTGCACTTCAGTTTTGATTATGTGCATCTTTTTGTTAGGAGCATCGCACCATGTTAAAGGCATAGAAAACCGCATATGCTTTTAACAACAAATCATTCCTAAAATCAAACATATCAATTCACTGTTATATCATTTCATCAAAAAAATGATTAATAGGCATATAAAACTTCTTATCTTTGAAACTATGAAAATTCTACCCAAAAAATTAGAAAGAAAAAAAAAACATGAAGAATAGAACAAAAAAATTCCAAGTTCTGAACTAAAATATGCTGTGTGCATAAAGAAAAGGATGCAGCTTGAGAGGAGGTGGAAGCGGCGGCTTGAGAGTAGGAGTCGGCGGCAGCGGCAACGGCGTCAGAGGAGGCTGTGGCAGCGGCTTGAGAGGAGGAGGCGGCAGCGGCATGCTGTGTGCATAAAGAAAAGGAGAAACTCAAAAATGACCTAATATTTACGGAAATGTGATGTGCACGTAACAATTCCTTTTTTGTGCTTTTTTATTTTTCTCATATTTTAGACTTATTTATTTTATTTTATTTACTTATTTTATTTTTCCCATTTTGTTACTGTTTTATATTTTTATTTACTTAATTTATTACTGTATCTTAGTATAGGGTTCCTTTGATCGGCGACTGGTCCAGCTTGTCCCTATCAAGACTTGTTATAGGGACTCTTGGAGTTGGGAATTAGGGTCAAAAAAGTTGGGAGTGAAATATTGGTCAAAAGTTACTAATATTGAAATTAGCAAGCACAACATAATACAAGCAAGAGAGAGGGATTGAGGTTTTGAAGTGCCTATAAGTACAATCCACAATCGATTTTGTGGAGGCTTTGCTGCACACCCAAGAATATATAGAAACTTTCCCCGTGCCCTTGTGGAGGTATAGCTGAGTTTAGGGAGTAGGTGAATTGACTAGCAATGGGAGAGTACCCTTGTGAGCTAAAAGAGATGTCTCTTTCCTGTGCCCCTTGAGCTGTATTTATAGGCAGCTTGGATTAGTGGGGGTCACACAGTTTTCAGTGGGTGAACCCACCCACATGCAAATCTGATAAAGCCCTATAAGACTACGGACCCATGCTATGGTAGTCCTGTGCGGACTCCTCTTCCTCTAGGGCTCAAACATCATTAGTGACTAGAAATTTCACAGGGCACATAAAATCAACAAAACTATGATTAGAACGCAACAATTTTATTCTCTAAAGAGCATAATAAGGTTCCTATATCAACCAAAATATTATATGGAGAGTTGAGGGATATGTCAACTTCATACATAGTGAACTCGCTTTGCTTCGTTCGAGAAACAATCAAACAATTACTTTCAGTACCGTTGTGAGACGTCGAATCAAACTGTCATCATCTATCGTCGCTCTTCACGCCATCTCTTCATAGATTCTCTGATATAAGTTGTGTGGGAAACGAAGATGACGAAACCTTTATCCTTGTCTGTGTTGTATATCTCAACCGCAGTCGTATCTATGAGAATGATAAAAAAACAGTCTGTTATGGCTCGCTCTACCCTAAGGCGTAATATGTATTTGTTGATGTACTATTGGTGTTGCCTTTTAGCTTTATTATCTATTTTGTTATACTTCGTGTGCAATTGATGTGCGCACAGGATTACTCCATATCATCAGAGACAACTCTATTACCAGACCGTCAAATCACGTACGGTAGATATTGATTATGAATCATTCTATTTTTCATAATAGCGACCCCAACTGGCCTTTTATAATGCTCTTCTTTTCTGGCTATCTCACATTCACTTGCTAACTATAGCATTTTTGGGGTACGGATCTCGTGCAGAACGGGACCGCCCAGATTGGACCACGTGTTTTTGCGCATGGTTTATAAACTAGTCATGTGGCTTCAATCCCACGGGCCCCCTTCGTTACGGGGATTCCCGTTCCCAAATTTTTTTTCGCAATAATTAAATTTGATCAACCATTCTTGCAAAAAATGCAAGATAAGGTTTGCCTATATTACACCTTTGTGGTGGGATTCTTCCTTGAACCCTTGCTGCTCGGGGTTGTTTTGTGCCCCTGGCTACTCTTTTTTAATTAAATTCGATCAACCATTCTTGACGATGTCAGAATCTCGCATGCATACCCATCTTCCTACTGTGACCAAGATTAACTCGATCGAATTGGCTTAATTAGACTCTGAGTCAATGAGCCGCTCAAAGCAAAATGTGAGGCATGATGCGATGTGATGTGATGACGCCCCCAAAACTACCAAGTCCAAGTTAAAAATGGGTGTTTATATTGGCAGCCTCTATATGGCTATTGGCAGCCCAAAATAGCTATTGGCAGCCCAATGGATACTGACAGCTCAAAATTAAGTTTTAAAAAGTATTTTAGAAAAGGTATTCAACATGAAAGTTGTAAATATTGACCAGAACTACAACTTTCATATTGAACCTTTTTTAAAAAAATATCATATAGTAGTCGTATTTTCAAAAGGCGCGGCACCAGGCGAAACTACTGCGAATCACATAGATCCGCATGGGTTCCGCGCGTTTTGAAAATAAATCTATTATATGACATTTTTAGAACAAATGTTCAATATAAAAGTTGTAGATCTCGTCGAGATCTACAATTTTCATGGTGAACACTTTTTCTAAAAATGTCATATAGTAGGTCTATTTTCAAAAAGCGCATGTTCTGCATTTTGATCTGCTATTAGCGGTCATATTATGTGTGTTTTTTATTATTTTGTCGGACTGTCAGTATTCAAAACTGGGCTGACAATATAAACGCCCTTAAAATTGGCCAAATTTATTACGTCCCTGTCCTGGGGACTGTTAAAACAGGCTTAATTTGAGACATTGTGGGAGAGGAGAGGGAGGAATGTCATAATCTCATTTGACGCCACTTGCAAATAGATTCCTTTTGCTTTCAAAGCTGGTCAACGGCATAACTCCCATACAAAGATGTACACGCATAATCTTTGTATGCGGATAAGACCACTCTTATTCAACACTTAACGACCCCCACGTCTTCACCTTATGGCTTTTGACTATATCAATACCTATCAATACCTAAAATTTTAATGTGATCCTACACTCAGTCAGCAGTGTGCCAAATTTGTCCCAATAATATTTAATAGTACATAGTTTTCTTTTGTAATATTGGAATGACCTAATATAAAATATATTAAAATAGAGAAATAAAATAGAAGAGAGAAAAATAAATTATACATATATATATGCTTTTGATAATATGGAAAACATTCAAGATTTTAATAATTGAATAGGAGAATGAACGTGATTCAGAGGGACATTGGCTTCTCCCCCACTATTTTTCAAAATAATTAATGGAATTTGATTATTCTCGTCAAGACAATGAATTTTGACTACTTATACATAAAAATGGTGACTAGAGGAGGGAAACTGTTATGAAATCGGATCGAGTTCGCGGTAGCGCAACAGAATTTAATCGAGCACATGCAGTAGCGCAAAATAAAATACGGAACGAGATTTCAAGCACACACAGACGACACAATCAATTTACGTGGTTCGGAGAGAAGCTCATACGTCCACGGAGAGAGTACCGGAGAAGATCCATTATAATCAGAGAATTTAATACAAAGTTTACGCTGAAATCACAAATATCGGAGACGTGCCAAGAGAAATCGTCCGATTTGGAACCGAAAGCTATCGTCGGGTGAAAGCGATATCGTCGGGCGGTATCGTACGAACAGCGTTCGTCTTCTCCCGCGGAACCGCATGCGTCGCCGGCCTCCAGAGATTCTCCGCCTGAGAAATCGCCGCCGATCTCATGATCCTCCTATACCGATCACCGTAATTGCCGAAGGGTCTCCGATTTGCTTGCAGTCGAACCGCCCGGGAGGAAGAACATTCGTACGCCGCCGCTGCACCTCCTTTGGCCGGCCGGGCAAGGAATGAACTTCTCCTCTCTTGATCTCCTGTTTCTCTCGTGTTTAGCTCTAGAGATATCCCCTCTATATATAACCTTGAGGATGAGGAGGTTGTCAAAACGAGGCTCAGCCGAAATAGGAAGAGTATCTCTGGAAGAATATTTACCTCATAATGATATTCTAAATATAGGACTTCCCCAAAATCAAGAATTACTGAGACACACGAATTGATGAGGTGTCACAATCCAACAAGAAACAGGTCCGATAACATGAAAGCGTTCAAAAATTTTTTTTTGTTGAGAAAATTAATGTTTGACCCCCATTGTTAAAATTTTTATAACTCAGTGACACATTTCTATGGTGAGAGGCTGACATAGGGAAAAAATATATCGTGCACTCGACGCACATGAGCTGAGTGCATCGAGCGCAATCCAAGTCATTGATCTGGAGAGGAAAAGCACAATGATCATTTTTTTGGGTTTGGATTCCCATCAACGCTGAGTAAGGGGACATCTTTCAGATTTCGCAAAGGGGTCGAGAATCGCCGACAAGAGCTTCTGATTCCGCTCTCTTCCTGATCGAGATGCCAGATATGAGCGACAGTGTTAAGATCTAGAAACAACAACAGTCGAACCTTGATCTGGAATAATTTCAGGTATTCTATTCACATTATTTATCATTGGATGAGAAGTGAATGGTTAAAGTTTTACACAAAAAATAATTGTTATTTTCATGTTATTTTCACAACTACATTTCTAGATCTAAACTATTATAATTGGAAATTATTTTCAGATTTGATCATAGATTTCTAAAGATATGATTGCTCTAAATAACAACATCTATTAAATTATCTTGCATTGTTTGATCTAGTATGTTTAGCAATTTTTTTCAAATTTTTTTTTATTCTGTAGTTCATTTAATAATATCATGTTCAAAAAGGAGGAGGAAGAGGAAGAAAAAAATAGCACAAGAAATACTTAACAATCAAATGGAACGTGCTATTGAATCCAATCAAAACCATCCATCAGGATTATACAAATCGATCAGTAAGGAACACCAAGCTCAAAGGAGTCTTAGAGCCTAAGCGCAAGGCTCAAGATGCAGCTGAGCACCCGAAGAAGGTAATGCAAAAATTAGTTCCATTAGTTCATCTTCTTGACCGGATTCTTCATCTATTCTACTCATTAATCATTCATTACTATCATTTATATCTCTTAAAAAATAAAAATAGCATGGTCTCTTGCATCATATTTAAGTCTCATCGCACGATTATAATTCAAAAACACTAAATCATAAAAAAATTATAAATTTTTTGCATTATTTTTTTCATTTTTTTGAAGAAAAAAAAATCACAATAAAAATTGCATATAGGTGCGTGTTTTATGCTCCAAATGCGCAAAAAGGTTCACAAAGGCACAAATCTCTGAGCCTGGTGAGCCTCAAGTCTTAGGCACACTTGGGATGGTGCGTCTTTGACAACATAAACATACACACACAGATCGAATGAAGACTCCTTCCACTTTATTTCAGAAGAACCAGTAATGCAAAGTCAACCTAGTTCATCTGTAAGTCCCTGTTTGTTTGGGCACACTATTTTTTGCAAGTTTGAATAGCCTCAATTTGGAATCATTAATCTCCCAAAATGCGGTTTTATGCCTCATTCCAACCCGAGGGCGCTCCTGTTTTATCTTCTTCATCCCTAACAGTTCCATCGCCAACCACAACCAACCATCCAAGCACGCTTAAGGCTCCGTTTGGGGGGACTTATTTTCACCGGTCAAGAGTTAACGACCGCATGAACCAGACCTTAATTTAGATCCGGTTCATGCGGTCGTAACCGCTTGACCGGTGAAAATAAGTCCCCCTAAACGGAGCCTAAGTCTCATCAAATCACTACACTGGAATGAAATTGAAGAAAAGTTTTGAGCCAATAAATTGTATAAGAAATTATACAACCATACAGCATGAAGTTCTTCATCATAGGAATAATAATATTTAAAATAAACAACAATTACATTTTTTTGACCCACTAGACCATGCATGCAAACCTGAATTTCATTAATCTACCAACATAGCTTCAGATCCACGGCCGCTGGCCTCCTCGATGCTATTCTTATGTTCCTCTGTCATAATCCTGAGCTCATCCATTAAGCTCTTAGGCTCATCCTCAACAGTGTTCTGAAGTTCATCAACCTATGTGTGGCAAAGAATGGAATCAGAACTCCCATACATTCATGTAAAAAATATATGATGAACAAATTCTATTTTGAAAGAACATGCATTGTATATAAAAGAAAAAATCAGAGAAATTAACAGTTTATAGAAATGTTGACATAAAATTTGCTGTTAATAAAGCAGCCAAAGAATTTTATTTGTTTTAATTACAATGTCATCTTTAAAAAAATTGAATATAGGCTCCGTTTGGGGGGACTTTTTTTCACCGGTCAAGCGGTCACGACCGCATGAACCTGACCTTAATTAAGGTCAGGTTCATGCGGTCGTGACCGCTTGACCGGTGAAAAAAAGTCCTCGCAAACGGAGCCATAATATCATAACCCAAACTAAAATTAAAAAAATATATATATATGGAGAGAAAATAGAATAAAAAAGAAATACTAAAAAAAGTAAAATAAATTAGATAGATACAAGTGTGTGAGAAAAATAAAGTATCACATAGTAGAAAAGTAAATTCTGGTGGAACTTATTGTTAGAAAGCACCTGAAAAGACTGAAGTCCTAACGTCGCCAGATGGATATTGTGCACGGGGGAATCTTCATACCCAATAAGCTAGTTCATATTAGATTTAGGCTCCGTTTGGGGGGACTTATTTTCACCGGTCAAGCGGTCGCGACCGCATGAACCGGGACTTAATTAAGTCCCGGTTCATGCGGTCGCGACCGCTTGACCGGTGAAAATAAGCCCCCCCCCCCCCCCAAACGGAGCCTTAAGCATGTTTATCAGTCCATAAAACGCTTCCAAAGAATGCAAAAAAATAAACATATATCACGGCCTAATCTTTGTTAAGTTTCCCACTAATCAGGATTGTGGTTGAAAATAGGAGGATAAATGACAGAAAAATTTATTGCAGACAGCTTCAGGAATGCTAAACCATACAAGACATTGGAGGATGCAATGAATCATCATTATGAAAATCTAACCCAACTATTTGGAAACAAGGAAGAGGGTGATAATGAAGGAAAATCCAAATAGTCAACAGACTAATGCCAACGATTTAGAAGAAGAGTTGCAGTCATAACTCACCACATGCAACAGAAGGGAGAACTGTTTCTTCCTGAGATCAAGCAATCTCACACCTGCAGTATTCTCAGCCTCCAATGCCACAATTTCTTTCTCAAGGTTCAAAATTGTTTCCTGGGTTTCAGACCTCGGTGGTTGCAATGCAATCAATTTCCGGAGAGCCTCGCATTCCTCTTTGTGCTGCCTCTCAATCTTGCTCTCCTCGAGCTGCTTCTTTAGATCCTCGATATCCGCCTGGGCCTGCAAGATTTGGCCACGGATTTCCTCCTGCAACTCATCAAAGCTCTCTTTCTCTCGGATGTTGGCATCGACCACCGCCTTGCTTTTGAGGAGCGGCACCTCAAAGGTTGCCAGCTCTTGTAAGAATGTTTTGTACAATTTCTCGCACTCGTTGTAGTTATCTACATCTTTCTCGACTTCGAGCGCAAATGTGATGAACTTCTTCTGGAGCTTCTTTAATGGCGGTTCACCCCTTGTGGTCGTAGTGCGTGTCAGAAGCCGGTGTTTGATTATTGCATCATCATCTTGAGGACCGAAGGCGTAGCTCGCCATCATTTCTTCTCGCCCAACAATTTTTCTTACTTTTGCTGACATCTGAGTTAGCTGTTGCAAATAAAGGAAGCCTTTCAGAATGCAAAAAATAAATAGGCAAAATAAGTGAAATTTTTATTGATTAAACTTATATGATATGTCCACTGATAAATAGTTTATATATGAAATAAAATGCATTACAGACATCAGATTTTGATAAATAAATTTGCAGTGATTAAAAAGTTTATACCTCCAATTTTATCAAGAAAGGAAAACATTTACAGTTTGAATCAAGCGAAGAAGCTATTGAAGACTTATTTTGTAGTTCAATCAATAACCACTTCAATAACCAGAGACTACCCAAAGCCTCCTTCCCAATCCCATACAGCCACATCCCACCCTGCTGCACTTCCCCTGTACTGGGAAAGTGATTATACAGCACCCCAGTGCTATCATCGGATATTTGTATTGCATCTTTTAGTCATCTATCACAGTCATTGTGAGTTTATTTCATGATTGTAATTTGTAAGTTCTTTGCTTGCTGAATCGTGCATCAATTCACTGTTTTTGTGGATATTGATTATTAATCTGTCAAAATATTTCGTGACTTGTCGGGTTTACTTTCCTTATGCATTTGATGTTTCAAGCTCTCGCATATGCACTACCATACTTATTTTTTCTTACTAGAAATCCTATTTGATTGTGAAATTGTAATATTAGTTATAATTTTTCTTTGTTGAAAGTATAGTTGTGGTGAGGTTTGCCTACATTTCACCCTTGTGGTGGGACCCTTCACTGGACCCTCGCTGCACGGGGATGCTTTGTGCACCGGATGCCCATTGCAAGTATAGTTGTGAGATAAGTGTCAAGTTCATATAAGCATTCCTATTAATCTCACAAACCCCATTAGAACCCACCCTATATCAGGATTTATATCATGGCACAATACGAGACCAAAGACTACTGACAAGTATTTTTTAATGCAAAAATAGAATGGCTATAGTATATTTTTGACACGGCGAATCACATCTTTCATTTTTGGGTTTTTTTCTCTTCTTGCTGACTCCTATTGTTATGCAAATTGCTTTATCTGTTGTGATGTCAAGGGATTTGATGTCACTGCTAATTATGAATTTTAAGTTAAATTGTTCACTGCAGAAAGGGTTTTAGCTTGAATTTGATTGAACCGCCTTAATCCACATTTGATTCTATCTTAGGTATGAATTAGCTATCCAGCACTTTCAAGCCTTCTAAGCACAAATGAAGAAACCTCAACGGTGGAATTTGATGTAATATCAGTTGTTAGAGACTACGAAGCACGAATGCTTAAAAATGCTCTGCGTATCGGCACGGACACGTATCGGATACGGGAAATGCCCAAAAACGCGTTTCCGAAACTCTAGGAAACACATTTTTAAATAAAAAAACATTTTAAATTAGGAAGCGCGTATCCCGCTTGCGGGATACACGATTCCCGTGCGGTAAGAGACCCGCTGCTTATTCATTTCACGGCTTAGCTCTAGGTTTACACGATTCATCGTGCGCCCAAAGTTTTCCCACATCACGGTGCCGTCGAGAGGAGAGGTATTTGCGTCGAAACTCTCCGGCATCACGTCCGTCGAAGCTCTCCCCTCTCTTGTTGTAGCTACATTGCGCCTCCAGATCCTGCTCCCTACTCTCGATCACGTCCTGCTCGTAAGCTCTTACTCTTCTTCCTCCTCCTCCTCCTCCTACGCCTCTTCTTCTTCCTCCTCCTCTTCTTCTTCTTCTTCTTCTTCCTCCTCTTCTTCTTCCTTCTCTTCTCCCTCTTCTTCTTCTTCCTCTTCTTCTTCTTCCGAGCTTTGATCATTGGATCATTTCCAATATCTTGCTTTTTTAAAAAAGATAACAAAGATTTATTCCTATAGAAATTGTCTATTAGTGTAATTTCATGGTATATTTGTCTAGTTGTTATTATTGGCATTGGCTTAAGTTATATTTTGATGATCTAAAACTTTAAATGAGTATTCCGGCATGCCAAGACATGATACCTAAGTTTCAATCCATCAAATGCAACTGTATCATGTTATACCCGTACAAAATGTCTTCACATGGGCAATCAATGCATCTAATATTGGTTTGATTTCAGTTCTAAATAGGTCAATTGTATCGCATAACACATTATAATTGTCTTGCATACTATCTCTAAACATGATCAATCAATGCATACCACATTATTTAGAACTTATCATATGTATGGTCTATGTTGAAGTTTTATGCAATTTTTTTGTTACAACTCGAGATATGTACTGTTAGTTTGTTAGTTGTCATATTTTTATATTAATCAATACTTATATTAAAATAATTAATAAAATTTTAAAATATTTCTGGTATCCTTATTTTTTGAAATATCACATTTCCCATATCTGTTTCATATCGTATCATGTATCCTATTTTCGTCCACGTGCACCATAGGTTAGAGAGTGTCCTGATGTATTTTATAACGAGTCGCCATGTTATCCTCATAGTAGAGAGATCGGTTTCACTATTAGCGTGTGTCCAAGGGTGACATTTATAACAATAGAACCATCCTAAATGGAACACAAAAAATTGTAAGAGCTCAAAGGACGGTTATAGAAAATGCAAGAGAAGGGATTTATCAGGCCAAAAACATCATTGATTTATCAGGCCAATAACATCATTGATCAAACAATGTTCACAAAGAAAAAAAATGGTATGATGAGATTGTGCATTGATTAGAAGCAAATGAGTTCACAATCAAAATAAATATATCATATTCCAAGTAGTCTTGCATATAAATAGAGAATGATCAGCAGAACTTCGATTGAACCCAATAAGAGAAACAACTTCATTAAACTTTTCAAACCAAGCTCGTGGACTCTGCTTTAAACCATAAATCGTCTTCTGAAACTTGCATATCTGAGACTCCACCTGAGCAACATACACAGGAGGTTGCTTCATGAAAACCACCTCTTGCAAATCACCATAGAGGAAGACATTCTTCACATCCAACTGAGACATCTCTCAGTCTCTATTAACGGCCACAGAGAAGAGAACGCGTATAGTGTTGATGCGAGCAACGGGAGAAAAAGTATCAAATAAGTCTACCCCATAAGTCTGAGTAAACCCTTTGGCCACAAGCCTCACCTTATATCGATCAACAGAACCATCTAAAAGATACTTAATAACAAAGACCCACCGACAATCAACCACATCAATGCTTAGAGGCGGGAGAACAAGAGTCCAAGTACCTCTCTCAGTTAATGTGTTCATTTCTTCATCCATAGCGGCTTTCCACTGAGCAATAGCAAGAGCCTCTTGATACGTAGTCGGTATAACAGTAGAAGAGATAGCAAGAGCAAAACGCTTGCCAACCGGGGAAAGCTGAGCATAGGATACAACAACATCAATATGATGCTTAGTGCATTGTCGAACGCCCTTCCGCAGGGCAATGAGAAGGTCAAGATCACTCCTATCCGAAAAAGGAAATTCACTGTCAGAAGAAAGAAGAGGCCCAGGAATAGGTACAGAAGGCTCCAAGGGCAAAGAATCAGTCTCGAGAGAAAGAGACGGTGCAACAGAAATAGATGTGGAAAGAACTGTTCTGGCAGAGGTGCCGAGATAATAGGCATTGAAGAAGAAGTATCAGATGACAAGAGATAAAAAGCAGGAGAAAAATACGGAGTATCTTCAAAGAAGATAACATCAGCAGACACATACTGTTTGCGCAAAAGATGATCAAAACAGCGATATCTCTTCCGAGTCGGACAATAACCAAGGAATATGAATTTAACAGAACGGGGAGAAAGTTTGTCACGACAGGAGAAGGTATGTGAACAAACGTCGTACATCCAAAATTTTTAAGAAGTAAAGGAAATGACTCGGCCTTGGGATACAAAATGGAAAATGGAGTCTTGCCCTGAATAATAGATAATGGTATCCGATTAATGAGATAGCAGGAGAGAAGGACAACATGACCCCAATAAGACCGAGAAACATTCATTTATAACAGAAGGCTGCGAGCAACATCCAATAGATGACGATTCTTGCGTTCAGCAACGCCATTCTGTTGAGAGGTATAGGGGCAAGAAGTTTGATGAATCAAAACATGGTTCACACAAAAATCAGAAAATTGACGGCTGATATATTTCTTGACATTATCGGTACGAAGAACTTGAATAGACACCTTAAACTGTGTCAAGATATCATTATAAAAGGTGGCAAACACAGTGTAAAGTTCAGAATAATCTTTCAAGAGATACAACCAAGTACACCTGGAGAAATCATCAATGAAAGTGACTAAGTACAAGCTACATCTACCAACTGTGGCAGTAGGAGCGGGACCCCAGATGTCAGAGTGAACTAGTTCAAAAATACGCGAAGAACTACGTCTCGTTCGTGCTGGGAAAGAAGAGCGCTGATGTTTATCAAACTGACATGCTTCACAATTTAAAGGGGAATCCTCTTGAGGAAGATCTGGAAGAAGTTGGTGGATGAAGCGAGAATGAGGGTGGTCAAGACGACAATGTCATTGCTAAAGGGAAGAAGAAACAGAAAGAGCAACGACATTGTCAAGAAAGACGAGACCACCACTCGCAGTCCCAGTAGCAATCGTAGCCTTATAGGCAAAATCCCAGAAAGAACAAGTAGTGGCAGTAAAAGTAACCGTGCAGTGCAACTGTGTGCAGAGAGCATGAACAGACAACAAATTGCACGGAAAAGTGGGAACATAGAGAGTGTCATCAAGCAACAAAAACGGAGTGACGTGCACAGTGCCAACACCACACACAAGAGCAGATGTCCCATTTGCAATAACGATAGGAGACACCATGTTCGGGTTGTTTAAGCAGAAGAACAAACGAGAGTTGTCAGTCATGTGGCAAGTGGCACCAGAGTCAATAAGTCACTTATCGAAGACCACAAGAGCATAAACTTTAAATGAGACAAGAGAAACCGTACTCATGGAGACAGAAACCGGAAAGAGGAAAGACTAACCGCACGGTTAGAAACAAGCCGATAAAAGAGGCAAAGAGAGTGCGCGAACAAATAAACGACCAAGAAGGGCACAAGCCGAAAAGGAATAGGCCGACAAACAAGTCGCAGAAAAATAGTGGTCAAGAAAAGAAGACCGACAGAAACTCAAATCGCACGGTTTGAGTAAGAAGCCAGAAGAACAGGTCGCGGAAAGAAAACCGCAAAAACCGCACAAACAAGTAGCCACAAGCAAGATAGTGCAAGGAAGAGCGGCTAGCAAGGCAAACCGCGCGAACAAAACAAGTCGCAAGGCAAACCGCGTGAACAGAACAAGCCGCAAGGCAAATCGCTCGAACAGAACAAGTCGCAAGGCAAACCGCGCGAACAAAACAAGTCGCAAAGGAATAGCGACAACCAAGGGAGGGCAGAGCGGGAAGAAAACTGGAAAAAGTCTGGAAGAAACAGGCCGAAGCGGTTAGACAAACAAACCGCTATCTAATTGGAGCAAAGGATCGGGTCGCTCTGATATCATGTGAAAACAAAAAGTTAAATAAAGACACATTTTATTGCTCGAAAAAGATAATTATTACATAAGTATGCTCTTTTATTTATAAAAATGGGAGAGATGAGAGCACACAACAAATGATATGGGACTATATACAATTCGCGCGGCCTATGCGGTTTGACAACGTCAAACCGCACACTATACAATGAAGAACTGAACATAACCCACAACAACAGAGGAAAGCCTCCAGACCGCCCGGGAAGACCACCGGTGCAGGCTACCAGACCGCAACTGCGGGTAGCCACCAGACCGCAGTTGCGGCTAACCATCAGACCGCTGCTGCGGTAAGCCACCAGACCGCTGCTGCGGCTAACACCCCAGCCGTTGCTGCGACTATCCCTCAAATCGTCACTGTTGCTATCCTCCAGACCGCTAGCTGAGTTTCACCACCAGACCGTTGAGCCAAACCGTCAGACTGCTGAGAGTAGCAGACCGTTGCGGCTAGATATAAAACCGTCTGGTCTCCTCAAGCTCTAACATACCGCTGTTGCGGCTAACTATCAGACCAGTGTTGTAGATGTCGGCCGACATGTCCGACATGTCGGCCGACATAAAGGTTTTGGGGGTAAAATGTCACGACATCGATATTTTAAGCAAATATGTCGTTTTTGAAAATATCACCCAATATATTCGTTTAACCCGATATATCAGGCGATATTTCGCGACCGATATATCGTCGAGAGTATTACAAATATTTTTTCATTTTTTGAAGAGACCAAACACTGGTTAAGGTGTTATCGTGTGACCTTGAGGTCACGGGTTCGAGTCCTGGAAGCATCTCTCTAAGTCTAATATTGTCTACTTTCTCATCTACCTCTCATTTGGTGATCTTTATCTTGTTTATTGCAGTTGATGACTTTTTCTTGTATAATTTATAAACATAAATTATTTGTATATATGTTTATTGTGTAATTTTTAAACATACATTATGTATACAATTTTATATATTTATAAAAACTGTGTAATTTATAAGAATAAATTTATTTAAATATTAAAATCCGACATTGTAAAATATCTCTGATATATCCCCCGCAATCCGACATCTGACATTTCAAACTCAAACCGACATAAACCCGACATCTGACATCTACAACCTTGTATCAGACCGCTGTTGCGCGTAGTTCTCAGACCGCATCTGCTAAGACAAGCCACCAGACAACCAGACCGCCTGGACAAACCGCCATACCGCCCGAACAGCTAACCGTCCGACTAGATTACCAAACCGCCAAACTCTAACACCACTGATAAAGCTATCATCTCCTTATTGTTTCACTGTAAGGACGGCGATTTTTATTTATTAGATTAGGAACCAAAGTTGTCAAAGCTCCTTTTTTGTTTTAAACCTTGCAACCATCGATTTTTTTCTTGATTTATTCTTGGTTGTCACAGTAGATTCTCAATGTTATTTTTCTCATGTTCCTCTACAAGTGGTGATCAAGGGTTTATGATCTCCCAGGGCATGCATTGCTTATCTTCCAAAGAAGGTTTTTAACAACTAGAGAATCTTAGTTTAAGATTAAAAAAATGATTCCATAAAAGTAGGTTTTATAAATCATTATATGTACACTTGGGCTTAAGATTCGAGAGGTTTGATAAGATTTTTAATAATTGGAGAATGCCCACATAAGTCTTTCCTCAAGCCATCAAATAGTTGTGCAAAAACTCGCAGCGCACCGCAAATTCTCGCTGCAGTGTGGTTTTGCTCAGGCCAAAACCACACCCATACGGTATTATTGTTGTTTGGGCCCATAGTATACTGCGCACACCCGAGTCATGGTAGCGGTTATGCATTCATCATTTCCCTTAGTTGGAATCCTCTTGGACCATATGCGTGACAATAAATCCGTCGATACAAATTGTCATTTCCTCAAGAAAGTATGAATAAAATGTTATTGTCATGACTCTTGAGCAATAGCAACAGTGATATGATAGAAACAATTTGTCCAACTCTTTAGCAATTTGCATAGCAAGTACTATGCCAATCATCAATGGTAGTTTTTGGAGTAAATTGTGAACATCGGTGGTTGAATGTGACCGTTGTGATGCAATTATCTCATGGTGCAGACGTGCAGTTATGTCAAGGTGATGTCATTGGAATGGCGAAGCTTCAGTCATTGGAATGGCGAAGCTCTTGAAGGTGGCTTTTGCAATCGTGACATCAACTCTTTAGCAATTTGCATAGCAATTTGCATAGCAAGTACTATGTTGATCATCAATGATAGTTTTTGGAGCAAACTGTGAACATCGGTGGTTGAATGTGAGTCACGTGACCATTGTGATGCAATTATCTCATGGTGCATCTCATGGTGCAGTTGTGTCACGGTGATGTCATTGGAATGGCGAAGCTCTTGAAGGTGGCTTTTGCAATCGTGACATCGCAGTTGTGGTGGTGGCCTGTAAACTAGGGATTTAACCGCTATTTCAAGATTGTGAAGGCATCTAGAGTGTGCAGGGTATAGTAGGCAGAAAAGGAGGGTGACTGAAGGAGAGTACGATTGAACTTTGACTGAAGAAGCGTGCATCGGTGGTCGAATGTGACCGTTGTGATGCAGTTATCTCATGATGCAGTTGTGTCAAGATGATGTAATTGGACTGGGGAAGCTCTTGAAGGTGGCTTTTGCAATCGTGACATCGCAGTTGTGGTGGTGGCATGTAAACTAGGGATTTAATCGCTATTTCAAGATTGTGAAGGCTCCATGAGTGCACAGGGTATAGTAGGCAGAAAAGGAGGGTGACCGGAGGAGAGTACAATTAAACTTTGATTGAAGAAGCGTGCATCAGTGGTCGAATGTGACAGTTGTGATGCAGTTATCTCATGGTGCAGTTGTGTCTAGGTGATGTCATTGGAATGGCGAAGCTCTTGAAGGTGGCTTTTGCAATCGTGACATCGAAGTTGTGGTGGTGGCCTGTAAACTAGGGATTTAACTACTATTTCAAGATTGTGAAGGCATCCATGAGTGTGTAGGGTATAGGAGGCAGAAAAGGAGGGTGACTGAAGAAAAAGACGATTGAACTTTGACTGAATAAGCGTGCATGTTGGGGTTGTTGACACAAAGTGGGTGGGTGTTGGGCTATGAACAGATATACGAGTGTGGAGATGATGTTGAAGTTGAGAATTTTTGTAGAGTCGCAATGGGAGAAGCAGACTCGGTACCTCTAGGTATGGGTTTGTCGGTCAAGTTTGCTAGAAGGGATTGGTTGTAGTAGAGGGTGGGCTTGGTGGACTTGGTGACTCAGGCATTAAGGGTTCTCTTGTGGTTAAAGCGGCCCTTGAGAGGGGTAATATGGGACATGGAGGCGTAGTTGATGTTGCGGTCTAAGGTGGTAAAGACATTGGGGGTGTTATGGGATGTGGGTGTTATGAACAAAGGTTTGCCCAGGGGTCGATGGTGATTCTAGGACCTGCGGTTCTTGAGACGACATCATTGATGCATTGTAATGTTAACGTGGTGGGAAAGATTGTGATGTCGATGTGGTGGGGTCACGCCCAAGTAACGAAAGCAGGGGAGTGGGTGATGGTCACATAATTTGTACGCAGAGGGGTGTAAACTTGATAGATGTGTGAGGACAACGAGTACATCTTGGTGTTTAACACATTTGTGTGTTATTCGTTCATGAAGTGTAGTAGCGGTACAACAAGAGGAGTCGACAAAGAGTTGCGTTAAAAGGAATCCAAGCGGAAGAAGTGTCGGGTATTGTTATACAACTGCACGTTATGCCAGAATGTACATTTTTTATAGCAGCAATCAATTCACTTTGAGATTGTGAAAGTTTATAAAACCTCAAGCGCTATGCATACTTTAAAAATGACTTTTTAGGGCCAGTTTGAAAGGGATGCACAACTACTTGATTCAGGTGGAGGACGTGTGTCGCAATTTCCTCTGTAAAGTTCGCATTTAACATATATGCAAATTTAATATTAGATCACAACTTCTGATAGATACTCTTAATGAGAAAATGCAAAGCACCTTTGAGTTGAGTTGAGATGAGGCAAGTGAAGGGTGGCAGTAGGCTCAAAGCTAATTGATGATGCAATCACCCATATTTAACTGATCTGATTTAGATTATGAGATGCATAGGATGAGAAAAAAAGCTTCAATGAGGTTGGAGATTGTGTTCATTGAGGTTGAATTGAAATAACGGAATTAAAATTAGCCTCAATTCTAGTTCCTATAGAATTGAAATACCCTGAATTCCTTACAAACAAATTGAGTCTAATTGTAGTTTTAGCAATTGGGTATCAAACGGAGACAAAGGATCCATATAGCCGACCCCACTATAGTGGGATAAAGGCTTGAATGTTGAGTGTTGTATACCTACTGTCATTTCCTAATTTGTTTTACAGCCTATGTGATGAATTGATTACATATTTTACTACGGTAGCCCATGAAAAATGATTTCCTCGTGAATGCACCAACTTAAAGTTCGATTTTCCTCAATTGCAGATACACTTGATGTTTTCATGAAGCTTTTTGATGAATCTTAATTATAAAGTGCCGATTCTATATATTTAACCAGATTAAAGCCATGAAAGCTTGATTTACACTGATAATTTATGTGTATGCTTCCACTACACATTATAACTGCTCAACGTCGAAGAAGTTTAAGCATATGACGCAATTGATTATGGTTTAATAGCTAACACTCTTCTCTGCCGCTTTCCCACGTCTCGAAACGCAGTGTTATGTTCATGTTGTGGCAAACCCTAGCTTCGTAATTTAATCAAAATAGCACGCAAAACTAAAATGAAAGAGAATATATATGGTGAAAATTGAGGACCTACCGGATCTCCTACCTCTGGATAGTAGCTAAGTGGGGAAAGGAGGCGATCACGTAAGGGACGAAAACAGCGGCGGCCTTATCCACGAAGCGTGAGTCCTCTTCTTCTTCTTCTTCTTCCTCTCCTCCTTCTCGGAGATCTTCGAAAACCTCGTGGATCTGTGACGAACTGATGCGGATTTCTTGCAAAGCTCTCGGAAAGAGGAGAGTAAATAGGGGGGCACCACCGGAGCCGTCGAAGTCTCCGGCGGGAGGAGAGTCTAGATAAATCGGCTGTGGCGAGGGTTTTCAAAAAAAAGTGCCTAACTGTCTGCTATGAACTTACCTAGGGGCATTTACCGGAACCTGCACTCAAGTTCGAAAAATTATATATTGCACCCCCTCTTATTATTGAAATTACAAAAACCTCCTCCAATATTACAAAACATAATATTTACCTCCTCAAACTCACATTTCATAACATTGATGCACAAAAATACTCTTTTAAGAGTACATTTTTAATGGGAGTATTTTATGCACTCATGTTATGAAATGTGAATTTTGTGGGAGGTAAATGTTATGTTTTGTAATATTTAGATGTGATTTTTGTAAGTTTAATAATAAAAGAGATGCAATATGTAATTATGCTAACTTCTTACGGAAGTTTTGGTAATAAATAAACAAAATTGTTATTTATGTCTCTTAGTTTTGTTTTTTGAAATCAGTTTCGTATGGTCTCTGTAGTTAGGCCTGCAAACGAGTCGAACTCAAGTCAAATTCATCCAAAAAAGCTAGCTCGAGCTCGAGCTTTTTGTTCGAGCTCGAGCTCGACTCGAACTTAATGTTATGTTAATAATATAAAACTATTATTTTAATAATATTATATTAGTATTATGTTAATATTATAATATATTAAAATATTTAATACTAATAATATATATATTATTTAATTAAAAAAAACTCGCGAGCCGGCTCACGAGCTCGTGAACATGAGTACTTAGGCTCAAGCTCGACTCGAAATCAGGCTCGAGCTCGACGAGCTCGAGCTCGACATGCTCGAGCTCGAGTCAAGCTTTTTTCGAGCAGGCTCATCGAGTTTTCGAGCCGGCTCAGCTCAACTTGCACCCCTATCTGCAACCAAGTGTGACAGTACACCGATTGTGATAGTACATGGTGGATTCTCAATACCTCGTGCAACAATATTCAGATCACGATATTGGCACGATGGAACTTCAGCCTCTCTCAAAACCTCTAGCATTATACTCAGCATATCGCTTGTTTTTGTCGTGGCACAGAGGTTTGTGAGCGACAGAGAGAACACATTTTATATTTTGCACATTTTTAAATCAAAAGAAAAAAAAATGAAGTTTTAAAAAGTGGAAATTTGTTAATAAATAAGAGTAAATTTGAAAAGTGAATGTTTAATCAAACAATATTTTTCCCTAAAAATATATAGTATGGTATAGTATATATATGATTTATAATTCCTTTTATGAGCAGTAGAGTTGTAGTAGTGAGCTTCTTTCTTTCATGCACTGTCATACAAAATAATTATTGCTAATGATGGGTTTCTCTTGAATTTTTTCAAGTCAAACCAGCAAGACTTCAACCGAAAAGCTCAAGCATTACAATCTAGCCGAGCAAGTTGCGCGCGCACAAGCCACGTTCGCTCAAAGGGTATAAAATCACACCACAAGAAAAATCTCATTTAACAAGGGAAATTAGGAAGAGTTAACAATCACATATTAATTAGCATTAAATTTAGCTATGATTTTTTTTTAACTTTACCTACGAAAATAGCAAGGAATTTTTTTTGTTGCAAATATAGCAACAAAAATACTGTAGATGTGTGTGTTGCTCGGTGACAGATACTATAAATGTGAGCGTATTGCCCAGAGACAATTGTTGTAAATGCAAGCACGCTGCCCGGAAGCAACTGCTGTAGATGAGCGCACCGTCCGGAGGCAATTACTGTTAGTTGATAGCGCGCTGCTGGGAGGCAGTTGCTTTAATTGAGAGTGCACTGCCTAGAGGCAGTTGCTGTAGATATGAGCGTGCTGCCCAAAGACAATTTTTGCAAGTGTGAGCGCGGTGCCGGGAGGTAATTGTTGTATATATGAGCGTGTTGTTCGAAGGCAGTTGTTGGTAGTTGAGAGATTGTTGTCGGGGAAGTTGTTATAAATGAGCACGCTGCCCGGAGGCAGTTTGCTGTTAGTTATAAGGCGTTGCCGAAATGCAGTTGCTGTTAGTTGTGAGATACAGTTGCTGTAAATGCGAGCGTGTTGCCCAGGGGCAGCTGCTGTAGATTAGCATACTTCCCGGAGGCAGTTGCTGTTAGTTGTGAGTGTGATGCCGGGTAACAATTGCTGTAAATGAGCGCGATGACCGAAGACAATTGTTGTTAATGTGAGCGCGTTCCCCAGAGCTAGATGTTATAGATGAGCGCGCTGTCGCGAGGTAATTGTTGTATATGAGCGTGTTGCCCAAAGGCAACTGCTATTAGTTGAGAGAGCGCTGCCGGGAGACAAATGCTGTAAATCCGAGCGCGCTGCCCGAAGTCGGTTGATTTTAGTTGGAGCGGGCAACGTCCTCAAGTACTATATGATTTGGATCAGTGGCAGTTGCCTGGAGTGATGACCGTGTCGGGGGCACGATGAGCCCCTAAGTCTCTTAGCGCGGTGAGTGCCTTTACATATCACAGCGTGCTGGGTTCGGCGTGACGTTTTGTGCGTGCTTGGTTCAGCTCCCCCTTTAGGGTGGGCCATATTTTGAGGCATCGCCTATTCAAGGGATGCACCCCTGCATTCTTTGCACTACATAAAATCCCTCGCCAAGGTAGAGCGCAATGACGTTCACGTCCTATCATGACGGACCTACACTCGTAACCGTCGACCCACTCAGCCATCCAACATAACTCCGTTCCACGACCCTGGGACTCTGTGTTCTGCAATTGTGAAAGCTCGCGTTATCCGACATCGTAAGGCACAGACGTCGTCAAAAGGCCTTCCCCCTAATAGGCTCTGTCTCATCTTTCGATAAGAATGGACACCGAGTCCTTCTATGCTTCCATGTGAGAATGAACAACAAGTCCTTCTGCATCTCCTAGTAGGAACAGACCAGCCGGTTCTTTCAGTACACCAAGACAGGGGGGTAAAACGTCCCTCCATATCACGTCCAAGAATTCGCCACCAGCTCCAATGCCCCGCGACAACCGCTCGAGCTAGCGTGCATCGTCCTACCCGCGCGCTCATATAAGGGGGAACGTGAAAATCAACCCACTTTTCACCAACACAACGCACAAAGTGCAAAGCAGGAGGACGTTCCTGCAACGCACCGCAAGTGCCACATAACAAGCACGGGCGCTGCACGAGCAATCAATCGCAAGAATTCTCATTTAGGCGTCCATCGCAGAACCTTCAACTCACAACGCAGACACGAGTGGCGCCAAGTGATTGTCACATTCATTCGGGTCTAACGGAAAGGACTTCTCATGTCGCAAATACAAAAAACTTGAGATGCACGCTTAAAGAACTAATTTGAAATCCACGACCCCAATGCAAAGTAATCAAGGACAAAAATTATCGGGCTCGTCGTTTTGCAGGTTACAACACGCGAAAATTTGGGGGAATTTGATAGGGTTTCCCATAGATTTTTCTGAGTCAAACCAGCAAGACTCAATCAAAAAGCTCAAGCATTACGACCCAACCGAGCAAGCCGCGCACATGCAAGCCACGCCCGCTCAAAGGGTCCAAAATCACCCAGAAAGGGGAGCAAAACCTTGCGCGTGCGCGCCGATGGCCGCCGCCACGTCCGTTCGTCGTCGCCTACGGCCGCCACTGCCGCGTCCAGCCGTCGTCGGCCCCTACCGTCTCCTGGCATCCTGCTCGGGCCGCCCTGATCGCCTGAGAGGCAAGTCCGTCATTTCATGAAAATTGGTGATCCAATTAACCGCCACAGAGCGACGATATTCGCCAATTGAAGATTCAGCCCAACGCAATTGTCAGCACGTCCCTTCAGAAAACTATAATTATGTCATCATGCCTTTATTTGAAGACAAACAACTTCAGAGACAAGAGAGAGCTCTGAGGTTTTCCGGCGAGGACGTGGGACTTAGATCGCTCCTCCGCTTGGAATCCGCTCTGCTCCTCTTTATTCCGCTCAACGCTCAACGCTCGCTTGGACTCTTTAGTGAGCCGCGAAGAAAGCACAGAAGAACGCTCCCGTGGACGCTTCCCTCCAAGCTTAGTGGGCTTAGTTTTTTCCCTCTTTCTTTGTACTCAAAGCCTGTATCGGAGACGTGGCATGTCGCCCTTCGAGGTACACAACAACTTGTAAACAAAGCTGAATAATGAATTTAAGCACGACACAGATCCGACTGAGTGGTTTTTCACCCTTTCTGGTTTTCCACGATAAAAAAAGTCTCTTGTCATTACAGTTTGATTTTCTATTGATTGTTTGCACGCCCGATCCGACTCAGAGCTAAAACGGTCCGATTCTTTGAAGATGGCCTTGGCCTATATATATAAATAATATAAAGAGTAGGTTGGTTACACAGGGGCAAAGTCCTGAGATAGAATAAAAGAGAGAGGCTGAGTTAGGGGCATTCCCCTTTCCCACACAAAATCTCTAACACATGCAATGTTGGCAATGTAGTCGGCTGCCGAGTTGGCTCTTTGATCAATTTGCAAAACAATGAGTCTTGGGCAATCCTCCATGGCCTTAGCAAACGAGTATTCAACTGTCCCTTCATGAAAGCCCGTGAGAATTCGGTTTAAGGTAGAGCATGCATAAGCAGAATCCCCCTCAAATATAACTCCAACCATTCCGTCCATGTAGTCCTTGGCAAGAGTGATTCCCAAGAGGACACTCCTGAGCATGGACAGTGCATCCAAGCGGTCCGATTCTTCGGACCAGAGGAAAACCGGGCGACCCGCAACAACTAACAAATTTGACGAAAATTACTTTTGGGGTGTGAGGAAGCGGCTAATCCATGCGATCTTAGAACATGAGACTTTGATTATTTGAAATTTGAGTCGCATCAATATTGTAGTAGATGAAATAACTAAACTCATATCTGTCATAAACTCTCACTTTTTACAATGTGGAGGGGGGCGTATTGTTTAATTCACTTCTCTCAATTCTAAATATTGTATCATATAAATTTTTTTTTTCTAACTCATTCATAAATCTTTTCAAACTTATTGTCAATTATCACTCAATTTAGGCTCCGTTTGGCAGGACTTATTTTCACCGGTCAAGCGGTTACGACCGCATGAATCAGATCTTAATTATGGTCCTGCCCAACATAGCCTTAGCATAAGGTTTAAGTTCTTCGTTGAATGCGTTGAACCTCCATCCATAACCAATAGTGTCAAGCTTGGAAAACACGCCTTCCATTACTGCAAGAATGAGAAGAGGATGAAGAAAAGAGAGTAATACATGAGATTTTACTCGCGGAAATGGGGAAAAAGGATGAGTATCAGGTGGACTGGAGGAGCCACCATCATCAACGACGTCCACTAGAGCAGCAACCTTCGTCGGTCTGGATTCAGGAGGGAAGAAGGGCAAATTGTTGCGTCGTTCGTCTAGAAAGAAGAGGACTCGAGCGATGAAATGTGAAGCCTTTTACGCCATCGTCGGAGCCTACTGGAGCGGCAGTAATCGTCGATCCAGGGGGGCGAGGAATGCAAAGGGATGATTTAGAGGGAAGATGGCTAACAATTTGAAAATGAAGCATAATAATTATTATTTTTGGTAGTTTTTGATTTGTTAAGAGATGAAAACATGAATTGCATCCGCTTATATAGTATCCATATATATAGATATATAGCATAAAGAATAGTGCATGAGAAATGATTTAGTTTTTGAAAGAAATAAATAAACAACATCTATAATCATCTAACAAACTAATAGTGTGAAATTATAGCACCATTTAGCGCAATACACTACCATTTTAGAATGCATGTTTAACAACAAAAAAAACTAGTTTTCAACATAAAAATGATTGAAGTTCCTAAGGCTCCGTTTGGGGGACTTATTTTCACCGGTCAAGCGGTTACTATCGCATGAACTGGGCCATAATTCAGGTCCGGTTCATACGGTCATAACCGCTTGACCGGTGAAAATAAGTCCCCCCCAAACGAAGCCCAAGTTAGGTCGGGGATTCACGAATGTCAGTTCATAATCACCGCATTCCCGACCGCCACCATCGCACTAAATAGAGCCTATGACGAGAAAATCAGTGGTTGAACAAGTTGATAAAAATGTTTGAAGGAACATCATTTCTAATGTTGTTTAGACCATATAAATAATTTTACTTTGAGAACAATAGTGCAACAATAGCGTAAATATTTAAACAATATGATATAGGAAATAGTGCACCCCTTCCAAGTGCGGATTTAGAGGAGAGCCAAAGAGACACTAGCACACAATTTTGTTATTGTGTTATAAGTAGACCAAAATTTGAATATTTGCATATTAAATTCACCTATCCTAGAAGTTTGCTTAATAACAGCTCGCACCCCTCTAACTTTAATCCACAAAAGTGCCTCCTTGGTGTAATTTTTTAGGAATTTTTGTGTCCAAGTCCCAATAAATAACCCAATAGAGAGAGAGAGATTGCAACACTCATTTATTTACACAAACTTATGGCATGTTCAGGGATTGAGGCTGGAAATGCAGCAATTAGAGATATTTTGAATGAAGCTGCCTCTCTGCGGTTAAAATATGGCATAAAACAGCATTTTTCGGGACGAAAGAGGATATTCAAACGGGCAAAAAATAACATTATCATTTTTTTTTTGAAAAACAAAAGGGGGGAGGAAAACACCCACACAATCAAAACTTCAATATGATTTGAGAATCATTTCATATCATGCAAATTTTTCATCATACAAAGTTCTTTTTTGTTGTTGTTGTTCACTGAAGACAAAGCTGATCTGGGGCGAGATGCACAGAACTTCAGTAAAGGGGATATTCCTGGAACCTCTCCATTGAATGAAGTTGAAATTTAAAATTAATAAAATAAAATTTCAGAAAATGGAATAAAATACAGAGAAACAGAGGTCTCACCATTTGCCAGCAGGAGCTTTACATGATAGCTTAGAGATCCACCAGCATAAATATATATATATATATTTAGAATGCACTAAAAAGGTATAATGACCATATAATCCCACCGGAGGGGGGGGGGGGGGGGCTGCATTTCAGGGGCAAATGATGTCATTACCCACCGGAGGGGGGAGAGCCGCTGGAATCTTATGCACTGTTTGGCACGCCGACAACTTCCACCGCTCCCGTGGCAAGTGGGATCGCGACGATGCTTAGTCACGTGCATGGCCGTTTGCTTTGGATGGCTTCTGCTGGACCAGATCTTGATGGTGCGATCGTGAGAAACAGTTGCAATGTGCAGTCCGTCTGCATTTAAGTAAACATGTCACTTTCGCTCGAGTCAAATGATGAGCAATCGATGAATAAAATTAACCACTGCACTAACGCAAAGCGAATCTATAAGGGGTGAAAAATCGGTGACCGAACACTTACATGCTCTACAAATCCGGCAGTTAAATCATAATTAGGAAATAAATAATAACATCCAACGCAAATAATTCACAGCAAACTAAAATATTTTATTAGGGCAAAAACAAGCTTAGTCTTTCCCCGCGTGGAGGGTCAAAGCAAAGAACGCACGGCGAATAGACCCTACAAATCACAATAATAATCTAAAAGCAAATCACCACAATACAAAAAAATTTAGGGTCCGGGTGGCGGACCTAAAGGATGGTCCGCTCACCATTAGAAAATTTGATTTTAAACTAACGAAAAAATGTTTTTTAAAAAAATTTATAAAATATTAATTAGAATTTTTTCTCGTCATTTTAAGATCTTATTTTGCTATAAAAAAATCTTTTTTAAAAAAAAATCTGACCGGATATCACGGTTTTTAAAATCCAATCGGATATCATTTTCTTTTGATTTTTTTTTAAATCACTAAATTTGTTGGCCGTGTGATCATGAATCCCACAGTCTAATGGTGAGCGGACCATCCTCTAGATCCGCACTCGGACCTAATTTTTACTCTCACAATACAATATATCCAAGCAAATATGATTTCCAATGCAATAAATATAAGATGAAAAATAATCACCAAATACAACAAAAACACACCAAGTAGTGGGTTGTCAAGGACAATGAAAATTTCGGAGCCGGAAATGCGTTGACGGCAACTCGAGGGGGATGAATAGTAAATTTCATCCAATAGTGCTACAAAAAAAGGCTGGAATTCCGGACATCAGGGCAACCACTGGTGGCTGAGTTTTTTCGGGAGGCTGAGAGTGGCGGCAAGGGGTTTTGGAGGGGCGAAAGTGGGGGTTAGGGGAAGGCTTGGGAGGAAGATACCAACCTAGGAGTCGTCACCTGCGGTTTCACAGAGTCGGCACTGTGGCTGGATCGCGGGAATCCAGGAATAATTTCTCCAAACTCTGCAATGACTCAATCAACTCTTACATGTTTATTTATAATAAAACAAAAACTAGGGCATCCCACCTTCGACGGCTATGATTAGTCAGAGGTGGAGGCCACCATAATACAATGATAATAAACCAAAAATATTTAAGTAATATATGGATTTGACTCGCATCATGAATTTGGACGCATCCGCGGAGTCCGATCAGATCGCAAATCCGGGCACGTCATATATGGAAAGTCGTCAATCGGCCCCGAACGGGCCCAAAACTCGTGTTTCACATTAATGTTCCAGGCTTGAAAGAATTTATCTCCCGATGAATAGGGATCGGAATTCTCTCGATGTATGTCGAGTAAGACTCGAGTCCACCCAGAGGTCGTCCAAGTGTCGTCGATGGAATAATGTCCTCGCCAATCAACTTCCCCTGACTGAAAAACTGTCATCTCGGTGAATGGAGACGGTCGTACTGAAGTCGAAGTCCAGAGGTGAATCGATCAAGCTCTGCAACAAGCAAGGTTGCAGATGTCAGATGTCAGGGACACGTCGGTTTGGATTTTCATGTCGGTTTTTCATACATCGGGGGATATTTCATATATCAGATTTTAATCCTTAATTAATAATATATGTATTTAATGTTATTTTTATACATGTCACAGTACTACCTATGTTACAACTTATTGAACTTTAAAATATTAAAATTTATATATAACATTTAACATACAACATTTTAAACATAAAAATTTGTAAAAATTAGTGATTTTAAGATCAAAATTTCAAAAATTAAAATGCACAAAGCAACAAGGCAACTATAAATGAGATTTGATATGCATGCATCATTAATTGCAAAATGAAGTTGAATAAATAACTATTAATAGGGGTATTTCAAATTATTTGTTGACTAATAAACGAGTCAAATAAAATTAAGCCAGCAACTAATAAGCAACAAGGCAACCACCATTCTACAACAGCAAGTCAACCACAAGGCAGTCACCATGCCTTGCTGAACTAATAAGACAACAGAGCAGCCACCAACAACTAAACGGGTCATTGATTGCAATAACCATAAAGCACTGTCATGCTACAGCTGACAATAAGGCAACAGGAGCAAGACAGTAGACATCTAACCAATAAGGTCATGGCGCAAGGCAACAAGATAAGCATGACAGCAGCTAGAGAGGAGAGCAACAAACGAGCTAGAGAGCACCAAAGAACCAGAGAGCTAGAGAGCACCGAGGCACAAAGAACCAGAGAGAGGCTAGCACCAGAGAACCAGAGTGGGAGAACAAGAGAACCAGAGAACCAGATAGAATGCCTACAGCGCGTGTGAGAGAGGGAGAGCACCAGAGAATCACAGAACCAGAGAGCACCAGCGAGCCACAGATAACCAGAGAGAGGGAGAAAGCCAGAGAACCAGATAGAGTGCTAACAGCGCGTGAGAGAAGGAAAGCATTAGAGAACCAGAGAAGTTAGAGAGCCGACATCACGCGAGGGAGAGATAAGGCAGAGCAACGGGGAGAGCTAGGGGAGGAGCGACGAGATGAAATGAAATGGTCGGGAGAGTTAAAACAGCGGCCCGATCCAATCATTTAATTATTAAAATAATAAATAAAAAATAATAAAAAAAATAAATAATATTTAGAAAAACGTGTGATATACCCGTTTTTTGGGGCCGGAATGTCGGTTAAAACCGACATATCGACCAGTTTTTTTTTCAAAACACCACAGCCCAAATTTAAAATGATTTCGTGTCATTTTTGCTCCCAAACCTTCATGACGGCCGACATGCCGGACATGTCGGCCGATATCCACAACATTAGCTACAATTACTCAGGTGTCATCAACGCCCGTATTAGGAATATACCGGCGAAATCTGGTAGATCCCGGTGCGATCGACAGTGCCGTAGGTGGAACCAAAGAAGACATTTCTCATGTGGGTGGGTGTTAGAAATGGGTGAGTTGTGATGTCCATCAGACGTGGGTGGGCTATGAAGGTGGTAAGGCAACGAAAGTGGAGGTGCGGGCGGCTGCAAGTCCCCACTACTTGGGTCCACATACTTGCGAGGCTCGTAGTATGGTGTCAGATCTCCAACATTAAATATCAGATTGATGTCTATACTTGCAGGAATATCAAGATCATAGGTATTTGTTTTGATCTGTCTCATAATTATATATGAATCCATTCGCCTAACGGTCAAGTTTTAAGCAAGCCTCGCGCGAAGCCTCGCAACCCAGATTCTCACCATCACTTGCTCGTCTTCATGAAGTACCTACTCTTGCCAGTGAGCATTCACATGTAACTTACAAAATTAATTATCATTATGGATTCTCCGTCGGACCACTCATGACACACACGCAAACGATGAACAAACCACTCAACCGACACATGCATATGATGAATAAACGACTTACGACTCAACAGACTCATGGAAATGATGCAAATGAAACATGACCAACACAACATGCTCCCTATGTGAAAATCCAATAATGATCCGAAAATCTATCACGGGAGGTGGTCTATAAGGAGCGCTGATGTGAGAGTGTAGAAAAAACTCATCTCGTGTGTACCGAGTGTTCGGGTGACTGTGCAAGACGTCTACACTCAAATACGAGCTCGTAATGAATGTTTCTCAGGGAACGTAACACATCAGGGGCTCGCCAGGAGGTGTGTACGGAAAGTCATCGCGAATGAGACGACCATCTGGGTGAAAATCGTGTACACAGATTAGAAGGTGTGACTTATAGTGTGGGGGGTATCCCCGAAAATAAAGAACTTGTCTGGTGGATCAGGAGGTGGTGCATCCCAAAACTCGTCGAGAGTGCGATGTGTTAGCAGGTGGTGCCCTAAATATTGGATGTTTCACACAATTCCATTCTTTGGGGCACAGTCAGGGAGGATAATGGAAGAGACGTCAATAAATCAATAATCATACATGCGAGATCGCCTGAATCTCATCCTCACCAGGATGCGGCGGATTATCAAGTGGCTCAACTGGGGGTTCGACATAGAACTCGTCATTAGGGTCAAGGTCTTCCTGATGAGAACCATCGTAATGGGTAGTGTCCCCGTGAATGAGTGACATAGCCACTACGAGATCAACACTAACCCTTGTGCTCTCGGTCGTGATGTGACTCAGGATAATGACAATGGGAGAACGACATAGACTTACGCTAAAGAAAGGGTCTGTGGGTGTGGTGTCAAGAATTGGGTCTGTGGTTATGGTGATAACTAACCCGGTGTATGGCAGAGGAAGAGGTGTGGGTGAGGGACACAACACTACAGACTCAGTAGATCGCTCAGGCTCGCTCTCAGTCGGGGTCACAAAAGACAGATCAGAAACAAGAGATAGGTCACTCATTATGCTAAACACCTCACTGGGGTGAGAGCAATCCGCATCAGGTATCACTTTTGTCGTGGTTAACAGGATAGTGGTAGGCCTCGTGATGATCTCAGTATGGGAGAGACTCGTACTGCGGAGGTCAATGTGATAATCCCATCGACCAGCTCTTGCGGATCTGAAAGGTTGTTCATGACAAAGGGCAAGTTGATACGTCTGCTCGAGTGCCTTCGAAATATGATAAACTACCTTAGTACGTATATCAGACTGAAATCCAGACCGAAATCAGGAAATAGTCATGACTGGGTCCTCACGGATATCACTCATCACCACTAACTCATCAAAACGGTCCTTATACTCAGCGACAGACATAAATCCTTGTTGAAGGAAAAAATAATTGATCGAGAAAGCAACTCCGATAAGACGAAGGCAGATACCTCTGACACAAAGTATACTACATGTTCACCCAACTGGTGATGCGATGTAGATAGTCTCGCTCGCGGGTCCCCTCAATGCTAGACCAATATACCCTCGCCTGAACTAAAAATCTAAGTTTCGCAAACTTGACGCGACGCTCGCCGAATACCTCAAAATGATCAAGATAATACTTCATATCCACGAGCTAATAACTGAAAGACTCGAGACAAGATGAGCCGTCAAAGGAAGGGGCAGCAGTATGAAACTGACTCTCAAGATCTCTCTCGGAATGACAATCCTCATAATAATCATCTCTAAGGTAACTGAGGCATGTCAAAGGATCAACACGGACTGCTCGCGTATACAGATAAGAACGACGACAATTATCATATTGATCGTCTCTAGTATAGTGGGCTCGTATTGATGGGTCAACACGATCTCTGGAAGTGGTGTGTGGCGATCGCGAATAATCATCGTAGTATTGTGAGGGTCTCCCTGAAGGGATCTATGAGGGCAAGTGCAAGTGGACTCGAGACCTCCAAAGTGAGAGGAATAATTGTGACACATAGACATAAAGAAAAAAATCTATAGAATCTACGACTGCATATTAAAAGAGCGCGTAATCTAGCTCTGATACCAATTGACGCAAGGAGAATCTATAGGTGGCGGAAAATCGGTGACCTAACCCTTACATGCTTATGCAAATGAGACAATTAAAGTATAATTACAAGATAAATAATAATATCTTATGCAAATAATTCACATCAAGGCAAAATATTTTATTAGGAAAAAAACAAGCTTAAGCTTTCCTCCCCATGGAGGGACAAAGCAAGAGCGCGCGACGAATAGATCTTGCAAATCACAATAATAATTTAAAAGCAAACCACCGCAATACAATATATTCAAAAAAAATATAATTTCTAATCCAATAAATATATGCTGAAAAATAATCGTCAAATACAACAAAAACTCAACAAGTAGTGGGCTGTTCAAGGCAATGGAAATTTCGGAGCTGAAAATGCGTTGACGGCGACTCGAGGAGGAACCGGTGGTGGGACGGCGAAGGAGGTGGCCGGTAGCTGGGTAGTTTCGAGCAATAGAAACAAGAGGTTGCAGGGGGAATACATGATGTCGGTGGCTCTAGGAGGAGGAGGGGGAGGAGGCGGTGGAGGTGGCTGGGTGGTTTCTAGCAATGGAAACAAGAGGCTGTAGGGGAATACAGGGTGGTGCTGAGGGGGGGGGGGGGGGGGGGGAGGGGGGGGGGGGGGGGGGTTAAAGGGGCGGCGGTGGCTTGCTGGACGGTTAAAGGAGCGACAGTTTTGAAGGGTGGCTGATCGGGAGTTGGTAGCGGCAAAACTGTTGCTGGCCGGCGGTGAAATAGGGAGGGGAAAGACTATAGGGATGAATACTAAATTTCATCAAATAGTGCTATAGAAAAGACTGGAATTCTGGACATCAGGGCAGCCACTAGTTGCTGCCTTTTTTTTTGGGGGGGGGGGGGACGGGGTGGGGGGGGGGGTAGCAAGGGGTTCTGGAGGGGACAAAAGTGGGCTAGGATTATGGGAAGGCTTGGGGAGGAAGATACTAACCTAGGGTTCCGCGGAGTCGGCACCGTAGCGGGAATCCGGGAATATATTCTGCAAACTCGGCAATCACTGAAATCAGCCCCTACATGTCTATTTATAATAAAACAAAAGCTAGGGCATGCCACATTCGACGGCTATCAACGTTTTTAAGATCGTGATTTAGATCGTAAGATCGTAAGATCTTACACAGGCAACCGATCCAAGTTCTACGTGGGATCACCGAGACACTAAGATCGTTAGGATTGCAAGGTAAGATCGTAAATCGGTAGGATCGTCGGGCGCATCGATCCTAAAATCCAGCATAAGTAAATTTCCTGATCCCGCCGCTCATTAATTCTTCCCAATCCATCGTTCTAGGTCATCTCGGTCCCGATCCGTCGCAGCAGGTGTCGGCGTCTTCTGCAGCAGGTGTCGTCTTCCTCTTCTTCCTCTAACTGGTTTTTTTTTGCAGGTGCTCCATTTTTCTGGCCTTATCGGCGGTAGTTGTTCTACGATCGACTATCAATACTTCGATTTCCCCATGCTCCTAACCGATTTCTTCATCATTCGTTCTCAGCTGCAGAATCCCTACTCTGAAGTTTTTCTCCTGTGCTGGTATAATATCAGATCCCACCTAAACTGATTTTTCTCCTTATTGTTCTTTGTGCTTGGTAGATGTTAGAAACCAGGCCGATGTAGACTACAACACCCACCGGTTGATGCAGGACGGTGCGTAGGGTTTACGCACCTGTCGGCTATTTATAGGAAACCCTAAATGCATGCAACGAACGATGACTTTTTTTTTGTTTTAAAAAAATTTGAGCGGAATTGCACGGAGTTATGACATTAAACAACGTAATTTTGTAGGCACGAAATCACTACGTTGTTAGAAAATGAAATTTCTTAATAAGATGGTTCAGTTTAAATCCGGGAAGGAAGCTCGCAACTTTCGTTCCGTTCCCTTTTGTCGTAGCACAACGGAAATCGTGAACCCCAAATACGTTTCCGTTTGGAGTTTTCGACGTAGCGTTTGCTAACGAAACTCGGGCGAAAACCCGGCAAAGTGTCTATTATCCTACGAGAAAATATTGAGGCGCACACAAAGGAAAAGAAAGAAACAATTACCCACGAAAGAGGCGTCTTCCGTATTCGAAGTCGAGGGCGATCACGCGAGAATTCCTCGTCACCTTCGATCTCCGCTCCGAGGTCGGCCGCTATCGCATACGGGCACCAAGAAATTAAATCGCTCCCTCACACGAGGTGGTTCCACGGAATCACTCACAAAGTAAGGAAGCCACAAACTAACAACCTAAATTCCCTCGCTCTCACACTCAAGGTGGATCCACGTAATCTCAACACTCGAGGTGGCTCCACGAAATCTTCAATCACACAAAGAGGAAAAATCACTCTCTTCCTCGCACTCCCTGTTTATCATCTCACACACGGAATCAAAACCAGGAATCACAATCTAAACTTTCATTAACAATCTCACAGGAATTATATCTTATTAATCATCAATCAGACTACTGCACATGACAATTTCTAAACAACCTTCCTGTAACACTCTCAACCTGGAGGCAGCAAAGCGCTGTAATCCTAATCAAAATAAATGGAAGCATACCAACAACAAGCTCACAAGTTCATTAACACTGAAACACTAAATAGCACTGTACTTTATCTCCCAACGGGAACAATACAACCAACAACTAACTCCTATAACAATAACTAATCTCACCGGAAACTAGGAAACAGATCAGCAATCAAACTGTTCATCTTCAGCTTCAACTCCTAAACAGGAAAAAAAACACAGCACGCCTAAAGTCTACAGGAAATCAAACGCCAACATCAACTTCTTCAATTTTTCATTAATCCTCTTCCTAACTCCTACAGCTCTCTCACGAAGCAGGAGACGCACCTAATTTCTACAGCAATCTCACAGGTACAGGACATCGCACTATTCATCGTCTTCATCGACGGAATGACAGCAACAGCAGCTTCAGTTTTTTTCTTTTTTCATTCAAATCTCATCATCCACCTGATTTCCTCTCCTTCCTCCTTTATAGGGCAGCCTGCAGGCGGATGTGAGGGCAGAAGAGGCCGTCGAAGCCGAAGGAGGAGGACGATCGTGGCCTGGACATGGATGTCTGAGTCGAAACCGCTGAACCGTCGGGCTCGGTTGCAGAAACCGCTGGAGCAATCGGCGAGTCGACGATGAAACCGTCGGCTTTGACGTGGCTGGATCGTGGGAGGATATGTGCGGAGCTTCGCCTGGATGAGCGGCTTACGGGTCCTTGCGGGATGTGAGATCCGCCATTTCGCGGGTCTGGATCGGGAAGGAGCTACAGGGCAACCATCGGGAAGAGGCACCGGCTTTGCTGTTGACCTAATAACATATATATATAATATATATATGCAATACATTAATAAGTATATATATATATATATATGTGTCTCTCTCTCAATATTACACATGGGTGCACTTATATATACATATATATATAGGTATTATTATATATATGTATATATAATAGTAGAGAAAATAATACTCCAAACATAGCGACGCGCGCGGGCGTGCAACAACAAGGCAACGCGCGCAGGCGTGCGACCAACTAAAAATTGACAACATGAAACTTGCAAAAATAAAATGCAATAAACATAAACTGAAAATGCGACGTCAGGCAGTCTTCGGCGATCTGACCTAGGTTGGTCTCCACCACCGGTCCTAGCCGACTGCAGTCGAATGGCAAAGAAGCATCCCCAACCAAATCTCCCGGGGTCCCACTTTTCAGGGTAAAGGTCGGGTAGGTTGTTCAGGCCCGGGCTTGATCCCGGGACCTGCTTTATAAGAGGCGCCTAAGCCAACCTCTCATACTCGGCCTTATAAAGCAGGTCCCGGGATCAAGCCTCGGGCCTGAACAACCTACCCGGCCTTTACCCTGAAAAGTGAGACCCAGGGAGATTTGGTTGGGGATGCTTCTTTGTCATTCGACTGCAGTCGGCCAGGACCGATGGGTGTTATAGTCTATCCCGCCTGGTTTCTAACAGTAGATTTGTTTGCTTACAGATTATTCAGATCCTACATTCTTTTTTTTTACATTTTTCTGATGTTTTGCTTTATAAAAATAATTCTTTCAATTTGTATAATTTTTTAAATTTTTATTATAATATAATCTTGTGATCCGTGTTCATCCTACGTTTTACGATCTTAGGGATGCCTCCCGATCCTAAGTAAGATCTCGATCTTCACAACCTTGACGGCTATGATTGGTCGGAAGTGGGGCACTCAAATACAATGATAATAACTCAAAAATACTAAAGTAATACATGGATTTGACTCGCAACATGAATCTAGACGCATCTGCGGAGTATGATCATCGATGGGCACACCATATATGGAAAGGCACAAATCGGCCCTGAACGAACCCAAAACTCGACCTCCACTGCAGGCACTTGTCTCTGCTCCCGCATCACTAACCCAATGCAGTTGTAAAGTAAACATGCAATATTTTAAACGCGCAGTTTATTAAACATGTCGATTTTAAAACATGTGCAATTAATTATAAATAATTCAACCAAATATTGTCATGCGATTCGCGGACGCCATTTTGGTAGTCGGTAGCATCCCAGGAAGCCATATCCACGACATTATCTGCATTTATTGCATATCTCACATTTTTTGTTTTTATTATTTTTTCTTTATTTAAACTTGTTCGTTTTTTATTTGGGATTGTAGCTTTTTGTATTTATATTAAGGCAAGGCTTGTGAATAAGGAATATTGAGTATTATTTAAGTATTTGTCATCAAAGAATTAGGGCTCCTATTCCTCCTCGCATCTCTTCCCACTTCCGTTCTCTCCGCTCTCCAAGGACATTGCGGTAAGGCTTCAATCTGATCTCGTCATATAAGTTGACTGAGGGGATCTAGAGCATTGTTGTCAGGATCACGATTCGGATCATATGATCTTATGATCCTACAATCCAGATTTTGTAAATCGATCCAAATTTTGTAAAACGATTCTCAATTCAATCCTATTATCTGATCCGATCCAACCTCAAAACGATCTCATTCAGGATCTCGATCCTGACAACCTTGATCTAGAGGCCACTCTTGTCCTAGCAATCCCTCTCCGTCTTCCTCCGACATATCCTGCCCGATGACCCGATCCTCCAAACCGGTATGTAACGAACAGAAACTTGCCAAGTAATAAGAACAAGTACGGAACGGGAATCGGATGCCGAATGAAGTTGCAGAAAGTTGGGAGGCTACTAAACGATGTGGTTAGGCTTGAGAGAGAGGAGAAGGCTCTACTGGGAAGGGGCGAGGGCAATTGATGGTGACTTACAGGTGGCATGGATGCATGGCAGGCGAGTTATCATAGGATTACAAGTGCTTGACAGGTGTGGAATGAAATGACAGGTTGATGTAAGGTTTAAGGCTGCTGGAAGGGGTTGGTTGTAGACATGGTAGGCAAAGGGAATGAAAATGTTGCAGGCGTAGTAGAGACATCAAGGTGTGGCTGTCAGGAGAAATGGTATTTCAATACTTTACCCATGGTGACTAGCCCACTCAATGGATTTCTCCCATGTAATGCATCAAATGTGCATTTCAATGGTCATGTTGATCACCTTATTTGGTAACCAAATTGCGGGTGATATGCAATGCCAGTCGAGTACCATTCAGCCTAAAAAAACTTCAGTCAAAAGTGACGGATATAGGCCTTATAAGTTATCTCTGTTAGATACTATGGTTTCAGGTAAATAACCCATGCAAATAAAAGATGTCCTCAAAAAGGGCTTGAACTACCCATAGAGTTGTAAAAGGCTAAGGATGAGCTAATGGAGTCTAGTACAAATGTACAATTGAACAGAATTGTCTTGCCTTTAGAATTAGGTGACCCCTCAATAAAAGCTGCCAACATGTCATCCAGACCCATGTTGGTACCGATAGTGTGGTTGAAGTGACACTGCTGGCCGAAGAGCACCAGTTTGCTTTTAAACTTAGACAACCCCTCAATAAAAGCCATTAAAATGTTGACACGGGCCTATGTTGGGATAGGCAGCAGTTGAAATTGGTTGAAGATGCCCGACTTTATCATGTTGACAAGTGGGACAGTAAGCAACAAATCTTTGCACTTTCGCATTTAGACCCTTCCAAAAGAAATTAGAGTGTATGTGGTGCAGTCTTCCAGACTCCTTCATGCGTGATGTTATGAATAAAGGTTAAGATGGTTGGTAGTCAAGAGTGACAAAGGCAGATGTTAAGCATTTGTTTGTAGCAGATGAGGATTGTGATGATCTTCCACTGACTAGAGGTGTCCCCTCAGGGGATCCCAATGTACAACACAGACTGTATGACGGATTAAGCAATCTCCGCCCAAGAAATATCAAAGAGGCCCACTAGAAGTCAAGGGAGGATAAATAACTAGGATTGATCTTCCTCTGAATGTGGTAGGGAACCAGCGGCCTTATTGAGAATTCAGGGAGGTATTCCACTATAAAATCAAATTGCAATAGCTTGCTCACCCAATGTTGTCGCAGTGTTGCGGCAATTTTCTGCTCCAAAAGACACTTAAGTTATAATGATCAGTGTGGATGAGGAAATCACGCCAGATAAGTAGGGTCTTCAGTGCTAAATGGTCTTGGGCAAGCTAATTAGTTCATGTTCATATGTCAGAAGCTTCAAATGGTGCGTGGAGAGTTTGCGACTGTAGAATGTGTTCGGGGGCCGCCTTCCTGTAAGACGTCACATTCTACTTTGAAACCCAGTTGAAAGCTCAGTAAAAGGAGGACAGGTGCAAAGGGAAGAGCGCACTGCAGTGCTCAAAATAGTTGTGCGGAGCTTGTCCATTGAAATGACCTCTATCTGAAAAGACTTGTCACAGAAATGTGATAATGTCATAGTTTTTAATGAACGTGGGTAGTATCCTATGAGGCCAAGCAATCATCCTGTGTCTTATGAGACATCGGCGATGGACGTCGTTCCTTCTCATCGACAACACGTGACTGTCCGCTGTTATGTCGTTCCTTCTCATCTACAACACGTGACTGTCCGCTGTTCCTGGTATGGAGTCGTGCCTTCCGACATCTGCAAAAGCCCGTCGTTCCTTCTCATCTGCGACACGTGACTGTCTGTCATTCCTGGTATGGAGTCGTGCCTTTAGACATCTGCAAAATCCCGTCGTTTCTTCTCATCTGCGACAAGCGATTGTCCGCAGTTCCTGGTCTGGGGTCGTGCCTTCCGACAACTGCAAAAGCAAGCACCGTTCCTTCTCATCGAACCCAGCATCGCCCACACCATTATTTCTCGAGCCCCATGCCTTGTTTCTGAGCAGCCTGCTATCTTGAGCCTTGGATTATTTAATTATCTAGCCTTATCATTCCACGCGCATTCCTTCCTTTCAGATTATTGAATTGGAATGACAGATCACGTCCTTTATTTTTAATTATCAGCCCACCTTGCTTGGTTGCTTCGAGCACTTTCCGCAGCAGCCCCCTCCACCTATCTCATTCCCCACCTGCTTTATTACTATTTTACACCATCAATTCTGCCTTTTTTACTGAGCCAAGCTACCGATTAATGCTTATTTTAATTGATTAATCAATTTATGATTAATTAATTATTATAATTACATTTTTCTCACTTATCATCTCATTTTGGGAAACCCAAGTTGACTGTCGCGGATGCAACCGCCATCCAATCAAAGCTACAAGAAATCATGAGCTTCATGGATGCATGCCTTCGGGACGCTGAAGCCCGTCAGGTCGCCATGACAATGCTACTCCACAAATTTGATAATTTGATAGCTGCTCTTCTGTCAAAACTGCCACCCTTGCCGCCGTCGTCTCTTCTTGTGAAATCACCATCTACATCAGCCGCTAACGTGCCACCGCTCTTAGCGGTGATTCCCTTCCGCCATCACCATTCGCGTGGTGCCGCCCCGCCCCGCTTTGGGCCACTTCGTCAGACATCGTGGCCACTTTTCAGCCAGCACTTGCTCCGCCGGCCCCCACTTTGCCGACCCCGACGGACCCGTTCCTGCCTCCGGCCACCTCACCGCCGTCAGATCTGTTCCTTCTGCCGGTCGTCGCTTCCCCGACCTACTTGTCGCTGCTGCTCATCACCCCTCCACCGACTTTGCGGAAGTCATTACTTTTGTCGTCGTCTTTCCAATGGCACCGCCGCTATTCACCAACGCCGTCGTCGTCGCTACGCGATATCATGCATTGTTCTGGCGTGAGATCAAGCCCCCAGATGATTCGGTCACACCGCGTGGAGTTCGAGCTTGAGGGCAAGCTTGATTTCAAGGGCGGATGAGATGTTATGACTCTATTATTATATGTATTATGTCAAGCCAAGTGTGTTATTAGTGTCGTATGAGTCCAATCGTGGTCGCCGCGTATTTTATTAATGTATTTTGTGTATTTACAATTATGCCCCTGAGTCTTATTATATATAGAACCTTGATTTTGTTGAAGTTATCAATGAATGAAAAGTCTAGTTCTTGTCCCTTGGTGAGATATTGGTGACTCTTTCCTCTAACGAGCAACCTCGCTTAGGCAACCGCGATTAAGGCTCTGTTGTATCCTCACCATCATCACCGACTTCGGTCACTATTCCAGTGAGTTACCGCTGTCAAGGAAGTAGGCCCATAACATCCTGCTGCTCTAATTGTTTGTGGTTCGGGTCAGCACCTGATTATACTACTGATTTTACCTAAGTTTGTTGATTGTCCCTCAGTATGAAGAATATGGACAAGATAGTGACTGAATCATTGTCAAATGTACATTTCTCCACCAAAGAAAGAGGTCATTGTCCCTCATGAGCTGCACGATTGTATACAGGTTGGCAGATGGGGTTTAGGTTTAGGTTTAGGATTTTGATTAGGGTTTAGGATTTCAGTTTGCAAAAAATAAGTATGTCGTCAAAGAAAACAAAAATAACGTTTCATAAATGAGTGAAAGATGCATTGGTGATCCCAAAGAGCAACACTAGAAACTCAAAGTGACTGTGATGAGTGAGGAATGTCATTCTCTCAATGTCATATGTGTACGTTTGCACTTGTTGGGCACTTGTTGGGACTTGGGAACCCAAGTGAAAATCTAGCTTTGTAAGTACATTGGCACCATGCAATTCATCCAATTATTCATCGAGTACTTGAATCAGAAATTTATTCTTCACGTAAGCTACACAGAAGAGCCATGTTCTCTCCTTCTAAACCAAGAGCAACGGAGATAAGAAGGTTGATTATACCTGATTATCCCTTGTTGGGACATTTTGTCACATTGGTGTCCCATCTCGTCACTCAGAAGCCAGGATAATAGTAAGGTAGCACAAGTGCACAACTACTAGAGGGGTAGGTGGCAGATAACAAGAAAATGTGATCATGTCCTATGGAGAAAGGCTCATAGGCTCAACAAAGACATTCAAAAATTGGACAAGTAAATTGTCCACCAAGCCTATGGTGGGAGATTTTATTCCTAAAGTGAATGTCCACGTAGAGAGAAATTTGGGTCTCTCCCCTACCAGATAACTTGTGTGCCAGCAAACAAAAAGTCATTGCAAAAACTGCAGTCCCAAATAATGGGTCCAACCAATGTCGAATCGATCCAATGAAATAACATATATACCAAATGAAAAACTTTCGTCTCGGAAATGTATCTGTATACCTTGACAGAAGCCAGGCTAGTGACCTTCTAACCATTAGTCACAATGACATGCATGGCCTGCTGGGATCGGATGGGAAAATCTAATCTTAGAACAGTGCTCGCAATGATGAAGTTATGCATACTCCCCAAATCCACAGGTGAATAACTGGGATCAACAACAAACGCTTTAATCTGCGCAGTTAGATGGTTCTTGATTCCTAATATGGCATGTAGGGAAATATCAGGATCTCTCAGTTCTTCATCCTCTTCTTTATCATCAAACTAAAGCCAAGAAAAATTCTATCAAGATGACCTCGTGCATAGTGATTCATCACAATTAAAATAAACAAATGTGTGGATCAGTCCTGTCAGCTTGGACAATTTCTTCACATAGGTGGGAGTGGAACCTTCCTTGTCTCGCAGAGTGGCTCCTAGGGTGGGTGTAAACCCTCTCACAGGTGGGTTCAGTCTTGGATGAGTCAACTGTCGTCCCTCTGGCGATCCATTTGTAATTGCCGATCACAAATGGAGTCATACTTGAAGGCATGCGGTGAATATTGGGGCATGTTGATGTAGGTGGCCCGAAGTAGCCCGAGTGAGCAGTGCTTGTAATTGCTGAAGGTGTTCATCAGCCGTCATTGTTTGTTTAAAAGAATCAATTCTCCGAATGAGTTGCTGCCGAGTGAGGTCCGAAATAAAGGTTGCAATAATGTTTGAAACACTTCCAATTCATGTCGGGATGCTCCTGCAGAAATTGCACGTAGCAGCCACTAATCCAAACCACACGGCCATGGAGTCCACTGATGAATGAAGAACTGCTCACATCGTGGGAACCACTATGAAGCGCGGATACTTAAAATGGCCTACCGTATCGACTCAAACGCGAACATGGGATGTGATCGTACAGTAACACTAAAACTTAAGGGCAAGTTTTACCGTACTGCAATTAGACCCGCGATGCTCTATGGTTCTGAGTGTTGTGCAGTGAATTGTGTACATGAGCAAAAAATGAGAGTTGCGGAGATGAGAATGCTTCGGTGGATGTGTGGACACACGAGATTGGATAAAATTAGGAATGAAAGTATCAGGGATAAGACAGGAGTAGCACCAATTGCAGAAAAGATGTAAGAAGCTCGTCGAAGATGGTTTGGACACGTATAAAGGAGACCATTATAGGCACCTGTTAGACGTTGTGAGAGTCTAGTCACTAGGCATGCTAAACGAGGGAGAGGTAGACCAATAAGGACTTGGAATGAAACTGTAAGGAAAGATATGTTGTACTTTGGAATTAGTGAGATTATGACAAAAGATAAGGCACAATGGCGACAAAGGATCCATATAGTCGACCCCACTATAGTGGGATAAAGGCTTGAGTGTTGTTGTTGTTGTTGTTGTATAGGACCGTCCTGCATCAAAGAGTAGCGGGATTGGAGCATATACTAAAGTTACGGCTTCCATAGACAAAGACATGTTGAAGGAGGGTAAAGATGCTCAAGAGCTTATTGAGCGACGATTTCCAAAATTTATACTAGTGACTCCGTACTTCAAGTGGTGTTGAAAGTGTTGGTGATAAACAGAGAAGAAATGATGATCTAAGCCGAGAAATGGTGATAAATAAAGACTTGGTGAATTAATCATGGTTCATCCTCCCCTTCATTTCAAACCATAGCCTTGAAGTTACTAGTACAAGCATCTTCTTCATGCATGGAGAGAAATTGGAGTACTTACGCTTGTATTCATTCAATGAAAAGAAACATAATGACAGCACAACATGTCCAAGATTTAACAAGTATCCACAGCAATCGCCGACTTCTTTATAGAAGAGATCAAAAATACAATGAAGTAGAATCTAGATTGTGGGATATCGTAGGCGATGACTTTGAGTCATTCGGAGATGTAGGTATACGTGAGATAACAAATTTATCGCTTGATGAATCAAAATTGGAGCTCCCGATTGTGGAAGTAGAAGATAAAGTTGATATTCTTGGAGAGAGCGTTTAATTTTTAAACTATTAATATTTTACATGTGAATGAAATGATACATTGAACAATTTATGTAATGATGTGGACAAGAGGTACATTGGTCTTTATAGGGTTTGTCTCTTTGACTCTTTTCTACATTTCTTATATCATTATATGAAATGTGAATAATATATAGTATAAAGTTTGAAGTCATGGTTTTCATTTTTATTGTCCATGTTGTCGTCTTATAAAAAAAACTTTATAATTCAAGATATGTGCGTTTAGTTTGTTAGTTGTATTCTTTTAATATTAATTAATATTTATATTTAAATAATTTTTTTTAGAAAACATATTGTGTATCCTTATTATTTTAAAATCACGTTTCACATATCCATTTCGTATTGTATCCAGTATCTCGTCTTCGTCCTCGTGCTACATAGGTGAACCGTTTTAATGGATCACGTTTTACAACAAAGAAAGAGAAATCCAATTTCATGTAGCATGCCACACTCCCACATTTGCCTCAAGAGGGTAGAAAATTGTGACGGTTGGTAAATTGTTGCCTTCGGAAGTCACTACTTCCTCCAACATCTGTCGTTCCATGGTTATGCAATTAAGAGTGAGAGCCACGACATGTTGTGCATGTTGAGTGGTCTGATCGACCCGATGGAAAGAGTGTCCATCTGTGCATGGACGATGTCCAATGAGACAAAATGTTGTGCTACCCTGATAACAAGATGTTAGATGCATTATAAATGGAACATGTCATAGGTCATTGGAGGATTGGATCGAAGATTATGACCCTTTCTTTTCTCTTCCTTGATGATCCTTGTGAAGACCTATGGGGAAACCCTAGGAGAAAACAAAGGAGTGGGAGAGTGAGTGTGTGTGTGTGAAGCAAGAAAGGAGTATGGCGGCATCCAAGGAGAGGAGAGATGACTAGGTAAATCTGCATACCTCATTTATTTCCCACCCATGAGTTTAAATATTCAAAGTGCCTTTACATCAACGTCCTCGTACAAATTCAAAATATAATAAGATAACAAAATTATAAAACTGTGAAATAAAAAATGTGACAGGCATCTTTTATTCCTTATGATTTATGAATAATGTGAACCCAGCACGCGCCCACAAAAGTTATCTGGCATACACCACAGGGTTTAAACCCAATTTGGTTTGAGGTAAATTAAAAGAGTGAAATAAGAAGGAATATGGTAAATCAATTGAATTGAAATTAGTTTAACCCACATGTTTGGTTAGTGAGAGGAACGATGTGGAAAATGGCCTTGTTTTGTTTGGATTGCAATAACAACCAATAAATTGAAGAACAAACAACCAAGAATCATAAGGAAATATATAAATGGTCTCACTTCTTCGCCAATCGCATATTCTAATGAGTTACACCCAAACAAACAACCAAGATGTTAGTGTGAGCAAACTAATAGTTTAATTCCTTCAAACTAAACAAAACACAAAAAAATCGTCACAACTTTTGCATGAATATATGATGGGGCGAGTACAAGAGACAGTAAAAAAATAGAAGAACAGGGTGCAGCTCACCAGGTGTAATATCCAATCCAGTGACCTTAGATTCATGGCCGGAGAGTATCTTAAACAGGCTTGAAATCTTGAGCTGACCAAACCTGACAAAAATGGGCACGACAAGCAATAAAACTAGGCTTTAGCTTCAAGATTTTCTCTGATGGGATGAAATTAACCACACAGGAAGAAAAGCATACCACTGCCTTGGTATCATATGAAGAAGTTGCAAGAAAATATCCCTCCTGAGGTTCGTACTTAACTTGAGAAATAAGATTCGAATGTGCCGGAATTGTGTACTCACATTTTCTCTTCCTTAAGTCCCAAATGCGGCAGGTATTATCTTCTCCGCCGCTCGCTAAGCGAAAACCATTAGGAGAGAAGCAAATTCCAAGAACCTGCATTCGGAAAGATTGAAATAAATTAAAAAAAATAAATTAAAATGATCAATCAAAAAACACTGCAGAACCCAGTTTTCATGTCTGCTCTGACCACTTACTGGCTTAACATGGCCTTCCATTGCAAAAATGCTCCGTCCAGTCCGAAGATCCCAGACACGAACAAGTGCGTCAAGGCCACACGATGCAACCAGAGATCCATCGTGATGGAAGCATACAGCGTAGACACCTCTACTATGGCCCTCCTGGAGTAGCAACTCAGTTCCAGAATCAACATCCCAAAGTCGCCATGTCTTATCGAAACTCGCAGTTCCAAGGTATTTTCCAGATGGATGAAATGCAATTCGTCCAAGCCGGTCTAGATGGCCGGTAAAAGATTTCAAGAGAGATCCATCAGTTCTCCATAGTTTTGCAGATCTATCAGCCGATGCAGTTGCTAAAATGTTATCCAAGGGAGAAAACACCGCATCAGTCGCACGCTCGGTATGACCTTTTAAGGTTGCCTGTTTAGATACTTGAGGCATACTCCATATTTTAGTGATTCCGCTCCAAGCACTATACATAAGCAAATGCAATGACTGTAAGCATGGAACATTAGCATTGCTGGTACTTTGTAGAGAGAAAACTGAAATCCAAAATTCCAAAATCACAAAAAAAACTTGTTAAATTACTTCAAAGGAGCTAAAACAATAATGATATCACATTTTAAAAAGTACAGCATAACAAATAAAATAAAATTATACCAGGGTAGCAAATAGCTGATTTCAGTTTACAGGTACACTGATAAATAGGTCAGGCCACAGATCGAATGTTAAGTCATAATTTCATGTCAGTAAAGACTCTAACAGGTCGTAATATATCCATTCAGACATCATAATAAAATAATTTGACTCAACATGTACTAGTTCCACCATAGCTGCACTATTAAAACTGTAAAGAGAGGCCCAAAACCTTGCATATATTCTCTTGATAAATAGTTACAAGTATACACACACTTATATAGAGAAGAAGGAAGAGAGAAATCCTAATACATGATGTGGGACTAATACAAGGAGAGAGAAAGAAGAAAACATGGGCCCTTAATTGGGCTTTTCTAACACTCCCCCGCAAGCTGGAGCGTACAAGTCGTAGGCACCAAGCTTGGATAAGAACTGGTAGTATAGCGGCCTGGAGAGAGCTTTCGTCAGGATGTCCGCAACTTGGTCGGTAGCAGGAACATGCTCCAAGTCTATCTTCTTTGACTGTACCTTTTCCCGGATAAAGTGACAGTCAACTTCGATATGCTTTGTCCGTTCGTGAAAAACCGGATTCTTGGCAATATGAATTGCTGCCTGACTGTCGCAAAATAAGGTTGCCGGAGATGAGAGACGAACACCTAAGTCTCCCAGAAGGCCTTCAAGCCAGGTTAGCTCAGAAACAACAGCAGCCATAGCCCGGTACTCGGCTTCAGCAGAGGAACGCGCAACCACAGTCTGTTTCTTGCTACGCCAAGTTATGAGGTGTCCACCAAAGTAAGTACAGAACCCAGTTGTGGAGCGCCTATCATCAATAGATCTTGCATAGTCAGCGTCAGAATACGCGACAAGAGATAGAGATGTGAATGGCTTGTACACGAGTCCTTGTCGGGGGGCGATCTTGAGATATCGAAGGATGCGCTCGATAGCTTGAATATGGGATGTCCGAGGAGCGTGCATGAAACGTCTCACAACTCCCACAACAAATGAGTTATGGGTAGAGAGTCACCGTAAGGTAGATCAGCTTCCAACCAAGCGTCTGTAATATTCCAGATTTGTAAGCAGCTTGTCCGAGTCAGAGCTATGGGTCGAGAGCTTGTGATTTGTGTCCATAGGAGTATCCGCAGGTTTGCACCCAGAATAACCTGCATCATGAAGGAGGTCCATACAATACTTCCTTTGAGATAACACAAGACCATCAGGGCGTCGTGCGACCTCGAGCCCAAGAAAGTAGCGAAGGTTGCCCAGATCTTTGGTCTGAAAGGCGGAATTCAACTGTTCCTTGATCTGTTGTATTGTTGCCTTGTCATCGCCAGTAATGAGGATATCGTCAACATATACCAGAAGAATCACAGTCCCGATTGACCGGTGTGGGTGAATAGAGAAAAGTCAGCCGAGCTCCGAGTGAAGCCACTAGCACAGACCATCTTACTGAACTTGTCAAACCACGCACGCGGGGACTATTTGAGAGCATAAATGGATTTCCGAAGGTGACATACCAAAGACTCCCCCGTGGTCTCAAACCCGGGAGGCTGCTGCATATAAACTGTCTCCTGTAGATCGCCATTGAGGAAGGCATTTTTAATGTCCAGCTGATAAAGTGGTCAGTGACGATGAACAGCCAAGGAGAGGAGAACGCGGACCGTGTTCAATTTGGCCACGGGAGAGAAGGTTTCCTCGTAATCAAGGCCATGCTGCTGAGTAAAGCCCTGTGCCACGAGTCGAGCCTTCAGACGGTCGATAGTGCCATCCGCCGCATGTTTAATGACATAAACCCATTTGCAACTAACAGAGGTGTGGCCAGCAGGAAGAGGAACCAGATCCAGGTCCTGTTAGCCCAGAGAGCCCGCATTTCATCATGCATAGCGGCCCGCCACCCTGGGTGTTGAAGCGCCTCATGCACATTGTTAGGAATAGAAATAGAGGAAAGAGAGGTGGCAAACGCGTAGAGAGGCGGCGTTAGCCGATGTAGAGAGACGTAGTGGGCCACGGGATGAGCTGTGGAGACGGGAGCGTGATCTGCCGTAGCCGAGGCATCGCTGGTGGCGGGGAGCTGGGGCACGGGAGTATCCTTGGATGGGCGACGAGAGTAGACACGGATAAGTGGTGGAGGAACCCGAGGAGAAACGGGGGGAGAGGAGGAAGAAGACGGCACAGATGGCGTGACTGGCACAACAGGCCGGGGAAGAGAGGGAGCAGAAGAGCAGGTGGTGCGGGGTAAGTGGAAGGGCTGGTCTTCACAGAAGGTGACATCCGCAGAAACGACCAGCTTGCCGTCAGTAGGAGAGTAGCAAACGTACCCCTTTTGAGTGCGGGAGTAGCCAACAAACATATACTTGGCGGCCCGAGGAGCAAGTTTGTCGGAAGGAGGGCCAAGAAGGTGGACATAGCAAACACACCCGAAGATTCGCGGTGGGAGAGAGGTGAGGGTGGTGGAGGGATAAAGGAGTTGGATGGGTGAGGCAAAATCAAGAACAGAGGAGGGAAGGCGGTTGATGAGATGACAGGCAGTGGAGACAACAAAGTTCCAATATTCGATGGGAACGTGCATTTGGAATATAAGGGAGCGCGCAATTTCGAGAAGATGACGATTTTTGCGTTCGGCCACCCTGTTTTGCTGAGGAGTATACGCACATGAAGTTTGATGGATGATACCAAAGTCAGTGCAGAGATTGGAGAAGGCACGACCCGTATACTCCCGAGCATTATCAGTGCAAATGACTTTGAGGGGGGTAGCGAACTGCGTACGCATCTCAAGTAAAAAGACGCGAAATACAGAGGGAAGTTCAGTTCGATCATGTAGTAAATAGAGCCACGTGGTACGAGAGTAATCGTCAATGAACGTGACAAAATAGCGAAAACCAAAAATACTAGGGATTTTATAAGGACCCCAGACATCAGAATGAACCAAAGATAAGGGAGTACTACTCCTGGTACAGGCAGGGGGGAAAGAAGAACGATGTTGTTTGCCGTAGATACAAGATTCACAAGAGAACTCTCGTAAAGGTATATGAGGAAGAGCCCGCTTGAGAATCGAAATGGGAGCATGTTCAAGGCAGCGATGTCAATCATCAGTGGAGATGGCAGAGAGAAGAGGTGGTGAGATATCCAAGATGTACAACTCATTCACCAGCTGTCCCGTACCAATGGTACGCCGTGTGCGGCGATCCTGCATAAGAAAAGAAGAAGGTGAAAAGGTAATACAACAATCAAGATCATGTGTGAGACGACTAACAGATAATAAAATAAAAGTAGACCCCGGAACGTGAAGAACCGAGGAAAGAGAAAGGGTCGGCATGAGCTGAAGAGCAGCGGAGCCAGAGACTGGTAGGGTGTCACCGTTGGCCACAGTGATGCGAGCAGGATGAGGCGTTTATAGATACGTAGCGGGTTTCTGGAGGTGATATGGTGAGTAGCGCCGGAATCAACGATCCAACAAGGATGATGAGAGAGACAGGTGATACTTTCCGCAGAGGACGCAACAGAGGTGGCGGTGGAAGCACCAGACGCCATGCGGTTAGCAGAAGGAAAGACTGGGCGGCTAGCAGAGAGGAGGCCGTGCAGCGAGCAGAGAGGAGGCCGGGCGGCGAGCAGAGAGGAGGCCGAGCGGCGAGCAGAGAGGAGGTCGGGCGCTAGCAGGGAGGAGGTCGGGCGGCTAGAGAGGAGGCCGGGCGGCTAGCAGAGAGGAGGCCGGGCGGCAAGCAGAGAGGAGACCGCGAGTAGGAACTCGAGCGGCAAGAAGAGAGAGACGCGAGTAGGAACTCGAGCGGCTTAGAGGAGAGAGGCCGCGAGTAGGAACTCGAGCGGCTAGAGGAGAGAGGCCGCGAGCAGGAACTCGAGCGCTAGAGGAGAGAGGCTGCGAGTAGAACTCGAGCGGCGAGAGGAGAGAGGCCGCGAGTAGGAACTCGAGCGGCTAGAGGAGAGAGGCCGCGAGCAGGAATGCGAGCGCAGAGGAGAGAGACCGTGAGTAGGAACTCAAGCGGTTAGAGAGAGAGAGGTTCGGTGCGGCTAGAAGCAGACAGACCGCAAGTGGCAAGTGAAGCCGCAGAGAGAAGTGGGCCCACGGGATGGCGTGGAGAGTTATAAGAATGGACGGAGGGGAGGATCCACGGGAGGGAGAGAGGAAGAGGTAGAGGGCAGCGACTTAACAAAGGAGAAGCCGTTGAGAGAAGAGACTTGTAAAACAGACCGCTACCCGATGCAGTTAGAAGATCAGGCCGCAGAAGAAGCGGATAGACGAAGAATAAAAGTCGTGCGGTTAGAAAAGGGAAACCGCGAGACCGGAAAACCTGGCTCTGATACCATGTAAAGAGAGGCCAAAACCTTGTATATATTCTCTTGATAAATAGTTACAAGTATACACACACTTATATAGGAGAAGAAGGAAGAGAGAAATCCTAATAGATGATGTGGGACTAATACAAGGAGAGAGAGAGAGAAGAAAACATGGGCCCTTAATTGAGCTTTTTAACAAAAACAAACAATAATGATTCCATAAGAGCTTAACTGCTTAAATGCAATTTCTTAGAATTGCTCTTGCTCTCCATGAATCCATTCCATTTGGCATCGTCCAACAGAAATGGGTTCAATGTTAGTGGCATATCATCACACTTGCCATCTCTTAGAATTGCTCTTGCTCTCCATGAATCCACTCATTTGGCATTGTCCAACAAATATGGGTTCATTGTTAGGTTCATATCTTCACACTCGCCATCCACCAAGAAAACTTGACATTTCCTAACTCCAACGGATACTATTTGAGCATGCACTCAAAATTCTGCACAATTGAGGATGCAAGCAACAAAGGATAACATTAAGCGATGATATAGGGAAGATTAATGAGAGTGGTTCTATCGGGAGATCAATGAATTAAGATGTGTACGAAGGTCAATAAGTCTAAAAAGATGTCCAATGACAAAGGCCGATGAAGAGATTTATAGAATATTGATGGAAACCTTTGTCGTGATAGGGAACAATGTTTGCGACCACAATACAAGGATCACCTTGATCATGCAAACTTAGATTTTGTGGGCGGGAAACTATGAGAAGTTTTGGACAATAGGGTGACACCAAATATCTCTAAAGCCGGAAAATGTTTTTACCGCTAGGAAGAGTTTTGAAGCCTACAATGAATTTCTCTGGGCGGTGATCACTAAGGCAAGAAATGAAGATTAAGAGGAGAGCGCAACAGTGTGTACACAGGAAGCAGCAATTAAAGCAGTGTAATAGCAGGTAGAGATCAGATTATTGAGAAGGAAAACCGTATGAAAAGGAGATATTTAAAATGATTTTTCTTTGGATCTGATCGGTGTAATAGAATTATAATTGGATTCAAAAATTAAGAACAATTCCAATTCTATTCTCGCAAGAATTGGAAGTACTCTGAATTTGAATTATGTTATGTCAGACAATGAAATCATGTAATAATTGGAATTATTCAATGTTGTTCCATTGCACGAGAAAAATGTAAAAACACACTACATAACAAAAAATGATTACTACCCTGCCATAACTTCCATATGACACTGTTTGATTTTGAAGTCTCAAACCGCATTGCAATTGTCTGATGATTGAAATAACGAGCCATCACCAGAAGCATTCTTGGGAAATGAGAAGAGACTTCTTGAAATTTTGAAAATGATCGGACAACTTTCAATTTTTTTATAATGACGACCTGGCAAAATTGTAAAAAATCCTGTGATCGGATCAACAAACCATCCGTCTCAGAGAGATCAGAAAATTGTCCTCAAAATTTTGGTTACAATCCAATGATTTTTCATGTTTTCCGGCAACGGTGGTTCAATAGAGATTGTTGGAGTTTCAGTGATTCGATCAATGAACTGTCGCGAGTAATGGTCTAAGAGTGAAGAGAAGTTTCTCTAAAATATTGAGGATGATCCAATGACTTCCTCCAACAATTATGGTTCCGTGTGATTTCTAGAAAAATGAAAAGCGGATAGACAAATTGCCACAACCAGCAGTCGGGATAATGAAAAGAAGCTTCTCCAGATTCTCATCTTTTTGGCGAGGTGATTGCACTGTCTGCTGCCTCCTAAGTCCTATCAACTATTTTTGGCAAACTGAATCAAACTTAACATAAGGTAAGAACGTTAAATGGGACACAAGAAGCATACATAACCTTTCAACTAACCAAAATATGTATCAATGTAAATAACATCTTACAAGTGTGTGTTTGTGTGTAGAGAGAGAGAAAGAAAGGAAAGAACTGAGTTTAGTTCAAAAATGAATTCTATGAAATTCAGTTTGAATTCCAATTATGCTCTTCAAGCACACAATCAAACAACGGAATTGAAATTAAAGAACCAACTCCATCCAAATGAACATGCACTTTGGAACTTACACTTCCAAGACCCAAATTCCATCAAAATGTACGAAGCCTAAGAGATTTTTATAAAGTAAAGAACATATGTAAATTGAAAAATACTCCTGTTGAAGCCAAAATTGATCTCTCTGGAGTTCGGGGTCCCAAAAGAGGGGTGACCTCACACTTAGTACACTCGGGGGAACGTCACGGACCAAGATTTGGGAAACTAGGAACAGACCCTCGGCTCTAGCGTGGAGGTCCCACAACACACCGGAAGGTCACAAGAGAACTTCCCCTCCCTCACCAATGGCTGAGCTGGGCACCTTGGAGAGCTCTCTCACTCAACCAAGCTGAAGCCTAAGGAGGAGGAAACCCAAAAAGCATCTGCCTCCAAAGGTACCCAAGGGGGTCTATTTATAGTTTTTCCAAGTCTATGGACCAAAATGACAGAAACACCCATAGGACAAAAAGGCCTTGGGCCAATAGAAAACATCCACACCGGGGGGTAAAGAGGTAATTACACCCCGAGGGTAAAACGGTAAAAACATGATCAAAAGATATCCAAGGGCGGGAGGAGCCCTACCCCCCACCTCCCCGGGCACCCGAGACGAGCAGGTGACCCCCGAAGAACTGGAGAGCAGGGGGCAGGGGCGAGACCCCTGCCCCCGGCCGGTCCCGCCCCGCCAGGCCGCGGGCCTGGGCAAGAGCCCGGCCCCGGGCCGCTCTCGCTCCGCTAGGCCGCGGGGCTGGGCGAGAGCACGGCCGCGGGCCGCTCTCGCCCCACCTGGCCGCGGGGTTGGGTGAGAGCCCGGCCCCGGGCCGCTCTCGCCCCGCCAGGCCGCGGGGCTGGGCGAGAGACCGGCCCCGGGCCGCTCTCGCCCCGCCAGGCCGCGGGACTGGGCGAGAGCCCGACACCGGGCCGGTCTCGCCCCGCCAGGCCGTGGGGCTGGGAGAGAGCCCGGCCTCGGGCCGGTCTCGGCCCGCCTGGCTGCGGGGCTGGGGGAGAACACGGCCTCCGGCTAGTCCAGCTGCTCCTACCTCGCATCTATCAGGCCGGGGGCGGGTGTCAGCCACCTTGTCGCACCCCCCCCCCCAAAAAAAGGGGCCACTGGGGGGAGGCAGATTTTTCCTCTCCCTGCTTGTATATGACAAGGGCTAGACCCCACTCTGCGACTACGGGGTTGTACACAATCCCCGCTCTTTGTGAGGTTGGCACAAGCTCGGAAAGAAACATCCAACTCAACGTATTCGCTGAGTGTAATTTTCTTGCGCGGTCAAAAAGATACTAAGCCTCTACGAGGAGTCAACCTGCCATGCCAGCTGATGGGAGCCTGGGTGGCGAGACCCCCCCTCCGGGTAAAAAAGATTTAGGGTCATCGAGAGGTACCACCGGCTATACCAGCTAGTGAAAGCCTGGCAGCGGGACCGTCTCGGAGCAAAGAGAACAGGGACATCCACGAGAGGTACCACCGGCCCTGCCAGCTAGTAAGAGCCTGACAGAGGAATCCATCCCGAGGTGAGACCTACCCCACCCTCCGAGAGATCAACCTGCCTGTCAGCTCGTGAGCGCCTGGCAGCGGAATCCATCCCGAGGTGAGACCTACCCCACCCTCCGAGAGATCAACCTGCCCTTCCAGCTAGCGAGAGTCTGGCAGCGGAATCCATCCAGAGGTGAGACCTACCCCACCCTCCGAGAGATCAACCTGCTCTGCCAGCTAGTGAGAGTCTGACAGCGGAATTCATCTCGAGGTGAGACCTACCCCACCCTCCGAGAGATCAACCTGTCCTGCAAGCTAGTGAGAGTCTGGCAGCGGAATCCATCCCGAGGTGAGACCTACCCCACCCTACGAGAGATCAACCTGCCCTGCCAGCTAGTAAGAGCCTGACAGCGGAATCCATCCCGAGGTGAGACCTACCCCATTCTCCGAGAGATCAACCTGCCCTGCCAGCTAGTGAGAGCCTGGCAGCGGAATCCATCTCAAGGTGAGACCTACCCCACCCTCCGAGTGATCAACCTGCCCTGCCAGCTAGTGAGAGCCTGACAGCGGAATCCATATCGAGGTGAGACCTACCCCACCCTCCAAGAGATCAACCTGCCCTGCCAGCTAGTGAGAGCCTGGCAGCGGAATCTATCTCGAGGTGAAACCTACCCCACCCTCCGAGAGATCAACCTGCCCTGCTAGCTAGTGAGAGACTGGCAGCGGAATCCATCTCGAGGTGAGACCGACCGCACCCTCCGAGAGATCAACCTGCCCTGCTAGCTAGTGAGAGTCTGGCAGCGGAATCCATCTCGAGGCGAGATCTACCTCATCCTCCGAGAGATCAACCTGCTCTGCCAGCTAGTGAGAGCCTGGCAGCGGAATCCATCTCGAGGCGAGACCTACCCCACCCTCCGAGAGATCAACCTGTCTTGCCAGCTAGTGAGAGCCTGACAGCGGAATCCATCTCGAGGTGAGATCTACCCCTCCCTCCGAGAGATCAACCTGCCCTGCCAGCTAGTGAGAGCCTGTCAGCGAAATCTATCTCGAGGTGAGATCTACTCCCCCTCCGAGAGATCAACCTGCCCTGCCAGCTAGTGAGAGTCTGACAGCGGAATCCATCTCAAGCTGAGACATACCCCACCCTCCGAGAGATCAACCTGCCCTGCCAGCTAGTGAGAGCCTGACAGCGGAATCCATCTCGAGGTGAGACCTACTCCACCCTCCAAGAGATCAACCTGCCCTACCAACTAGTGAGATCCTGGCAGCGGAATCTATCTCGAGGTGAGACCTACCCCACCCTCCGAGAGATCAACCTGCCCTGCCAGCTAGTGAGAGACTGGCAGCGGAATCCATCTCGAGGTGAGACCGACCCCACCCTCCGAGAGATCAACCTGCCCTGCTAGCTAGTGAGAGTCTGGTAGCGGAATCCATCTCGAGGCAAGATCTATCCCATCCTCCGAGAGATCAACCTGCCCTGCCAGCTAGTGAGAGCCTGGCAGCGGAATCCATCTCGAGGCGAGACCTACCCCACCCTCCGAGAGATCAACCTGCCCTGCCAGCTAGTGAAAGCCTGACAACGGAATCCATCTCGAGGTGAGATCTACCACTCCCTCCGAGAGATCAACCTGCCCTGCCAGCTAGTGAGAGCCTGACAGCGAAATCTATCTCGAGGTGAGATCTACTCCCCCTCCGAGAGATCAACCTGCCCTGCCAGCTAGTGAGGTCTCCAGGAACCAGACCGGGCGGTTCAGATCGTCCAAGCAACAGGCAAGCCCGGCAGAGGACTCTGAAGATCATGGGCGAGCTCGGCAAGTAGAAGCCGAACCCGAGCTCGGCATTCGTCGAACGCGAGCTCGGCATTCGCCGAGCTAAGCCAGGATTTCGTCGAGCTGAGGTCGACTAACGGAGGCCGACCGGCAGACGAGCTCGCCGTCCCAACTCGCACTCGCGCACAGGGGCTCGACAACAGCAGGCGAGCAGGATCCACCGAGGTGGCCAGGCTCCCCAGCTCGCCCAGATCTATGAGGTACTTTTTACTGTTTTGCCCCCGCTGGTCTGCCCATAGTCCTTCAAAACAGCGGAGTTTGACTGTTGGCAGACTCAACCAAGGATATTTTGGTAACTTCAGGTCAGTTCAGTTTGGTTATTGGCAGTTCAGATTCTGAAAACTATAAATAGGACCCAAGGGGTACCCCAAAAGACATGTTTCCTGTGCTCTCCTGCTCCAGTTTTCAAGTACTTTCTGAGGGTACCTTAGCTCGGCCTCTGGCTAAGGAGGGGAAGCGCTCTCAGATCTTCCGGGTGTGTGGTGGGTCCTCCCCGCCGAGCCCTTGGGTCGGTCCTCCCTGTTTCTTTTGTTGTTTTGCTTGCAGGAGTGAAGTAGGCGTGTGATCACCCCTTCCCCGAGGGCGAACTCCATAGGAGACCGTTTTTTCGGTTTCAACATTTTGGTGCGATGAGTGTGGAGCGTGGTCAGGCAGAAAAGCTTCAGCGAGCCCGATGACAGGAGGACAGGGATCTGACAGGCCGGACTCGCGTCACCCCCCCCCCCCCCCCCCCCCGCCTCTCGCCAATGTGAGGATGTTTGAGGATTTTAGGAGCGAGGTGCTGAACCTCGTGAAATTCGCACTCGGCACGCGGGCCGAGTGCTCGACTCCAGCAGCCCAGATCGCGGCCGCCCCCTCTCTGTGCGAAGACGCCCCCGGCAGGCGAGCTGGGAAGGAGGTGGCCGAGGAAGGCCGGGGTGCGAGCTCCCCGGGCGCGAGCTCTTCCCTGGTTCGGCAGGCCGAGGCCGGTTCAGCGAGCTAGGCTCGCGAGACTCGCCAGCTCGCTCAGTAGGGGGAGGAAGCCCCTTCAGTGACTTGGTTTCCTCTGCCCCAGTTCCAGATGGGTTTAGGGAACCCGAGATGTCCTACTACACCGGAAGGGAGACCCGTTCCAGCACGTTCAATGGTTCGAGGATGTGGTTTTAATCTGGCAGATGTCGGACGGGTTCAAGTGCCGACTCTTCGCTATCACCCTCAAGGAGAAGGCCAGGGAATGGTTCCACCAGCTACCGGTCAGCTCCATCTACTGCTTCGAGGACCTGTGTCGGGGTTCATGCTGAGGTTCACTACCTCAAAGAGGAGGAAGAAGTAGTCGGAATCTCTGTTCCACATCAAGCAGTGGGTGAATGAGACGTTGGGGAGTTACGTGGATCGGTTCCAGGAGGAGGTTACTCAGGTCCAGGAAATGTCGGGTCATAGTTTGATGATGGTCTTTACCCTGGGCCTGCAACAGAGATTCTTCAGATGAAGCTGAAGAGAGTTCCCCCCCCCCCCCTCCTACGAGGAGCTGATGGAGAGGGCGGCAAGAGAAGTTGACGGGGAGGCGTCGAACCCGGAGTTTGCGCGGAAGCTGGCCAGGTGGGCCATGGAGGAGGAGGAGTCGAGAGGAAGAGGACGGGAGGAGAGGGGAGGAGAGCCCCGACAGAGGGAGCAGAGGCAGCTCCAGGGGCAGCAGCAGCCTAGGTGGGGGCGTCAGGAGCCCGACCGTCGGCTGGGCTGGAGGCGTGAGTGGAAAGGGCAGGGGCCACAAAGAGGGTACCAAGGAAGGGATCGCCATCAAGGGGGGGCAAGATCAATTCCACCCCCCGGGCTGGAGGCAGGCCCAGAGGCCCCGACTCCCCGATCAAGAAGAGGTTATGGCCATAGCCATGGGGGAGAGGAGGAGAGTAGCAAGGAGGAGGAGAGAAGTTAGGATGGAGCTGCCCTATTGCGACTTCCATCAGGAGGAGGGGCACGCCACAGCCACGTGCCCAGAGCTCCTTGAAATGAGAGGGAACAGGGAATAGCAGCAGCAGCAGGGACGCCAGGAAGTCAGGATCGAGGAGGTCCTGCCTCGGGCAGAGGAGGACCGTTGCGAAGACCGGGTGGACATTGGGACCCGAGGAGGGATCGGAGTGATCCACGGAGGGGTGGGGGTCGAGGTTTCCCGGAAGGCGAGCCTCCACACCATGTACCGACGGAGCGTTGCCTCCACATTCCAAACCTCACCCCCAGAAGAGAGGATCACCTTCTCCCGGAGCGACATGCCGGATCACGAGGATCCATTCTGTGATGCGTTGGTCATCAAGGCAGCCATCGAAAATTTTACCGTCTCTCGGATCCTCGTTGACAACGGAAGCTCCATCAACGTCGTCTTCAAGAAGGCATTTGATGCGATGAAGGTGGAGGCGAAGAGGGTGCTGGCCTCGGACGGACCCTTGTTCGGATTTTCGGGGCGATGAAGGAAGTGGAGGGAGGAGTCGGCCTCCATGTCACCCGGGGGGGGGGGGGGGGGGCAGTCCAGAAACTGCAGGTTCGTCATCGTGGATGCCCCCAGCAGCTACAGCGCCATCTTCGGGAGGCTCCTTATCAGCGCCTTCCGTTGTGTCCCCTCATCATTTCATCAGTGCTTGAAGTTCAATGCCGAGGGGATTCAGGTCAGGGTCAGGGGGGACCCCAAGGTGGCGCGGGATGCTATGTCACCGCCGTGAACTCCATCTTTTGGCAAGAGGGGGCCGAGGAGATGGGGCGAAGGATGGAGGAGGCTGAGCAGGAAGCTGGCAGGGAGGAGCTGGAGGTGGAGAACTGTGCAGAGGAGGAGGTAGCAGGAAGAGACCAGGAGGAGATGGTCGAAGTGATGGCCGCGGAGGAAGAGGTGGAGGTGGAGGTCACCGTCCCGGAGGGGAGGGATGCTGAAGGACGGGGGAGCAGTCGAGTTTGGGGGCTGCAGAGGAAGTGGTGGAGTTGGAGGTCCTCACCCGCGGAGGCAGGGTGGAGAAGGTCCGCGTCAGCGGAGGGCTGACCCCGGAAGACCAAGGCAGGATGCTGGAATGCATCCTGGAATGCATCCAGAAGAATGTGGACATCTTCGCATGGAACGCCGCGGAGATGCCGGGGGTTGACGCGGATGTGGCCTGCCACCGCCTCAACCTGGACCCGGAACACGCCCCGTCCAGGAAAGGAAGAGGTCCACCGCGGACAAGCTGGCAGAGCCCATCAGAGAGGAGGTGGCAAAGCTCCTCAAGGCCGGCTTCGTATCTGAAATCCAATACCCCGGCTGGGTCTCCAATGTGGTCATGGTCAAAAGGGGAGACGGCCGGTAGCGAATGTGTATCGATTTCTCTTTACTTAATAAAACTTGTCCTAAGTACTGTTATCCTTTGCCTCGGATCGACGCGCTGGTTGACTCAGCCGTTGGTTTTTCTGTAATGAGTTTTTTAGGTGCTTTTTCAGGTTATCATCAAATCAGGATGCACCCCCGGACGTCAAGGATGTCTCGTTCATCACGGGGGATGGATGCTACTGTTACAAGATGATGCCCTTCGGGCTAAAGAACGCAGGGGCGACCTACCAGAAGATGGATAGGGTCTTCAAAGAGCAAAAGGGGAGGAACCTAGAGGTGTATGTGGATGACCTCATGATCAAGAGCCAGGATGTGGACTCCCACCTCCAGGACCTAGAGGAGACCTTTGCCACCTTGCGTAAGTACAAGATGCGATTGAACCGCCTGAAGTGTGTTTTCGGGGCTAGCCGGGGGAAGTTCTTGGGGCATCTCCTCACCCCCGCGGGGTCAAGCCGAATCCTGACAAGGTCAAGGCCATCATGGAGCTAGAATCGCCACGGAACACCAAGGAGGTGCAGCGCCTGACAGGAAAGCTGGCAGGGCTAAGTAGGTTCCTCTCCCGGGCTGGGGAAAAGTGCTCCCCCTTCTTCAAAACGCTAAGGGGTGGTTGGAAGTTCGAATGGACCAAGGAGTGCGAGGAGGCATTCCAGGCCCTCAAGATGCAGTTGACCCAGGCTCCGCTGCTCCAAAGGCCCAAGAAGGGGGAGGACCTGTTTTTGTATCTCGGGGTCGGGGCAGAGGCCTTGAGCTCCGTCCTAGTTCAGGAAGAGGGGAAGAAGCAGCTCTCTATTTACTACGTGAGTTGGGTCCTGAGGAAGGTCGAGCTCTGGTATCCAATTTTGGAGAAGCTGGCTTTCGCCCGGATCATCTCAGCCCGAAGGTTGCGACCTTATTTCCAGGCACACTCAATCCGAGTGGTGACTGACCATCCTCTCTGCAACATCTTCGAGGGGGTGGAGCATTCTGGCAGGCTGGTCAAGTGGTCAATGGAGTTGAGTGAGTTCGACGTTTCCTTCGTTTTGCGTCTCTCGATCAAAGCTCAAGCAATGACCGACTTCTTGGCTGATTATGTGATTGAGGTGGCGGAGGAAGAGCTCACTCGTCCGATTCCTTGGAAGGTGAAGGTGGATGGCGCCTCGGGGAGGCATTCCCTAGGAGTGGGGGTGATCTTGGAGAGCCCTCAGGGGACTAGAATTGAGCAGACGGTGGTGGTGCACTTTCCCATCACCAACAATCAAGCCGAGTATGAGGCCGTGATAGCAGGGCTGCGCCTGGCCAGGGAGCTGGGGGTGCTGGATGTGGAGGTCCTTACCGACTCCATGGTGGTAGCTTCTCAGATCAATGAGGAGTTTGAAGCAAGAGAGTCTACCATGCGGTTATACTTAGCCAAGGTAAAGGGGGTCATCGGCACGTTCCAAACTTTTTTCATCCAGCACGTGCCCCGGGAGGAAAATGAGCAGGTCGATCAGCTCGCAAAGCACGGTCCTCGGGTGGGGGGTACCATCACCGACCTATTCCGCTCTTCCATCGAAGAGGGGGAACTCATGGAGATAGATCAACGGGCTTCATGGATGGACCCAGTTATAACTTTCCTTTTCACGGGAAAGTATCCGGAGGGGGCAGATAAGAAAAAGCTCAGGCATAAGTCAGCGTACTACCTCCTCCAGTACGGACAGTTGTACAAGAAGACACTCTCGGGGATGTTGGCTCGTTGCGTGGCCGAAGGGGAGGTACAAAGAATTTTGGAGGAAGTCCACTCCGGAGAATGTGGGAGTCACTCAAGGAGTCGGACCCTGGAAGGGAGGATTGTCAGGCAGGGGTACTTCTGGCCCACCCTGGGCCGTGATGCAACGGAGTTCGCAAGAAGGTGCCACAAATGCCAGCTGTTTGCCCCCCTCCAGTTACAGCCGGCCCAGCGACTCAAAAGTATCACGGCCCCTGTCCCTTCGCCATTTGGGGAATGCATTTGGTTAGGCCGTTCCCCCAGGCCAGCGGGCAAAGGAGATTCCTCCTAGTGATGATCGATTACTTCTCCAAGTGGTTGGAAGTGAAGGCGCTGGCCAAGGTGACCTCCCAGGTTATCAGAAAACTTTGTTTGGGGGGAGATCATCTGCCGCCATGGGCTGCCCCAGGCCATTGTCACGGACAACGGGCCCCCAGTTCGCCAGCGCTGAGTTCACCAGTTTTTGCGAGCAGCTTGGAATCGACCTCAGGTTCGCCTCGGTCCATCACCCCAGGAGCAACGGGCAGGTGGTGGCCGCAAACAAGATCATTGTCAACCTCCTGAAAAATAAAGTGGAAAATCTGAAGGGAAGCTGGGTGGAGCAGCTCCCCGTTGTTCTCTGAGCCCTGAGGACCACCCCCACCACAGCTACCGGAGAGACCCCCTTCAAACTCTCTCATGGGTGCGAGGCAGTGCTCCTCGTGGAATTTTAAGTTCAAACACCTCGAGTTGTTGCGGTCAAGGAAGGCAGGGCAGAGTGGCGGGATGAGAACGAGGAGGAGCTGCGGCTCTCCCTTGACATGGTGGAAGAACTGCGGGATCTTTCCGCCCTCCGGCAGGAGGAGGTGAAGAGGCGGATGACCAAGTACTTCGACAAGCACGTCAGAGTCAAACAATTTGTGGAGGGGGACTTGGTGCTGAAGAAGGTGGATGCAGCAGGAAGATCGGCAACCGTGGGGAAGCTCAACCCCAGCTGGGAAGACTCATTTATTGTAAAAGAAGCCTTGACATTAGGGGGGGTATCGACTCCAAAATGTGGAGGGCGAGACCCTAAGTCTCACCTGGAGTGGTGACGACTTAAAACGTTTTTCCCTTGAAACTTGTAAGTTGTGCCTTGATTTTTAATAAAAGTTCTTTAAAATGCCAATGTTGTCGCTATGAGCTCGCATGAAGAAGTGAAGTGAATTTGGACCCCGAGCAGATCCCGTTGTCAGGCTCCCACCTAGCTGGCAAGGCTGGAAGTCACTCGATGTCATCCTTGGGCCTCAAGCAGATCCCGCTGTCAGGCTCTCACCTACCTGGCAGGGTTGGAAGTCACTCGATGGTGTTTGTTGAAGCCAGGAAAATTCCCGACCTCAAAAATAGGATCAAGGCAGCCTAAAGTTACTGATTTTACGATCCGACGTCATATTTCAAGTGGCTAGCGAGAAAGAAAGGAAACTATCTACAAGCACACCCCAAGTGCTCCAGCAGGAAGGTCCCACCACTTACCCGGAAGCTTGGAAGAAGCTTCCCCTCCGCAACCAAAAGGCTGGGCGAGGTACTAGGCAGGCATGGACTGGGCGAGTATCCACTTGGGGGAACCTCGGCCGCTTCCAAAAGTCTCATTTCCAGTACCCCTGGGGGGCTATTTATAGAGAAATCCTGGGGGGGTATAGGCGAGTATCCAGCTTCTGCCAGCGAGTTCCAGGAGATACTCGTCCATACTCGCGAGTTGCTCGCCCAAGCTCGCCTCTGCTCGCCCAAGCACGCCACAGCTTGCCTCTGCTCGCCCAAACTCTCCACAGCTGGCCTCTGGTCGCCCAAGCTCGCCAAATGGTCTGCGGATAGCCGTCTGCTAGGGTACTTCTGATCTCGACGAATTACGGGTTATACACAATCCACGCTTTTTTCGAGCTCGGCACGAGCTTGGAAAAACAATGTTGAACCCGTTGTTCGGAGAGATGACGTTGTAAGATGCGCTGCGCGAGGTCCTTCTTAGGAGTGGAGCTAAACTGGAAGGGGAGAGAAGGTTGATACCTCATAGGAACCAAGTTCAACTGAACTGTAGAAGAGGTCGACACCTCACAGGAGGAAGCTCAACTGGAGATGGGGGAGTCGACACCTCACAGGAGCTGAGTTCAACTGGAGGTGGAGAAAGAGGCAGACACCTAATAGGAGTCGAGCTCAACTGTAGGTGGAGAGAAGAGGTCGACACCTCACAGGAGCCGAGCTCAACTGGAGGTGGAGAGTAGAGGTCGACACCTCGTAGGAGCCGAGCTCAACTGGAGGTGGGGATAAGAGGTCGACACCTCACAGGAGCCGAGCTCAACTGGGGGTGGAGAGTAGAGGTCGACACCTCGCAGGAGGAAGCTCAACCGCAGGTGGAGAGTAGAGGTCGACACCTCGCAGGAGCCGAGCTCAACAGGAGGTGGAGAGTAGAGGTCGACACCTCGTAGGAGCCGAGCTCAACTAGAGGTGGAGAGTAGAGGTCGACACCCCATAGGAGCCGAGCTCAACTGGAGGTGGAAATCAGTCGACACCTCGCAGGAGGAAGCTCAACCGCAGGTGGAGAGTAGAGGTCGACACCTCACAGGAGCCGAGCTTAATTGGAGGTGGAAAATAGAGGTCGACACCTCACAGGAGGAAGCTCAACCGCAGGTGGAGAGTAGAGGTCGACACCTCACAGGAGCCGAGCTCAACTGGAGGTGGAGAGTAGAGGTCGACACCTCGTAGGAGCCGAGCTCAACAGGAGGTGGAGAGTAGAGGTCGACACCTCGTAGGAGCCGAGCTCAACTAGAGGTGGAGAGTAGAGGTCGACACCTCGCAGGAGCCGAGCTCAACTGGAGGTGGAAATCAGTCGACACCCAGCAGGAGCTAAGCTCAACTGGGGGTGAGAATCGGTCGACTCGGGGAGGCAAGTAGTCGGTCTGTAGTAGGGGAGCTCGTACAGAGATCTCGGACTACGACATCACTCCAGCGAGGATCTCGATCTCACTCGAGGAGGTCCGTGGCCAATATGCAGGAGAGGAGCTCGTGCAGGGGCTTGGACTTACGGGGACCTACCACTCGAGGACTTGAGCATTGCTGAAGTCGACAGCTCTCAGGAGGCCTGCTCAACTGGAGTGGTGTAGGTCGACTCGGGGAGGCAAGTAGTCGGTCTGCAGGAGAGGAGCTCGTACAGAGGTCTCGGACTACGACATCACTCCAGCGAGGATCTCGATCTCACTCGAGGAGGTCTGTGGCCAATATGCAGGAGAGGAGCTCGTGCAGGGGCTTGGACTTACGGGGACCTACCACTCGAGGACTTGAGCATTGCTGAAGTCGACAGCTCTCAGTAGGCCTGCTCAACTGGAGTGGTGTAGGTCGACTCGGGGAGGCAAGTAGTCGGTCTGCAGGAGAGGAGCTCGTACAGAGGTCTCGGACTACGGCATCACTCCAGCGAGGATCTCGATCTCACTCGAGGAGGTCTGTGGCCAATATGCAGGAGAGGAGCTCGTGCAGGGGCTTGGACTTACGGGGACCTACCACTCGAGAACTTGATATGTTTTTCCTGTTGCTTCAAGACTTTGAAAACGGATTAAGCGCATCAATATCTTTGAGGACGAAGAAATCAGAAATCGAACGATGATCTCGCCGACGTCGAGTTGGGAGGTTGGCGTCCAACCCTGTTCCTGATAGTTCCTCCAGTCGGAGGAGAGATGTAGTCGGGGGTAGCTAGGCCGACATGCAATGAGGGAGCTGATCTCGACCGTTAATGCAGGGGTCCGGTCTTACAAGGACGCTTACATCCTGAGGCATCGTCCCATCGTCCGCCCTGGGCTATCTAAGAGAAACAGGTCGAAGGCTCGCTCCCCAATCCAACTGTGGAGATCATACCAGCTCTGCGATCTGGCTACGAGAACTATAGTACAAGCGAAGGGAAATGAAGTCCTCGGGGGGTCCTACTGGACACTCTCAAGTCCACCATTCTTCCGCGAACTTGTACTTCTCAGAGCTCGGCAGGTTATCCTGCTTTGGCAACAACAGAGACGCGTCCTGCTTATAGGACAAACATTCGCTACGAGCGGGTCTTTTAGTCTTCTCAAAGACCGATGACGCCTTTGTACAAGGCATCACTATGTGAGGTCGATCCTCTATCGAGTTTAGGATGTTAGCGTTCAGACCTGTTCCTGATAGTTCCTCCAGTCAGAGGAGAGATGCAATCGGGGGTAGCTAGGCCGACATGCAGGGGGGAGTTGATCTCGGCCGTCAATGCAGGGGCTCGGTCTTACAAGGACGCTTAAATCCTGAGGCATCGTCCCATCGTCCGCTCTGGGCTAAATAGGAGAAACAGGTCGAGCGCAGGTTTCCTAAATCGATCGTGGAGTTGAACTTCACTGCTTCTAGCTAACTTGAGATGAATCACACAAAGAAGACAACTCACATCAACCCGTGATTCCGGGGCGAGGAGATGTATAAACAACTTAGAAATAATGTTACAGGTAAGCAATACATGTTACCGCTAGGGGTAGGACCTTTTCAGGTCATCCCCGCTCCAGATATTTGAGGAGATGGAATGAATAGCATTGCGTCCTGATTGCAGAAGTGATAGCCTCACAACGTCTTGATTGCTGAAGTGATAGCCTTGCGGCGTCCTGATTGCTGAAGTGATAGCCTCACGCGCATGAACTCGCAAAATTAAAGCGAACACCATCATTGCCGCTGTAGTGATCTTGCAAGTAGGTAACTCGTGGATTTAAAAGAGAACACCCTATCCGTTGAAGAGATCACCTCGCGAGTACGGCTCTCGCGGTATTAAAGGAAAGCATCCTAGCTGCTGAAGAGATCACCTCGCGAGTATAGAACTCGCGGAATAAAGGAAAGCATCATAGCTGCTGAAGAGATCACCTCGCGAGTATGGAACTCGCGGAATAAAGGAAAACATCCTAGCTGCTGAAGAGATCACCTCGCGAGTATGGAACTCGCGGAATAAAGGAGAGCATCCTAGCTGTTGAAGAGATCACCTCGCGAGTGTGGAACTCGCGGAATAAAGGACAACATCCTAGCTGCTGAAGAGATCACCTCGCGAGTATAGAACTCGCGGAATAAAGGAAAGCATCCTAGCTGCTGAAGAGATCACCTCGCGAGTATGGAACTCGCGGAATAAAGGAAAACATCCTAGCTGCTGAAGAGATCACCTCGCGAGTATGGAACTCGCGGAATAAAGGAAAGCATCCTAGCTGTTGAAGAGATCACCTCGCGAGTATAGAACTCGCGGAATAAAGGAAAGCATCCTAGCTGCTGAAGAGATCACCTCGCGAGTATAGAACTCGCGGAATAAAGGAAAGCATCCTAGCTGCTGAAGAGATCACCTCGCGAGTATGGAACTCGCGGAATAAAGGAAAACATCCTAGCTGCTGAAGAGATCACATCGCGAGTATGGAACTCGCGGAATAAAGGAAAGCATCCTAGCTGCTGAAGAGATCATCTCGCGAGTATGGAGCTCGTGGAAACTAGCTTGAAGATGTCATGAGTAGGTTAACTCCTGGAATGCAGGTTGTCGGATAAGATCATTGCAAGTAGGAGGAGGTCATCGCAGAGCATCTCGTATATTTTTCTTCGGTGGTGAACTCGTCGTCATTTGACATGCTTGTCAGTCATACAAAAAGTACTCACGGGCTTTACCAAAGCACCCGTAAGTATGAACATGTATGAAAAGCACCACTATTGAAAATGGAGATGAATCGGGCGGAGGGTAAGTGTCACTCCTGACATTAGAGCCCCTGAGCAGAGTTTTCGGGGGTTCCGCTGCCCGGTCAGCGGACGGGGGTTCGGGGGCAGCGCCCCAGGAAATTTTTAATTTTCCACTCCCAATTCGCCAAGATTTCGAGCTATCCCGGCCTTGCGAGTAAGACACCTGCGATCTCGCCTATGGGCGCGTAACAACGATACTCGCCCCTACAACTCGCCTTTGGACAAGTAACAAAGACACTCGCTTCTCCACATGCAGAACTCGCATATGGGCGAGTAAGAAAGATACACCTGCGAGTTGATTCGAAGTTGCCAATCCTGCCTATACTCGCCTATGGGCGAGGAGCAAGGAAGCTCGCCAACCTGCATGAACTCACCAACCTGCATGAACTCGCCAACCTGCATGAACTCGCCAACCTGCATGAACTCGCCAACCTGCATGAACTCGCCAACCTGCATGAACTCGCCAACCTGCGTGAACTCGCGCGCCAACCTGCATGAACTCGCGTGCGCCAACCTGCATGACTTCATCTGGAAATCGCCTAAGGAGGTCGCAATCTGAAACTCGCTTATGAGCGAGTAATAGGTAAGCTCGCCACATGAAGTCGTCGAGTCTGAAAGCCTGAAAGTCGCCATCGTGAAGTCGCCTATGGGCGAGCAACCAAGAAGCTCGCCCACCTTGCCGAGAACTCGCCCACCTTGGCGAGAACTCGCCCACCTTGGCGAGAACTCGCCCACCTTACCGAGAACTCGTGAGTTACTGCCCCTCCGCAACCAAAAGGCTGGGCGAGGTACTAGGCGGGCATGGACTGGGCGAGTATCCACTTGGGGGAACCTCGGCCGCTTCCAAAAGTCCCATTTCCAGTACCCCTGGGGGGCTATTTATAGAGAAATCCTGGGGGGGGGGGGGGTATAGGCGAGTATCCAGCTTCTGCCAGCGAGTTCCAATAGATACTCGCCCATACTCGCGAGTTGCTTGCCCAAGCTCGCCTCTGCTCGCCCAAGCTCCCCACAGCTTGCCTCTGCTCGCCACAACTGGCCTCTGCTCGCCCAAACTCGTCAAATGGTCTGCGGATAGCCGTCTGCTAGGGTACTTCTGATCTCGACGAATTACGGGTTATACAGTGTTAGTAGTGGACCCCGAGCAGATCCCGCTGTCAGACTCTCACCTAGCTGGCAGGGCTGGAAGTCACTCTGTGTCATCCTTGGGCCTCAAGCAGATCCCGCTGTCAGGCTCTCACCTAGCTGGCAGGGCTGGAAGTCACTCGATGGTATTAGTAGTGGACCCCGAGCAGATCCCGCTGCCAGGCTCTCACCTAGCTGGCAGGGCTGGAAGTCACTCGGTGTCATCCTTGGGCCTCGAGCAGATCTCGTTGTCAGGCTCTCCTAGCTGGCAGGGCTGGAAGTCACTCGATGGTATTAGTAGTGGACCCCGAGCAGATCACGCTGTCAGGCTCTCACCTAGCTGGCAGGGCTGGAAGTCACTCGGTGTCATCCTTGGGCCTCGAGCAGATCCCGCTGTCAGACTCACCTAGCTGGCAGGGCTAGAAGTCACTCGATGGTATTAGTAGTGGACCCCGAGCAGATCCCGCTGTCAGGCTCTCACCTAGCTGGCAGGGCTGGAAGTCACTCGATGTCATCCTTGGGCCTCGAGCAGATCCCGCTGTCAGGCTCTCACCTAGCTGGCAGGGTTGGAAATCACTCGATGGTGTTAGTAGTGGACCCCGAGCAGATCCCGTTGTCAGGCTCTCACCTAGCTGGCAGGGCTGGAAGTCACTCAGTGTCATCCTTGGGCCTCGAGTAGATCCCGCTGTCAGGCTCTCACCTAGCTGGCAGGGCTGGAAGTCACTTCATAGTGTTAGTAATGGACCCCGAGCAGATCCCGCTGTCAGGCTCTCACCTAGCTGGCAGGGCTGGAAGTCACTCGGTGTCATCCTTGGGCCTCGAGCAGATCCCGCTGTCAGGCTCTCACCTAGCTGGCAGGGCTGGAAGTCACTCGATGGCATTAGTAGTGGATCCCGAGCAGATCCCGCTGCCAGGCTCTCACCTAGCTGACAGGGTTGGAAGTCACTCGGTGTCATCCTTGGGCCTCGAGCAGATCCCGCTGTCAGGCTCACCTAGCTGACAGGGCTGGAAGTCACTCGATGGTGTTCGTAGTGGACCCCGAGCAGATCCCGTTGTCAGGCTCTCACCAAGTTGACGGGCTGAAGGTCACCCAGGGAAGTCCTTACCCCCCCAGGTAGTGCCTAACAAACTTGGCCCTTCCAAGAGAAGCGAACTCGGCATGGGCGAGTTCGAGCTCGCTGCTCCAGCTCGGACTCGGCAGAAGATCGGCAAGCTAGAGCCTTGGACCTCGCTAAGAGGAGGCGGGTCCCGCCGGGCCGCCTCGTCCCCCCACTATGTTTTACTCAGGAAGATTTAGAAAATTTGGTCTCACATCGATGATATGACGGACAGCTCGCGAGCAAGCTGGGGCGGATCCTGAGAATTGGCAAGCCAGACCCTGGGACCTCGCCAAGGGGAGGCCGATCCCTCCGAAAGGCCCCTCCCCCGCTTTATTTTACTTGGAAAAATTCAATGAGTTCGATTTTTTGATTAAGAAGGCTAAGGATAGCTCGCGAGCGAGCTACGGCGAAGCCCTGGGAATTGCTGAGCACTCAAGATAGTCTCTCACGGGCGCGTACTAATGACTATCCTGCTCCCAGTACCTGTCTATGAGAGGTCGCCTGGGGAGGGGCTCGCGGATATGCAGAACACAGCAAAAAGAGAGAAAAAAGAAAAATGGCACGGGTATGATCAAAAATCTTTTTTCATTGAATAATGGTATTTACAGGAGGAGCTCGCCTCGGCGAGGAAACAAAAGAAAAGCATACATATTTAGGCCTCGCCGCCCCCGCCGGACTGATCCCCCCCCCCTCGCCCGATTGATCCTGGAAGCCCTTCCCGAACATCGCGTCCAGGTTATCCTCCTTCTCGCTGGGCGGCGTCGCCGGGAACAAGCTCGGCATCAGGTCCTTGGCGGAGATCTCCTCGCACCCCTCCACCAGCACCCCCGTGTCCTTCATCATTTGGAGGGTGCATTCGGCAGCTTGGATGGAGTTGATCCGCAGCATCTCGGCGAGGTCGGCCTCACCAAAGACCTGTGGCCTCTTATAGGGGAGGGTCGGGTCGACGTCGCGGGTCGGGAAGAAGATCTCCGCCTGGCGGCGGGACTCGCGGCTGAGGTTCTGATTCTCCTCCTTCAGCCTCGCATTCGCCCCCTCCAGGTCGGCAAGTCGGGCGCGCAGCTGGCCGATCTCCTACTCCTGCTCTGCATTGCGAGCCCGCAGCTCCCCGGCAGCCTTGGCATCTTGATGAAAGAGAAATTCGTTAACAACGCAAAATATTTCAAGTAAAAGAGGGAAGAAGCCTGATACTCACCAATCCGTCGGCAGCCTGAGCGAGGAGACCCTCGGCGATGCTGAGCCGCCTCGCCTGGTCGGTGATCTTGTCCTTGGCGACATCACGAGCCTGCTCGGCTTTTAGGAGTTGATTGCTGAGGGCAAAGCTGCGACAAATCAGCATGTGGTGGAGCTCCATGGCCCGCAGATGGGCCTGCAGACCCTCATGGCCGAGCTGCCGCAGGGTCATGTTCTTGTAGGCCTCGGCATCCTCGCGGCCATAGAGGCCGAAGCCGAGGGCGTAGGCGTGGCCGGTGGCGGGCTCGCGGTCATGCCAAGAAGGATGCAGGGTGGAGACAGAGACCCGATGGGCCAGCTCATCCCACTGCACCATGGGCTCACCCGCCGAGTCCTTCCACCGCCCCCGAAGTTGAAGAGGGGATGTTGTTTCGGCGCCCCGCGCTAGCGAGCCGCCCTCTTCGCCGAAGGAAGTGGGGAGATCGCCGCCGCGGAAGAAGGAGCCTCACTGCCCTTCCGACCTTTGCTGGTGATCTCCTTCAGCGGGCTCTCCGACGACGCGTCGGGGAGGGTCTCAGACGAGCTTATGTATTTGGGGCTGGATTGATGTTGTTGATGTTGTTTTCCCCGCGGAGCGAGTACGGCCTTCTTCATCTTTTTTGGTAATGGATGGCGGTGTGGCGGGTTCGACCCCGCATCCTCAGGTCGCCTCTTGCTGGAAGAGGGTTGGGAGAAGGCCGCCTCATCTCGGCAGGCCGCCGCCGCCTTCTCGCGAGCAAGGGGGTCCAGGTGCGACCCCGGGTCCGCGAACGGCGGGTTCGCGGGAATCAACCGCTCCCCTGCAAGAAAAAAACTTGGAAAGAGTTAGAGTACTTTCAACAGCAATATGACGAGCTCGGCAACCGGGGCGAGCTCGGCAATACGGAGGGAACAATACCTTCGCCGGGTAGGACAGGGAGAAGCGCGCAAGGCCCCTTCGCAGGTAGGCGACCTCGAAGTCCTTGTGGAGAAAGTATTTGTGGAGCTCGGCATCGTTGCCAGACACGGCAGGCGGGGCGGTACACCTCCTCGCCTTTTTGCTGCGGCGAGTACGGGATGTTGCCGAGATCGCCCTTGATAAAGGCGATCCTGGTCATCCAGTTGTGGTGCTTGCTCGCGATCTCGCGAACTTTGATCAGCGAGCCGCCGAAGTAAGCGACCCCATCCGGCGTCGCCTTATAAGAAAAGAGTTTCCTGAACACTGTCAGGTTGAACACTATCCTCTCTCGCCGGAGGTAGCTCGCGAACGCCACCATCATGGCGATGGCGTTGGAGTTTAGCTGCGCGGGTACCGCGCCATAATACTTCAAAATTTGCCGGACGTCCGGCCAGAGGGGAGGCGCAACCCCACCTCAAAGTGAGAAATGGGGAAGGCGAGCTCATCGTCGTAGAAGGTATTGATGGCCTCCCCTTACCTCGGTCGGCGCGCCTCGAAGCCCGGCGGCACATATTTTGTCTCGAACTCCACGAACTCCTCCTCGTTGGTATGCCCCTCGAAGAAGCAGTAGTCGGTGAAGTGTTGGGCGCACTTGCCGCGGCCGTCAGCGTCGGGAGGTAGCTCGCAAAAGAAGACGGGGCGCGAGTAGAAAAGGAAAGAAGAACATGGAGAAAGAGAAAGCAATAAAAGCATAGTACGGGGGTTGGTGGTGGGGGGGCTATTTATAGAAAAAGAAATCTGTGGTCAGGCCATCCAATCGGCTCAGCTCGCCGCCCCAGCTCGCCACCCCCAACTCGCCACCCCAGCCCGCCGACTCCTGACGCGCCCCAACCAAGGCCAAGTCAAACAACAATATATTATTTGAATAACGCATGTCCAAGAATATTCTAAAGTTACTTATTACAGAGACCAAGTGCAAGAATAAAAAAGTTGGGCGCGCGAGCCGGGGGAACACCAGGAGGCGAGTACCGGTCGGCTCGGCAAAGGAGCCGCCCTCTTATCTACCCCGGTCTCGCGGCTCCCGGCCCCCAGACTGCCGCGCGAGGAGCAGCTCGCGGATCCTCCCCGAATTCCTCTGCGCCACTGAGAGGCCATCATCTATCTCGTCCAGAAGCCAGGAAGGGGACATCAGCTCGCCAGCCTGGCAGCTTCGCACCTCGTCAGCAAGACGCGCATAATCGCATTGTAGCGTCTCGTTGACCCCCTGCACCTCGCGCAGCCCGCACACCAGCTTCTTGAGAAGCTTAACCTCCCTCCTCGTCAGCTCGCCTTGATCCACTTCGGGGCCCAGGTAAGAGTCCAGCGCGCTTGGGGAGGGGAGTGGAGAGTAGTGGACTGCCCGCGAAGATTCCTCGGTAGCGGATTGGCTGGGGGGAACTGTGGAGACAAACGTTAGCAAAAAGAGGAATGCAGGAAAAGCACATGGGGCATGGATCCAATCAAAGTTGACCTGACGAGCTCGGCAACTCGAAGGAGATGCGGGGAGGAATGAACCTCAGATCCTTCCCGCGACCTGGGCCGCTAGTCCCCGGTGAGAGAAGCTCGAATCCCGGGGTAGGGATGGTTCCCAGGCCCGCCCCCGTGGCCACGATAGTTTGCCGAGGAGAGGGGGAGCGCACCGGCAAGCTCGGCCTCTGCGAGCTCAGCCCCAAGGTCCCAAAGGGATGGGACGGCTCTCGGTGGCGGTATTCCGGAGTCATGAACCGCGAGTCCCCAAGAGTGGTCTTGGCTCGCGGGGTGGCGTCTCGCGGCGCGGCGTCTTCTACACCATCGGGGCGGCTGTTTGGGCTGTCACAGATCTCGACAACGTTCATCCCCTTTCAGAGGCAGGCAGAGTGGAGGAGCCGGTCTCGTGCTCCAAGGTGGTCCTCAGGTCATCGTAGATGGGCTCGGCCGCCTAAGGGAACGGTTTCATCTTCTTGGAGCTGAGCTCGGCAGAGCCACCCTGCGGCACAGTGGCAGGGACCGCCGTCAGGGCAGCTACACGAGCTGTAGAGGTCTGGTGAGCTCGGTCAAGGCGCTCTTGAATCTCCTTGGGGATCGGCATCTTGGCAAGATTAGAGCAAAGGGAATGGCAAGAGTCAGACAGGTATGCAGGTGCATATATATAGCCACATGTGGACCCCACCCAAAGATTCCCTCCAGCCCACCGCGCACTCGCCAAACACTTGGGGTTGGATGTTTCTTTCCGAGCTTTGCCAAGCTCAAAAAGAGCGGGGATTATGTACAATCTCGTGTCTGGCGAGTGAGGTCGCCAGGAACCAGACCGGGCGGTTCAGATCGTCCAAGCAACAGGCAAGCCCGGCAGAAGACTCTGAAGATCGTGGGCGAGCTCGGCAAGGAGAAGCCGAACCCAAGCTCGGCATTCGCCGAGCTAAGCCAGGATTCGTCGAGCTGAGGTCGACTAACGGAGGCCGACCGGCAGGCGAGCTCGCCGTCCCAACTCACACTCGCGCACAGGGGCTCGGCAACAGCAGGCGAGCAGGATCCGCCGAGTTGGCCAGGCTCCCCAGCTCGCCCAGATCTATGAGATATTTTTTACTGTTTTGCCCCGCTGGTCTGCCCATAACCCTTCAAAACAGCGGAGTTTGGCTGTTGGCAGATCCAACCAAGGGTATTTTGGTAACTTCAGGTCAGTTCAGTTTGTTTATTGGCAGTTCAGATTCTGAAAACTATAAATAGGACTCAAGAGGTACCCCAGAAGGCATGCTTCCTGTGCTCTCCTGCTTCAGTTTTCAAGTGCTTTCTGAGGGTACCTTAGCTCGGCCTCTGGCTAAGGAGGGGAAGCTCTTTCAGATCTTCTGGGTGTGTGGTGGGTCCTCCCCGCCGAGCCCTTGGGTCGGTCCTTCCCTGTTTCTTTTGTTGTTTTGCTTGCAGGAGTGAAGTAGGCGCGGGATCACCCCTTCCCCGAGGGCAAACTCCATAGAAGACCGTTTTTTCGGTTTCAACAGTGAGATCTACCCCACCCTCCGAGAGATCAACCTGCCCCGCCAGCTAGTGAGAGCCTGACAGCGAAATTCATCTCGAGGCGAGACCTACCCCACCCTCTGAGAGATCAACCTGCCCTGCCAGCTAGTGAGAGCCTGTCAGCGGAATCCATCTCGAGATGAGACCTACCCCACCCTCCGAGAGATCAACCTGCCCCGCCAGCTAGTGAGAGTCTGACAGTGGAATCCATCTCGAGGCGAGACCTACCCCACCCTCCGAGAGATCAACCTGCTCTGCCAGCTAGTGAGAGCCTGACAGCGGAATCAATCTCGAGGTGAGACCTACCCCACCCTCCGAGAGATCAACCTGCCCTGCCAGCTAGTGAGAGCCTGGCAGCGGAATCCATCCCGAGGTGAGCCCTATCCCACCCTCCGAGAGATCAACCTGCCCCGTCAGCAAATGAGAGTCTGACAGTGGAATCCATCTCGAGGTGAGATCTACCCCACCCTCCGAGAGATCAACCTGCCCCGCCAGCTAGTGAGAGCCCACCAAGAGATGGTGTTGACGGTCGTGACGTAACACTGTCTTTCCATCCTGGGGTCTCCCTTGATTCTGACCTGGATCCCTCCTGAGATGAACTTGAGACACTGGTGGAAAGAAGACGGCACACAACGGAAGGAGCTGATGAGGGGCCTTCCGAAGATGGCGTTGTAGCTGCTCTGAGCATCAACAATGACGAACCGGCAGTTCCTTGAGGTTCCTCCCAATTTTACTTGGAGTCCTACCCCACCTTCGACCTCCTTCCTCTCTCCTGAAAATCCGAACAGGGGTCCGTCTGAGGCCAACACCCTCCTTGGCTCCACCTTCATCTCGTCAAACGCCCTCTTGAAAACGACGTTGACGGAGCTCCCGTTGTCAACCAAGATCCAGGAGACGGTGTAGCTGTGGCGTGCCCCTTCACCTGGTGAAAGTCACAGTAGGGTAACTCTACTTTGATCCTTCTCCTTCCCTGGTGGTTCCTCCTCTCCCTTCGACCAATCTCCATCGCTTGTTGTGGTTGGGGTAGGAGCTGCCTAGGGGCTTGCCTTTGGAAGTTGAACCTCCCTTAGCCCCCATGAAAGTTCCCTCCCCCTGGATGAGAGCTCTTCCTGGACCCTGGGCAGGTCCTCCCCGTTTCCTCCATCCTGGTTTCGGACCCTCCTGTCCCTGGAACCCCTGCGCTTTCTGCTCCTCTCTCCTTCCTTCCTGATGTCTTGCACCACCTTGCTCCTTTGACTCCGTTTCTGTTAGCTCTGCATACTTCTTGACAAATGCCGGGTTGGCCGCCTCCATGGCTATCTCCTCAGCCGCCCTTTCCATCAACTCCTCGAAGGAAAGGGGGGCCTTTCGAGTCAGGCTCATCTTGAAGAACCCCTCGCGCAACCCCACCGTGAACGTCATTTGGAGGGCATACCCCGACATCTCTTGGACCTCCAGGATCTCTTCTTGGAACCTGTCAACGTAACGGGCCAGCGACTCCTCGGCCCCCTGCCTTATCAGGAAGATGGACTCAGGACTCCTCTTCCTCTTCTTGGAGGTGGAGAAGCGAAGCTGAAAGCTCCGGCTCAAGTCCTCGAACCCATAGATCGACCTCAGAGGGAGCTGATGAAACCAGTCCCTTGCCTTCTCCTTCAACGTGATCGCAAAAAGGCGACACTTGAAGGCATCCGTCATTGGACTGATGGAGACGGCATCCTCGAACCACTGCAGATGCTGGACGGGGTCATCCTTCCCTGTATAGTAAGCCATGTCAGGCTCTCTGAACCCCTCGGGAACGGGAGCTGAGATGATCAGCTCGCTGAAGGGTGACCCCCTAAGGGGTGGTCTCGCCACCTCTACTCGCGCGACCTGCTCGCCTGGGAGGTTGGCTCTCGCCGGGCTGGAGAACAACTCCCGGCCGGTGAGGTCTCGCTCGACCACATCTCCCATCCTATCCTTCCCGGGCCTTCTTCCTGGTGCGCTTCCTTCTCGTCCTACTGGGGTCATCTCGCCTAGACCCCTGGGAGTCGACTCGTCGAGGGGGGGGGGAGCTAGCTCCTGGGGGTTTGGGGTGGAGCTGCCACCCTGAGGGGCAATGCTTCGCAGCATCTCCATGATGTCTTGGATAGAGGTCATGAACTCTTGCCTCCCCACAAAGGGTCCTGGGTTGGGTAGCTCGCCGAGATCATCACTACCTCCCTGACATCCAGTCATGACACTCTCCCGAGATCTTCTGTATTGGTCACTCTCCACGCTCACCGCATCAAAAGTGTTAAAGCCAAAATTGACCTTTGTGTAGTTCGGGGTCCCAAAAGAGGGGTGACCTCACACTTACTACACTCGGGGGAACGTCACGGACCAAAGATTTGGGAAACTAGGAACAGACCCTCGGCTCTAGCGTGGAGGTCCCACCACACACCCGAAAGGTCACAAGAGCACTTCCCCTCCCTCACCAATGGCTGAGCTGGGTACCTTGGAGAGCTCTCTCACTCAACCAAGCTGAAGCCTAAGGAGGAGGAAACTCAAAAAACCACTGCCTCCAAAGGTACCCAAGGGGGTCTATTTATAGTTTTTCCAAGTTTATGGACCAAAATGACAGAAACACCCCTAGGACAAAAAGGTCTTGGGTCAATAGAAAACATCCACACCAGGGGGTAAAGAGGTAATTCCACCCCGAGGGTAAAACGGTAAAAACATGGTCAAAAGAGATCCAAGGGCGGGAGGAGCCCAACCCCCTACCTCCTCGGGCACCCGAGACGAGCAGGTTACCCCCGAAGAACTGGAGAGCAGGGGGCAGGGGCGAAAACCCGGCCCCCGTCCGGTCTCGCCCCGCCAGGCCGTGGGGCTGGGCGAGAGCCCGGCCCCGGGCCACTCTCGCCCCGCCAGGCCGCGGGGCTGGGCGAGAGCCCGGCCCAAGGCCGCTCTCGCCCCGCGTGGCCGCGGGGTTGGGCGAGAGCCCGGCCCCGGACTGCTCTCGCCCCGCCAGGCCGCGGGACTGGGCGAGAGCCCGGCCCCGGGCCGGTCTCGCCCCGCCAGGCCATGGGGCTGGGCGAGAGCCCGGCCCCGGGCCGGTCTCGCCCCGCCAGGCCGCGGGGCTGGGGGAGAACACGGCCTCCGGCCGGTCCAGCTGCTCCTACCTCGCATCTATCAGGCCGGGGGCGGGTGTCAGGCAACTTGTTGCACCCCCCCCCCCCCAAAAGGGGCCACTGGGGGAGGCAGATTTTTCCTCCCCTGCTTGTATACGACAAGGGCTAGACCTCACTCTGCGAATACGGGGTTGTACAACTCCTTTTTGTTGTTCATTTGTGGCCATTGAGTTGCGAAGCATGGTTGTTGTCTAACTACCAAATCACAGATCAAACAATACGAAACTCATTTTGCATTGCAAGTTAAAATGTTTTTTCTACTATGTAATTTGATTCATTTGTTTCTTTGTATTCGTGAAGGATGTAGCTTTTGCAAAGTTACGCACAAAGGTATTTATGGATTTGGCATGCGAGAGGTAATAGATGGTCTAAAGCATACGAGATTGATTGTATGGAAAGAACTATTTTAGTTTTGTAAAAGCTGCAAGGTAAATCAATATGCCTATGATGGTAACCTAAGGTCAATCTACAATGTGGCATTCGGTGGGGAACCACTACCACGTAAGAAAATTGCACGTGCACGTCAAGATTATTTCCGGCACGAGATTGCATGCAATAAAATAAGGCAATTGTAGTATAATCACAATCAAGATTACAACCAAGAAAACATTTGCAAGTAATTAGTTTATGCAAAGAGGAGCACTCTAATTAAATGTGTTTCCATGTAAGCCTTGCAAGTCGCACAATTTTAAGGAAGCAAATAACTCCAACAAGTATTGCTAATAATATAGGTTTAATTTGTACAATGAAAAAAAATACAAAACAAGTGTTGCAATCTAATCCTTGCACATTCACATAAAATTTATTTCTGACACAAGATTGCATATATAATAAAATAAATCAATAGGCAGTTGTAGAATTATCACAATCAAGATTACAACCAAGAAAAGATTTGCAAGTAATTAGTTTATGCAAAGTGGAAGGCTCATTGGTGATATACTTTGAGAAAAAATATGTCGGCACTGTTATGAATTCTCATAATGTTCGATTCGCGGGACAACAATACCAAAGACGGAGGAAGGAAGGAGCATCAAGCGGGGGGTTGAACCAACCGGTTCAGCCCCCCTTAATTAATTCAGATAGTAGCAGGTGAGGTTAAACCAACGGGTTCAACCTCTATGGGGAGGGCCGCCCAGCCTGAGGGGTATTAATACTCAGAGGGTGGCTTTGTGGACAATTATCGAAGACTCTCAAGATACTTCTCTCCTCTTCCACTCAAACCCTAGAATCCTCCTCTCCTCTCCCAAATCCCTCATCGTGTTCATAACATTTGATATCAGAGGCTCCATCCACTACCATGGTGATCCGCTCGCAGGAAGAATCAATCAGGCTCGCAACCGTAGAGGAGTACAATACCGGACTTCGACATACGATGGCTGCCATCAAAGAGAAATTGAAGGAATCAAAGAAACGATTGGAGGAACGATTGGATGCTCGCATGGAGGAGATCAAAATTTTGCTGTCGCAAAACATCAAGAGGAAGTCGGTGGCCACCGAGGAAAACAACGCTCAGCAGCAGCGATTGAATCCGACACCCGACGGTAACGCCAATCCCGTCGACCTCATGAGAGGCATCAATTGATCCCGAATAGCCTTCTGAGGCCATGTTGGAGACAGAGAAAGGACGGAAGGGCCCCAACGACAACCAGTCGGGATCAACGCAACCCTAGATGGCTTCAACGAAATGTTCAACGGAGATTACAGCTACCAAGCGGAAGGTGTCCTTGCGCGTGGTGTCGACAAAGACCGGGAAGGCTTCCGGGGGGATTGACGCCTAGTTCAGATGGGGTTTCCCCTATAGGATGGACTCCTTCCCAATCCTAGGCGTACAACACCGGTCGACAACAACTATGGAAGCAGAACAGGGAGTACAGACCACTCCCAATGGAAGCACGGAGATTCCAGTACAGACCGATGACGACCGAACGGACTCGGGCAAGATTATAGGGGCCTCGAACCACAATATCTGAGAGCCCACATGCAACCGAAGATGACTCGCATGAATTATCCTAAGTTCAAAGGAGGAGACGCACTGGAATGGATCCAAAAGACAGAGTTGTTATGCAGTTACCAGGGGATTCCAGAAGAACAGTGAGTATCGCTAGCCTCATTTCATCTAGAAAATGACGCATTCCAGTGGACCCATTGGTTCCTCCGCGAGCGTGAATATGCTATATGGACCAAGTTCATTGACAGATTTGCAACCCGTTTTGGACCATTGAAATATGAATACTTTGAAGCTCGTCTCCAGAAACTGAGACAGAAGGGAACGGTCATGAAATACCACGCAGAGTTTGAAAGGCTCGCGAACAAAGTACAGTGGGAGGAGAAAATACTCCTGAGCTGCTTTGTATCAGGATTGAAGGATGACATCAGAGACGAAATGAATGCTTATATGCCACGCAGCTTGGCCCACGCCATTAGCCTGACCCGAATTCAGGAGGAACGATTCGGCTAACAGAGGTCAAGAGTGGGGAATACGAGAAATATTACAAACCCTTTGGCTGTCATGAAGGAACAAGTGGTGACCGGAAAGGCAACCGTAAAAAAATTGGCATGGTCGGAGCTACAAGCAACGATGGAGAAGGGATTGTGTTTCAACTGCGACGACAAGTACACTCCCCGTCACAAATGTAAGATGATACAGATGTCCATGTTAAGAGGAGAAGAAGAAGAATACAAGGAGTCGGAGAAAAAAGGAGAGCACGAAGACAACTTGGACATTACCGAGTTCGTGGTATCTATCCAAGCAATGAAGGGAGGATCTACACCGCTCACTATGCATATCGCAGGACGGATCTGCCAACAGAAGGTGACAATCTTGGTTGATAGTGGAAGCACTCACAACTTCATCAACCCCACCATGGCACAGAAGTCGGGACATGAGATTACTAAGGATGCCGCTTTCCAAGTAATGGTGGCTGACAGTAATAAGTTGCAGTGTGAGGGGGTGTTGAAGGGAGTGGGGTTCAGCGTCCAAAGCTACACCTGTAGGATGGATGTTACTTATTGCCCATCTGCGGGTCAAGTATGGTTTTGGGCGTCCAATGGTTGTGACAGTTGGGGAAGGTAACCCCGGATTGGGACAACATGACCATGGAAATCGCTCAGGAAAGAAGGCAATACTGTTTGAACAGGATCAAAACCTCTCTGATGAAGGAAATCTCTCTTCGGTGCTTAGAGAGACTGTGAAACAAGTGGATAATATGACGGTGATTCTGGAGCTCGTGCCACAGGCAACACTCCCGTAAGAAGTCCCAAAACAGATGAAACCACTGCTCCACCAATATCCAAAGGTATTCCAGGAACCCCGATCGTTAACCCCTCAGCGATGCTGATATCACCCGAACAGCCTGAAGGAAGGGACTGAGCCGACCAACATTCGACCCTACCGTTATCCGCACATACAGAAGTCTGAGATGGAACGAAGTGTGAAGGAGAGGCTAGCCGCGGGAGTTATTCGACCCAGCGCCAGCTCGTTTTCCTCACCCATCATCATGGTGAAGAAAAAAGATGGCTCGTAGTAATTTTGTGTTGACTACCGTGCTCGGAACACTGTTACCATCAAAGATAAGTTCCCTATTCCCATGATCGAGAGACTCCTGGACGAACTACACGGAGCATGCTTGTTCACTAAGCTGGATCTACGTTTGGGGTACCACCAAATCAGGATGAAGGACGAGAACATCTTCAAAACCGCCTTCTGGACACATGATGGTCACTACGAGTTCGTTGTGATGTCGTTCGGACTCTATAACACACCCTCTACATTTCAGGCAGTGGTGAACGAGATTTTCAGTCACCTCCTCCGCAGGTCTGTATTAATATTTTTTATGACATTCTTATCTAGAGTGTCAACTGGGAAGAGCATCTCCAACATGTGGAACGTGTGCTCGTGATACTCCGACAACATCAGTTCTATGTCAAGTGCTTCAAATGCTCTTTTGGTTAGAAAGAGGCGGAGCACCTGAGCCACATTGTATCCGCACAAGGAGTCAAGGCCGATCCCAAAAAGATTGAGAGCATGCAAACGAGGGCAAAGGTCGTGCAGTGTTCGTGCTCTCCGGGGTTTTCTCGAGCTGATAGGCTACTACAGGCGGTTCATGAAGGATTATAGGACGATATTACATAAGGATGGCTTCTGCTGGCAGAAGGAAGCGTAAGCTGCATTCCAAGATCTCAAGACGACAACGTCGGCGATGACTCTCCCCAATTTCACCAGGGAATTCATTCCAGAGACCGATGCTTCCGACATAGGGATTGAGATCATTCTCATGCAAGAGGGTGGACCGATCGCTTTCTTCAGCGGGGCGTTGGCACCACGGACGTTGGGTTTGTCTACCTACGAGAAGGAAAAGCTAGCCATCATACATGTCATAACTTTTTGGCGACCATATCTATTGGGTAGAAAATTTAAGGTCTGAACTAATCATCAGATTCTGAAATATTTTTTGGAGTAATGGATGGCATCTCCACTACAATAGAAATGGGTGACAAGGTTTCTATGCTGCGACTACGAGAGAGTCTATAAGAAGGGGAAGGAGAATGTTGTGGCGGACGCACTATCCCACTTACCAGAGGGGACACTCCAGCACATCTCAGGTCCACTAATCGGAGCACTAGATGACATACATAAGGATATTCTACAGGACCCTGAGCTTCATCCTATCGTAGAGTCACTTCGACAATGGCAGGACACTTCTCCCGGATTTTGGCTGCAGAACGGGCACTTGTACTTTCACGAATGGGTGGTCATATCTTCAACGTCGCCATGGAAGGACACTGTGTTACACGAGTTCCATTCTTCACCAGTAGGGGGACATGCAGGAGTTCTATGTACCTTACAGCGAGTGAAAGCTAATGTGTTCTGGAAGTGCCAGCGAAGGGATGTCCAGCGGTTTGTGCAACAATGCGAGATTTGTCAACGACAAAAATACGAAACCACATCCCCGACGGATCTACTCACTCCCCTGGAGATACCAGGCCAGATTTAGGGCACAGTTTCTTTGGATTTCATTGACGGGCTAGCGAAGTCCTAATGGAAGACAGTCATTTTGGTAGTGGTGGATAAATTACATTGTTGTGGATATCCTCCGACATAAATGTTTCATGGACCAAACGACGCGTTTCCAATATTTTTTTACAAAATATCTTTTTGAAATATATCCTCAGATATATCTGCTATTGACCGATATATTTGCCGATATATCCCGACATTTTATCGACTGGTTTTTTCAATTTATTTTAATTAATGTCTATGGTCTAATAGACAATAGCTCAAAATTGTTTCATTATTTAGATTATTTTTTCCCTTCCTCTGACATTCTTCCTTCCTCAAGTTCGTCACTGACTTCAATGATGCATGATATTTGAATTATGAACTAAAGGTTCTTTATCTTCCATTGTCATCGACAACTTCTTGACATTCTGTTTTCTCTTATTTTATTTCACGCATTATACCGTTATTACTTGTGTAACACAAAATGTTTATATTAGTTTGATAAATTTAGGAGTTCAAAAAATATCAAATTATTAATATATTAAATATATAAAAATTTAAAAAGATTAAATTTATAAATAATTACACATATAAATAATTAAATATTAAAACCCGTTATGTGAAATATCCCCAATATATCCCCCGACATACTAAAACCGACATAAAATACCTAAACCGACGTGTTCCCGATATCCGACATCGACAACCTTGATAAATTATCCAAGTATGGTCACTTCCTAGCTATGAGTCATCCCTACACCAGTGAATTAGTACCAAACTTGGTTGTGCGGGAGATAATTAGACTGCATGGGGTCCTCCTAGACCATCATCTATGATCGGGATCCAATCTTTGTGAGCAACTTCTGAAAGAAACTCTTCAAGCAGTAGGGCACACGGTAGCAGGATTTACAGGTGAGGTATACGAGTAGAAGGATTTGCAGGTAGCAAGAAATGGAGATGCATGACAACGCTGGTAGAGGTAGATCAAATTGGAGGGGGGCCTTCAGCGCCAGCAAGTCTAATGGTAGAGTGGGTTCGAGCATGAAGTAAATAATGAGATGTTAGGTGCAGGAGCTACATATAGGGAATACATTAGATGAGATGTAGCAGATGAGGAAGATAATGAATGAGATGTTGCAGATGAGGAAGACAATGAATGAGATGTTGCAGTAAGGAAAGTTGTGAGCAAAGCATTGTGGAAGGTGAAGGTGACACGACATCAACAGGGAGGTCTGAACAAGAGGAAATGAGGAAGGAAATTCTGGCGAAATATTGAGTGGGGTCAGGGATATGCTGGGAGAAACAAATTGGGAGAGTTTTCTTATGCATGTTTATTATTCCAAGGTATCTTAGATAAGTATCAGGAGGCCTTCTTAATGGTGCAAGAGCGCTCTACAAACAATAAAAGATTCTATGGTGCTAAAACGCTTATAAATTTTTTGTCATGTTTTAATGCAGAGAATATTGGTCCAAATGACCTAAACTGTCTATATTTATCGGACCTATTTATTCATTGTCGTATTGGTCGATTAAACCAATAAATTGAAATAAAGTGCGTTCAACTTCAAAACCATTTAAGAAAAAAATGTGCGCAAATAAATAAAAATTACCTAATGATTCATTACATTCTTCTAATGTACCGTAGGGTCAATTAAGATCAAATCAAATAGTTGATTGAACAAATTACACCATTTTGAATAACATATTTTCTAACTTCAACCAAATGAGCCCTAATATGTTTCTTTGGAATTTTGGTAATGATCGTGTACTCATGCACCTCTTATCACTATTGTGATGGTAGAATTAAGGTTTAAGCAATATGTAGATATTATGAACAAAACAAATAATAAGTCAGTTATTATCACCAAATTTATATCTCAACCAAAAGTATATATGCAAGGCGTGAGTTTACCTAACAATAACTTATGATTCTTGGGTGATTTCTGAGCTAAGTCAGGTGTAAGCTATTGCGTCAATTCTTTGACAAGTCATCATTTCAAATCTTACAAAAAGATTACAAAAGTTGGATTTGCAGTAGTTTATATTGGCGAGGCGATTTTTTAGTGTTGAAGACAAATGAAAACCTAAATTTAGTTTTTTTTTTGTTTGCACAAACAAACACAAGGCATACACATGATGAAGAAGATAGCAACAATATTCAAAATATATAATAAGACAATGATTGCAAATTATGAAAAACTTTGTATTTGATGCCATAATCAGGAGAAGAATGTCAAAGAATAGCACCATGTTGCCAGAAAGGATCCATCATGCGAAAAGGAGCATCCTGTCAGTGGACGATCATCGCCAATCTCACTACACTCTAGCACCAACTCCCCGGCCTGCCTCACAACCTCCATGGCCTCAGCCTCCTCATCTTCATCCGGATCATTCCTCCTCCTCCTCGCTCTTTCCAACCTCTTAGCCGCCCTCGGCAAGGAATACTTGGCAATCTTCATCCTCGCATCTAGAAGCTCTTGTGTCCCCTCGGTGTAGAAGGGGTACACCTGAGGCCCATCATCCTCAGCTGGCGCCGCCGCCGCTTGCTGCTCCTCCTCGTGCGCTCTAAGGAGGCGCTCGAGCTGGCCCTCATTGTCGAGGCGGAGCATGATTTCACGGAGCCTGTCGCGGCGCTCCATCTCGCGCTCTCCGAACAGGGTGACGGGCTCACCGAGGCGGCGAAGGCGGGTGCGAACTGCCACGTCGTTGGTCGGGACAGCCATGGCGAAAGCGCGGCGCTTCGTGAGGAGCTCCTGCACGGCCTTCTCGTGGCGTTCGCGGGCGAGGCGGCTCTCCTCCGAAACCTCATAGTCGATGTTTGGGGCGGCGCGCGGAGGGGGGAGGGAGCTCTCTTGATCGGAATCGGGGGCGGCGCCTCCGGCGGCATTGGCGGTGCGGGCACGGAGAAGGGCTGATGGTGGGGGATGAGGGATGGGGGCGATTGAAGGGGCGATAGGGAGGACGGGGGGAGGAGGAGGAGGAGGAGGAGGCAGTGGTTTTGGTGGAGCTGGGTCGTCGGAAGGGCTGGAATCTAGGGTTAGGGCTTGGAGTTCATCCTCGTCCATGGCGAGATTGGGTGCGGAGGATGGGGTCGGGGTTTAGGGTTTTGGGGCTTAAGAGATAGAGATGACTTCTGATCACTGATCTGTGCTTGCCATTGTAAGAGGGCAGTAAATGGATTCATTTTACTCTCCCCGAGTGAGTTTAGTTATAGGTTCAAGTTTTAGAAAATTGGTCACTTGATTTTATTCCTGGATTTGAACATCTAAGTTTATTGAGAATTAACTCGCATATTGAAATTAAGTATAAAAAATATATGTGTCATTGAAGTCTTATTTCTTTCAATATGAGCATTCTGAAATAGTCTAAATTAACATACCTTAAAAACTTCATCTTTCTTACAAATCTACGATATTTTTAATTTGAGTTATATAATATTTGTTGTGGGTCACCGAGTTTTTTCCCGATCCGGAGAATCAGACCGTTTTAACTCAGAGTTGGATCAGACGCACAAACAGTCAAACAAAAACAGCAACAACCGGCAAAAGATTTTTTTTTTGACGTGTAAATCATGAAATGGTGAAAAATCACGTGGTTGGATTTATGTCGAGCTAAAATTCACTATTTTCTTGAATTTTACAAGAATTTGAGATGATTTCTCGGATGATGGCCGGTCCACAATATTCTTCAAGTTTTTACGAGTTTATTTGCACAAAATTCATTATATTCTTCGACTTTTTACGAGTTTATTTGCGCAAGCAGTCAAATGAAAATCAAACAGGAATGACAAAAAATATTTTTTTAAAGTGGAAAACACAAAAATAGAGAAAAACGACGTGGTCGGATGCATGCATGCAGATGCTCAAAAATCAAACAGGAATGACCATGTTGTTTTTCTCAATTTTTGGTTTTCCACTTTAAAAAATGTTTTTTGTCATTCGTGTTTGATTTTCATTTGACTGCTTGCGCAAATAAACTCGTAAAAAATTGAAGAATATTGTGAACTCCAAGAAAATAATGTACACACATATATATATACATATATGTAGATATATATATATATATATGTAGATATATGTAGATATATATGTATATGTAGATATATGTAGATATATATGTATATGTAGATATATGTAGATATATATGTATATGTAGATATATGTAGATATATATGTATATGTAGATATATGTAGATATATAGATATATATATATATATATATATATATATATATATATATTATATATATATATATATATATATATATATATATATATATATATATATATATATATATATATATATATATAGATATATATAGATATATGTAGATATATATATGTAGATATATAGATATATATGTAGATAGATATATCTATATATATATATATATATATGTAGATATATCTATATATATATATAT